>JARBWK010000004.1:68030459-68421607 GCA_030556195.1 Anolis apletophallus
AACACAGTGGGGGGCTTCTTGGCAGGGCTTCAGCAAGAAAAGGAGGAATTTCCCGGGATCATAGAAAAAAGATTTGGGAAGATACCTTGTGTGCCACCCAGCCCAAACCCCCCCTGCCATGAAGCAGGAAAATTGCATTTAAAGCATCAGGATAGACCAAATTTAAAAGCTTCAGACTGTAGCAGAAACTGGGGTCCGGGCCCCGGCCAATCGGGGTTGCAGATCGTCGACGAAAGGGAAGGGGTTGAGGACCTACTGGGGGCCAATGAAACCAGCTTTATTTGCATCACATCAGCTGATGGGTCTGCCTCCCGGCAGAACAATGCTGCTGGAAGAAGAACCCAGAATTTTCTCAGACGGGTTTTATAAACGGGTCGACATTTAGTCCCCCCCTTCTTCATGCATTGTTACTGGCCAGTATTCATGAACCCATTTCCTTTTACCCAATTAAACAAAGCATTCTAGTTTTGGATCCTTTTTTGCTAATGACTGTGGGGGTTTAATTTTCCATCATTGTTCTATGTTTTGCTTTATGAGAAAAGTTTTCCCCCAATTTGTTACGTTTCACTGACCCTTCCATCTGGTTGCCTGCCAAGTGAAAGCTTAATTTCCCACGGCGCCCCCTAAACAATCACCTTGTTTTTTTCCTTGTGCTGCTGCTGCTGGCAAGCTGCCTCTCTATTCCTTTTCCCTATTCTAATGCATCACCTCTGACATTTCTTCTTTAAAGGTATAAATTTCTCCTTTATTCCTCCATTTTTTTTGTAAATGTTTTTGGAATCAATAATCATTTGCAAAATGGTTTTATAACCTAGATCTGCCCCAATTCATGCCAATCTCTTTCTGCTTTTTTTGGAATTTTTAGCCTTTTTTGCTGTCTTTTTTGGTTGTGGGTACAATATCTTAGCATTAAGGGAAAGCAACAAAGCATGATTGTTACAGAAAAAAAAAATCAAAAGAATTAACACAGCAAATTGATTTTATCCAGTCTTTTTCCCCCCCTTTAAAACGAGTAAAAACATGATTAATGCAGCCTAAAAAATTTTCTCCAACTTTTCAACCGGGCCACGTTTGGAAACCATACATTTAGATGAAAACTGAAAGGGTTCATTAACATTATGTTGAATCATGACCTGAAAACCAAAAGGATTTTTTTATCTTTGGGGGTTCAGATTATGAAATTGTATTTAGCAGTTTTTTTTTTATCATTGCACAAATCCTCCGGTTGTCAAGAGGTAATCTAAGCCCTTTTTTGCTGTACCCCCTTTTGACTTAACTCTTTAAGTTTTTTTTTGCAATGTTCAACCTTCCCCCCGGGGGTGGCACTGATGGTTTTCCCCCTTTTTCTGGCGACAGATGGTCTCACAATGCTCTTCTGATTGTCTTGTTTTTTCCCGGGGGTGTGACCCTAGAAGGATCTCAGTGAAGGGCTCTGGTCCCCTCCCTTTTTTGGGGTTTTTGGTGTCAGACATTGGGGATCCTTAGTGGTCACTGCCCAATCACACCTTTTTCCCCGGGGGGAACCCCCCCTTCTTCTCCTTTCTCGGGTTCCTTTTTGATAATTCTCACTGGGGGGGTTAGAAAGCCCACTTTAACCCCTGATACCTCCCAGGATGATCCCCAACCCCATTTAAAAAAGGAAACCCCCCCAATTTGGGGGTTCTCTTTATCCCCCAACAACAGATGCTGCCCCCGGTGAAAAAGGGGGATAATTGGGTTTTAAAATTTTCTTTCCCCATTCAAACAGTTTGGTTTTTGACATGACTGAATTAAAAGGCCCTTTTGCATAAATAGTGATCGGGCAATGAAAAAAAATGTAATTTTTGGGGCCCCCTCAGCATTCAGGACATTTCAATTAATGTTATTTGAGGACCTTTTCCTTTTTTAAAAGGTAGGGATAAGAAAACCCCCTTACTTTTTTTCTGTATTTCAAAATAATTATCTGAAACATGTTTGTATCATCTTGACCCAATTGCGGGGGTTGGTTTTGGTCAGTCCCAAAACACATTTTACTGAAATTTTGTTTTCCCAAGAGAAAAAAATTTTTTCTAATGTCGGGATTCCCCCAAAGCGTGACTGTCTGATTCCCCCCCCCATGCTTTCTTGATACACATTAAGCACGACTGCCATGTATCCCCATACTGCCTTTTTATTCTTCCTTTGGGGTTTCCCCTTTCCCCCTTCCCCCCCCCACCCCCAATGATAATTTTTTGGGTTCTTTCTTTTTTTTGGGGTGGGCCACAGGGGCGACATATTTGACCACGCAGATGGGTTTCCCCCGTCATCAACCGGGCCTTGTCGAATTTTTCCCGGGGCTTGCTTGCTGATCCTGGGTCTCAGATGGTCTCTGGGATCTATCACGGCCTCCCAAGAGGGCGGTGACTCTTCAGCCTGGTGTAGTGGACCCCCGGTTTCACCCCTTCCCCCTTTTTCTCCCCAAGGTCCCCCTTTTTCCCCTTTTTTGGGGGCCCTGCCGGAACTTTGGTCAGGCTTTTTTAGGGGGGCCCCCTAGTCATGTCCCTTTTATAATAATATTCTGCTATTCAATGGCTTATTTTCAACTGTATCTTTTGGGTTTCAAATATGGGGGAAGGCCTTAATCTCTTCGCTTGGGGGAATCGGAAAAAAATCATATCACATCACACTCCCTTTTTTCTTAATCTCAAGGGGGGGCTCCTTTTTTTTTTAGTTTTGGGGTTTTAGTCCCCAAAAATATCACCTGGACCTTTTTTTAAACAACATACCTAGCCCCGAGTTTTTCAATCTTTTGGAAATTAAAAATTTTTTCAATTGGTAGATGGTATCTTTTCCCTTCCCCCTTGTAATGGGGTGGCATCAAGCTGTGAAGGACATCATCTCGTCTCCTTTTTCCCCCTTCTGTACACTTGTTAAAAAAGGCACAAACAAATTAATTTTTTTATAAAAAAAACAGTCCAAACTAAATGGCGGTAATGATCCTTTAACAATTCAAAAAGAGAAATCTTTAAAAAAAAAGGATATCCTTTCAGTATAATCCCAAGCAGGTCCGGCCTTGGGTTATTTTAGGCTCAGATACATTCACACATTCACTCATGTCCAACTTTTATCTCTTTTGATTCTGGCATAGTAAACACCAATCACCCTTGATTGAAGAAATAAATCTATTAGATTCCAAGTAAAATGAAGGAAATATCTATATTCTGTAATCTGTAGTCTCTAAGGTCAGTCCTGTGTAAGAAAGTCTAGTAAAATAAAGTTCTCATTATTTTCCACACCTTTTACTCATCCATTAGTTCTCATATTTTTCCTCTATTATCTTTCACCCATCTGGCCAGTTCTCATATCTTTCACTCATCTGGCCAGGCTGGCCTCCTGTGTTCATTAAGCTTTCAGCTGGCTGTGATTGGATATAATTGTTCCAGGCTTGAGACCTAAAAAACAAAAGATAGTGAAGAGAGAAGGGGGAAGAGAGAGGGGGAGGCTAATGACCCAGCCGTAGAATCCTCCACCGATTTTCATCGATATTACATCCTTTTTGCTTCACAATCTCTCACTTCCAGCCAATTTCCACCTTTTTTCCCACATAACAATTTCTACGGTTTATCTCACATTTCTCTGTCCATCTGCTTCAATCATCTTTCGACATATCTGTTTCCATTTCCAATAGCAGCCATCTCATTTTGCTGCTTATATTTCTTCCAAGGACACCAGGTGTCGCTATTGTCCAACCAAGGGGAGGGTCCTGCCTCCGGATGCATCTGTGACATTCCTCCAACTTATATATATCGGCACTCTCAGGTTTTAATCCCTTCATCTGCAACTTGCTTTTTCCACGTAACAAAACAGTCCCTTCAATCTGGCAAAAAGAAACCCCTAGGGCTCTATCTGCTTTAATGTCCCGTTCAAAAATAATCTCTTTTCAGTCAAAGTATAGAATTCAATAAAAAATCTTAGAATTGTCCTGTGTTTGGAAACAAACTATGAATCGCTGGGAAAATTAATTTCTGAATCAGTAATGTTTTAATTGTGTCTAAAGGGGTTTCAAAATTTTTATTTCAACAGGTTGCTGTAAAATCAATTCTCACACAGTTCCAGGCCAAATGTCAGGAGAGAATGCTTCAGGAACATGGCACAGTAGCCTGGACCACCTCTAAGGGCTAATGTCTCATCCTAGCCATGAAACAGCGGCTCGATTTTAAAAAGAGACCCTTTTTTTCCTTCAACTTAAAACTCTGCTGCCACCCTGTGGCAGTCTCCATGTACTTCTACATGACAGAAAGAAGGAGGGGGCTCTCTTCCACCCTTTCTCCATGTACCTCTCCTTTTTTAAAAACAACAGATAAGGCCACAAGCCCACAGTGTCCTTTTCTCCCATTCCAACATTTGGCACATAATTCTCCTTTCTTGAAAACAATAGGGTTCCTTCTCACATCTTAATCTAACCCTGGCTCTCCTTTTATCTCTGCAACATTCCGTTCTCAAGCCCTGGCGCAGTGCCAATGAGCAAAAATCTCACATATTTACAAGCAAGACCCATTTTCCACATAGACACAGAGTGAATTAGGATTTTTGCATAAATAAGCAAATATTCATTTTTTCCAGAATCATTCACACCCACAGATATGCTTGTTAATGATTAATCCCCCTCATTCATACACAGAGAGAAACCTCATTCACACACACGTTGGTGTATTAATTAAGGAAATGCATATGCTTAGAGAAACACTGTTCCAGCATTGATTGAGTTAAGCTACACAGAGAGTATCGCGAGTCAGGTTATCTAGTCTTGACGAATCACCCGCCATCTTTTTGCGGCTGTTAAGCAGACACGCCATGGCTATGCATCTTCGGTCTTTCTAATTATTCCAGGGACACAAAACCCACACACTTATATATATCATTCCTATTTGCACTTCATTTTGTACACATAAACATATAACATTTAACATTTTATATAAGGCATTTCAATCCTGAATCTTTTAAACCCAGTATTTTAATATGCAGTCTCATTTCTTAGACTCACATGTACAAGGTCTTTGCCTGCCTGCCAATTTTCCCATCAACACAAACGCATTCCTTCCTTGTACAGAATGAGTCTCTTTCAAACTTTCCTTCTTCAAAACTAAATACAGTCTTTTGGTTGCCTTGACTTAATCGGACACATAGAACAGTTCACACGTTTAAAACATCACAGCACTTCTTTTGAACAAACATTTTCTAACTCATACACACAGGATTTTTATTTTTTCCCTCTGCCTCCCTTGCCTCAAGCCATTGATTTTCTTAGAGACAAGAAAGGCCAATCCTTTCTCCCATGCCTTTGCTAACCTGCACGTGCCCAGCTGGCACCTAATATCCACCATACCTCCTTCTTTTACTACCCTTTCCCGAACCTGTCAACATTCTCCAACACACAACTCAAGGGCGTCCCCTTGTTTTCCGGAACTCCCACCACCCATTTCTAATGGCTGGGGACACGTCAGTGTTTGCCCCCCCCCCCCCCAAATGGCGTGTGTGTTCCCTAAGTGTTCTTACTTAACACTTATACTTGCAATTCCTGTAGACTTCAGGAGTTGTTCCTCAGGCCTTTGTGCCGGATTTCTCACTAGACACGCGGAACCCCGGCGCCCCCGGACATTTCCCTCCTCTCTGGTTTCACTAGCAGTATTTTGGCAATTGCAGTTTCTCGGGTCGATAAACTTTCTCTGGGGCGAGATGGGCAGCCGGTCGTTTTTCAGGGCCCTTCTCAGCTCACCCAAGTCGCCTCAGCTTTCCGTTTTCGAGCGGAAACCGTCCTGACAACAGGATCGCGCCGTCTGCGTCACAGACTCGTCTGATGGTACTTTCCATCATCACGTCGGGTCACCAGGATGTAGCAGTAACTCGGAGTCCCAGAACTCCCAAGGCAATCAGGCTGCAGATACGTGCGAGCGCAGGGAAGAGATGACGCGACAATTTCTACTGCGATACAATGAAACCAGCTTTATTTGCATCACATCAGCTGATGGGTCTGCCTCCCCTGTGCAGAACAATGCTGCTGGAAGACCGAACCCAGAACTTTCACAACAGACAGGTTTCATACCAACAATGGAGTCGACATTTAGTCCCTTCTTCATGCATTGTTACTGGCCAGTATTCATGAACCCATTTCACTCTATCCAATCAAACAAAGCATTCTAGCTTCTGGATCCTATTTGCTAATGACTGTGGCGCAGTGTGAATTTCCATCATTGTTCTATGTTATTGCTTTATGAGCAAAGTGTTCCCAATTTGTTACGTTTCTACTGAGCCTCCACCTGGTTGCCTGCCAAGTGAAAGCTTAATTTGCCATGCGCGCCTCCTAAACAATCACTTGCTATTTCTTGTGCTGCTGCTGCTGGCAAGCTGCCTCTGCTATTCCATTTCTATTCTAATGCATCACCTCTCTCTGACATTTCTTCTGTTAAGGTATCAATTTCTCCTTTAAGACAGCCTCCGCAAACTGGATGATTTTAGTGTCCAAGGACATTTTTACCTCGTTGCTGGACACTTCCCCATCAACACAGGAGGCTACCAATGTAACCAGCACGAGGCCTTCCCATAATGGCGACACTTTTCTCATATGCCCTGCAGGTGAAAGAAGCACAGCGAGAGCAAAAGCCAGCAGCAGGAGCGCGTGTGCACGCAGGGTGTGTGCGCGCATGGCTGGAACACCCCATCCGGCTGGTGAGGCCTGAAGATCACCTGGAAGAGGGCCGAAAATCTACTAGTAGCTCCCGAGCTACCTAATGAGCACTCCTGTTCTAAACAGTCTTCCAAGAAACAGCGATTTTTAAAAAATTGTGTCAAAAGTATATTTTTAGAGGAAGCACAAGCAGCTAAATAATTTTAGACTAAAATCAAACAATTAAACAATTCTTCCTCTGTGTATGAGGCAGGGCATTGTGGGCAGGCATACAGATGCAGAGTTGTTTGTTCTGCTCCACAGTCACACAAGGTGGAGGGGTCTTCTAGGCAGTGCCATTTTGCCAGGTTGTCTTTCGCTCTGCCCACTCCACTTCTGAGTCTGTTCAGATCAAAAGACAACCACATTGCCCATTTTTTGGTTTGCCACTGAAGGCAGCCCCTAATGGGGGGCAATCCAATTGTGATTTCCTGGTTTAGCTGCCCAGAAGGATACTCTTGCTGTTGCTGGGGAAACATGAAGAGGAGTGGTGGTTCTCATGAAGCTTTTCCTTGATTACAGTCTACTGGGAAGAGGCTGATAGCCATGCAGTGGATGGTTTCACAGTGTTCAACCTTATTTCTCTCACAGTTAGCAGCAACCTCCCAACACACATGGGGGTGGGGGTAATGCCAGCTAGTTTATAGCAATAGAAGAGGAGAGTAATAGAAGGGGACAGTACCGTAGCCAGGATTTTGAGTGGGGGGGGGGGCTGAGTCTGAGTGAGAGAGGGTCTACCCCAGCAAACCTTTTGTATCATTATCCCAATACCCCCATGCATATGGGATATATTAAGCATGGTGATCAGATCATGATATGAATAAACATAACAGTTTAAATAATGTACCAGTAAGGCCTTCTCGCAAACCACCCTGAGAATTGGGGGGGGGGGGGAGGCTGAAGGCCCTCAACCCCCCCCCTTGCTATATGCCTGAAAGTGGAGTAATTCATAGGTCCCAACCAAAGTTGCTATTACCCTGATGTAACAAAAAAAATATCTGTCACATTTGACAAAGCTCTATGTTTCTCAACTATTAATTTTCACCCTTATCGAAGCTAAATACTGTACTAGAATTTAACTTCATAGTCCTTTAACTGTATGTCAGTTTTTGGGAAACTCCTTTGGTCACAGATACTTGCAATCAACATGTTAAAAGGATTTTGCCCAGACTTAAATAGCCCATTTGCCTTCCAGGGATGTTTCAATTGCTGGCAAAGGTCGAATGAAAGGTTATCTTAACTATTTTTACTTGCAGAACCATTAGAAGT
Organism: Anolis apletophallus; assembly: GCA_030556195.1. NCBI lineage: Eukaryota > Metazoa > Chordata > Lepidosauria > Squamata > Anolidae > Anolis > Anolis apletophallus. The sequence continues at coordinate 68,038,411 of JARBWK010000004.1, forward strand.
CAGCAAGCATGAATAAAAAGCAATTTTATATAATAGTCACTCTAATAGCAAGTCAAGAATATAGGATATTTTTTTCAGAACAATCATAGACTTAATGGGAGTCTTAATGTTCATAATAAATGGAAGTCAAAGAGGACAAGGAAACCAACATTTAATATAATGATCAACCTTATTGATTTATGCACTTTTGTCATTATAGGTAGTTTTGTTCCTGTTCCCAGACTATCTTCTGAGGAAAATAAAGAAAACTTACAAGTAGGTTGCATTTTGCCAGTCTTGTGTTGAGGTAAGAGAGAAACTTCACTAAGCAACAACACAATAGTTTTGCTTTGGTTATGTTGCAGAACCACATAATAAGATTTGGGGGGGGGGGGGGCATTGTCCAGTTTTAACAAGTATTTTAAAACAGAAAGGTTACTTCAGGGGAGATATTCTAATGAAAAAATAATAATTCTTCATATTTTTCATAAGTTACTTAGCTAGAGAGATGCAAAGTTACATAATTAAGGAGATTTATATAATATCTCTTTAATATAATGTAAAGGAAGACGATGTTTCTTGTCCTCTCCCATCACTGAGACTGCATTGAGGATTTATGTCACAATTCCAATTTGAAACACATCTGAAGACTGATCTCTTCCATCAGGCATATCCAGTCAGTTTTAACTATGAATGTCAAACTCATGACTTGTGGTAACTATATTATAATCTTTGTTTTGTGTATTTTAATATATGTATTTCATAGAAATGTGTTTTAATATTACTGTATAAGTTTATGATAATGTGTATTTTGCTATGTTGTAACCCACCTTAAGCCACAAGGAAAGGCAGGCAAGAAATAAAAAATATTATTATTACCTTATTATTATTATTATTATTTTGGTCATGTATTCATCTATCTATCTATATTCAAAATATGTATGTCTCTTTATAGGTGTGTTTGTATAGACCACAAAGGCTTCTATATAACTTGATGGGTCTGCTCTAAACTTGGTACACATATCTTTCATGATCCAACAAAAACATGGCAGGGTTTGGGGAGGACTGAGAGAGGACGATGGAAGTTGTAGTGCAGTCATGGCCTGAGAGCTATGTGATTACCAACAGTGATGGCTATGAACCAAACTTGATACACATATCTTTCATGATCCAACAAAAATACTGGGGGGAGGGAAGGGGGCCGATAGAGGATGGGAGAAATTGGAATCCAGCTGCATGCAGCTTGGGGATGATGGGACTTGCAGACCAACAAGAGGGCCCTGACCAGTTCTTGGCCTGATGGGAGTTGCAGTCCATCCAGATCTTAGGGAATGATAGAGGATAATGGGAATTGGAGTTCAGCCACACGCAGAGAACCATGTGATAGAGCAAGCGTGTAGCCATAATAATCCTCTAGAAAGGATTGCCATGGAAAACTATACTAGTTGGTTGAGGACAAGGACTGATAGAAGGTGATGGGAATGGGAGTCCAGCCACTTCCCAAGAGCTGTGAGAATGGAGTTGCAGCTACACATATCTGGGCCTAATGGGAGTTGCAGCTGGCAAGATGCGAACTTGTGATTGAGGTCTTAACAGTGATAGGGAAAGAACCAGCAGCATCCACAAGAGGCTACTAAATGGTTGCTGTGAAGATTATTATCATCAGGGTGTGGTCAAAAACATAGTCTAACAAAATGCACACCTAGTTTACTATATAGATAACTTATTTAATGTTCAAATTAACATAGAATATTTATAAATAGTACTAAATGAGATAAATCTGTAAAACAAAGGATGCACAATACACAAATTGTATGAATTTCCTTGCAATTTTTTAAAGTAAAGATTATTTATGCTTTATGGAGGGCATTGTGCTGAAAATTGCTTCTCACAGAGAAGCAATTTTGGCTTGGTACCAATTATCTGTCATTCTATGGAATCCCGAGTTACTTACAAGTATCTGCAGAAGAGATCTGGTTCATTCAGAATATATTCCGCCCCCCTTGCCCTTTTATGATGCATGTAACTAAATCCAGACACTGTGAAGCAACAGATTTTTGAAAATATTGACAATTGTCCAAAAAAATATTCAAATAATGAAGTAAACCTTGCATATCTGCCCAGGAAAATATTTTTCTTCAGTGGTAGAAACTGTGAGCTGTTCTGAGAGTGACAGGAAAATGTCTGGCTAGGACTGATATTCATTAAGTAATTAAAAAAGATGCAAGCAAAGAGCAAGGGCAAATTCTCCTGCATCCATGGTATCACTTACTTTAATTTGAGGTAAAGGGAAACACAGACAATTTTTCAATATGCTCTTTGTCCAAACCAAGATGATTCATACCTCCATGGAGTAAGTTGAGCCAAAATCAGCTGGTCAGACTTCATAAAGGCCTGCTCCTCCTGTAGTGCTTTTGGATGAATTCCATTACTGCAGATAATCGCACACCGCTTTCTAAAATATTAGTAGAACAATCATCTTTCCCTAAGAGAATGGACCTAATTCTGCTAAGTATCAAAGGTCAGGATAACATTAGGAAGTCTTACAAATGGAATATTAAGCATTGGTTCTGGGTTACCATGTTGAAGCTGTGGCTCAAAATGCTTTCACTGGTTTAGGTTGGTTCACTAGATTCTTGAGCACTGTCCTGGTAATATCCAGGTTGATATAGATTGGCATTGTTAGGACTAGAGGACAAGATACAAGTCTCACTGCTATTAGTCTTGAGACTCTGGGTCCATGTATTGTTTCTTCAACATTTTATAATTAGGATGGGCACAAAGGAGTGAAATGATATATATTCAGCCCTTGGTATCCATGATTCAACCAACCAAAAATTTAAAATATTGGGGAGGGGGGGGGGATTGGAAAAAAAGTACAGCTGGATTTTGTCATGTGCTGAGCACTACACATTTGTGTAGACATATCCTGCTGTAACCTTCTGCTAATTAATCCCAGCATTCTCCAGTATTTTTAATTGCTTGCCATTTTGTATATTTTTGTTAATACATTCAGTCACTTCCAACTCTTTGTGACCTCATGGACCAGCCCACACCAAAGCACCCTGTAAACCATCACCATCCCCAGCTCCTTCTAGGTCAAGTTAGTCACTTCAAGGATACCATCCATCCATCCATCCATCTTCCCCTCTCCTTCCATTTTCCTCAAAATCATTGTTTTCTCAGAGCTTTCCTGTCTTCTCATTATCTTTGCCTCTACCATCCTTCCCTCCAATGAGCTGTTAGGCTTTATTTCCTGAAGTATGGATTGGTTTGATCTTCTCATCATCCAAGGCACTCTCAGAATATTCCTCCAGCAACACAGTTCAAAAGCATCTATCTTTCTTCGCTCAGCCTTCCTTATGGTCCAGCTGGTCATGACCCCATTTGAGCATCTACTGATGTAGGCATTCATGGCAGGTCCTGGAACCAAACCCCAGTAGACACTGATGGCCCACTCTACAGTTATACGAACTGGTTTCATTTCCCAGCTTGAGAGTTGTTCATTCAAGTCATGAACTGGGCAGGCATGACAGTGTGATCTTTGTTTTTAGCCCAATTTTACTATTAAAAGCTTGTTGTTTATTTTTTAAGGGGAAAGGATCTTTTACCTGCCACTGCTGTAATGCCACTGCCATCTGGGATATGTCAAGATAGAGCAGACACTGGAAAGCGGACAAACTGTTCTCCTTCCCCCGCTCCCAAATGGCTTACAGATGTTGTTACCAGGTGTGCAGGAGAGTGAAGGTAGAAAATAATTTAAATATTTTTAAAATAAATTGTTTTTAAAAAGAACCCCTTGGTTTATTTTCTGGTAGCTGAGTAAGGCAGTAAAGATGATGGCTCAGTGAGGTGCAGATGGAGGGATGCAGTGGAGCAACATATTAGAGACAAAGCTGATGACTCAAGCTATCTCTCAACCCTAGCAGTATTGCTGGTGATACATGCCTAGACTAGAGTAGGCTGGGCCACTGTTCCATGATTCCCAAGCCATGCCTTTGAAAACTGGAAACTGTAAAGCATATCCTCCTGTTTAATTACAAAATCAGCCAAAAGGAATACATCACTCTGATACTAAAAATTGGTAGTTTTACTACTAGTTTCAGGGCAGGAATCAAAGTGTTGCTTTTAATCTTTTAATACACTTTTAAATAGCCTGGCATCAGATGAAGTAAAGGAACTACTTGTGCTGAAATCCTGCTCTGAGTCATCTCTTTGACTCAAGTCAGATTAGCAAAGGGAATGAGCAAGGCTTCCCCAGCTTTCCTTGAGTTCTTTGCCCCATCAAGTTGGCAGGCTATCCTCACCTTCCAAAAATTAGAATAACCTCTCTCTTTTTTAATTCCAGTAAAAATTACAGGATGAGGCAACCTGCTATTTTAAACTCGGCTCATTGCTATTCTGCTTTTTCCCCCCGTGTCAGGAGCGACTTGAGAAACTGCAAGTCGCTTCTGGTATGAGAGAATTGGCCATCTGCAAGGATGTTGCCCAGGGAACACCCGCATGTTTTACCATCCTGTGGGAGGCTTCTCTCATGTCCCTGCATGGGAAGCTGGAGTTGACAGACAGGAGCTCACTCTGATTCCTTGATTTGAACTGCTAACCTTTTGGTCAGCAATCCTGCTGGCAAAAAAGTTTAGCCCACTATTCTGCTGCTCTCTGTTGTATTCTGTCAGAATTGGCTGACATTTTTAGTAAAACTGTGAGATTGGCTTTTAAGTTTGTAAAGTGATCAATAAGTATAAAATGTAAATTAACACATGGAGATTGGATATAAATAGTTTGTGATTTCCTGCTCACTTTATGGCATTTTAAACACATATTGTCATGGCTACATCATAGTTCCATTTGCTCAAGTTTGTTTCCTCTTTCCAAGTTATTTTTCAAAAATGCAGATTGTCAAGAATTTCACTGGGGTGTGTCTTTATTTGTCATAAAATCTCATTTCCCCGTGATCCAGAACTTGGTGGGGTTAACAGTCTAAATCAACTTTCCCACCCTTTTCGGAGTGGCCGCCGCAACAAACTTGACCCTGGTAATAATACACTTTTCATTTTGTATGTGGCTGTTGCAGCAAAGCAAGGCATTAAAAAGCACTTCATTTAGACAGGTCAACAAAGTGCTTGGGGAACCCTGTGAAGGCTCAGCAAAAAGTAAAAATGAGGTTCTGACCACAGCCATTGTCCTCCACTAACACCATCAGCTCACTCACAAAACACTTCAAACCCTAAAATAATTGATAATGATAGCCACCTTTTTGTTCATTGTGGTCCTGAGACAGATGGACAGTCACCAGAGAGAACAATAGCAAGTGGCCAAAGGCCAGGAAACTGACATTGCTAAATGACCTTTGGAAGAAAAGTCCCTCAGCGCTTACAGAGCTTTGTTTATCCTAAAAGTGCCAAAGGCTTTCAGCAACTGGCAGTTTGTATAAGTCTTAGGTCCAGTGTTCAGGGGGACATCTGTATCCAGAGATGGCTAAACAAACTAGGTCTCCTTCATATCTTTTAAATCCTCCCATTCTCTTCCCATCTCCATCTCAATTGTACTTTTAAAAATGATAATTCTATTGTGTCACCTCTTTCTCTTTAAAATTTAAGTTCCTTCTTTAAAAAAGTTCAGTCATTTATCAATTCACAAAGAGTTTCTAAACCTAATAAACAAAAATCATGCTTTTGTATAATTTGTTACTGTGGACTCTGTCCCACTCAACTCCTGAAAATGGGCTCCTCTCTATGTCTTCGTATGCTGGAAGATGGATTTCCATGCACAACCACTGTTGCGTCATGGGATGGCCTCTGTTTTGTCAGCGTATGAAGATGGTAAGTAAACAGGGACAATTAGAGTGGGACAAGGTTATTAGTGTAATAATAATAATAACAATAATAATAATAATATTTAATTCCGCCATATCTCCCTGAGGGGACTCAGGCCGGAATCCAGCATATACAGACACAAAGGCAAACATTCAATGCCCAGAAACAATGAAACACAGATGCACAGATAAAGGTAAAGGCTTTCCTTTTCACCTCCAGCACTGGGGGGGTGCTCATCTCTGGCTCGGTGGGGTGTGTGTGTGTATGTGTGGTCATCTCCATTTCTAAGCCGAAGAAACTGCATTGTCTATAGACACCTCCAAGTTCATGCGGCTAGCATGACTGCATAGAACACTCTTTACCTTCCCGCTGAGGCTGTACCTACTCACATTTGCATGTTTTTGAACTGCTTGGCTGGCAGAAGCTGGGGCTAATAGTGTGAGCTCACCCCAGCCTACGTATTGGAACTGCCAATCTTCCGGTCAGCAAGTTCAGCAGCTCAGTGGTTTAACCCATTGTGCCACCGTGACCCCTAATGTAACATTTTCATCAATTTCATCAATTGAAAAAAAAGTGATAATATTTGCTCTTCTGTTTTTTATGTTCACTGAGTCACAGAAAGCAAAGTTTACTAAATATTATTCATACACATCTTACATTTGTATGTCCAATACAAAATTTATTCTGAGTAATGGTGAGTTAGTGAAGTGATGCAAATGGATCTTGTGGTAATGTGACTTTCAGTATTGTTGGATCCCTTTTTTCATAAGTGTACATTCAATCCACACAATACATTGCTATCAGACAAAATGAACCTCCTGATATCTCAGGATCTTGGCAAATTTATGACCCCAATTGTCAAGCGTCACATTTTAAGGCCAGGTTTAGAGCTGAGGAGGAGGAAAAAAAGTTATTTGGATATTCTTGTCCAAAGTTAAGAGATGAACAAGTCAACAAAAATGTATGAAAGCCCTAAAAACATGATCATTCCCTGCTTCTATAATTTTAATTTATATCAACGTTCTTTTATTTATGTGCATTCCTTTTATGCTAGGCATCAGTGGGTGGAGTTCTTGAAATCTGCCCATGTTCTCTATGCAGACGTATTTTTATCTCTGAGTTATAATTTTTCATGTTCTAGTTTCTTATTCTGCGTGATGTCACTGGGTGTGGAGTCCTATGGAATTGTTGATACAAAATAGCACGAACAGACCATTTGTTGCTATGTGAACAGCTGTAAGGAAAATTCCAGGAGGGAGGGGAGATGACTGCTGTAAATTTAATATCTGAAATGTTCATCAAGAGTCTTTATCTTCAATAACAATCATTTATGAAGTTTCAGCCTGATTTTACTATTGGATTCAAGAAATCCAACAAAGGAATCCCATGGGTTAGAAGTGGCCAAGGAAAACAACAGGAAATTGTCCTTGAAACAACTACAATTTGGCTAAAACACTGCTGTTTGAGTTATAAGAAGCTAGACTGGGTTCTGCCTTTGGATCAGCAAGGCATCACAAAAGAGGTGTTGCAAAGTACAGTCTGAAATACCTTGAAAGTTCCATCAGCTGAAGGACACATTCCAAAACATTTGCAATATACAGATGCTCTTGCAGTATGGATTAACACATGCCAGTATCATTCAGGTGAACACAACCCATACAGGATACCCAAAAATGGATTACAATTCCCAGAAATCCCAGAGGGCTGTAACCTCCCCTCCCCCCAATTTTTTTTTACAAAGCCACCATTACACCCCCCCCCCCCCGTGCATCATGTCTACATGCCAGGAAAGCTCTGCTAACACAATAATGGCGGCCAGATAAGATATTTTAAATTGTAATGATTTTCTTGGGGGGGGGGGGGGTTGGTTGTTTGGTGTCCTGATGTCCTGTTGGAAGATCCAGCAGGGCATCTAGACACCCCCAGAAAAGCATGGGTTTGGGAGATGTGTGGACCTTAACTCGTGCCCAATCAGGTTTCTTAAACCCGATTGGGCGCAGGTTAAATCCCTGTGTGGAACTGGCCTTTAGAGATAAGACCCAAGTCTAAATATGAAATTCATTTATAGTTCATAGACAGGTTGTACACATAGCCTGAAGATGATTTTATACACAATAGTTTAAATATTTTTGTGCATGAAATAAAGTTTGTGTACACTGAACCATCAGAAATCAAAGGTGTCACTATCAATCTCACCCTTCTTTGTGGACAGTTTTAGATTTTGCAGGAATTCAAAATTTGGATTTCCTAATAAGTTATGCAAGCCTGCATTTTGTTTTAGAAATGTGTTCATACTGTTTATTTTTTAAAAAATATTTCTCAAACAATGTGTTTTGTGCAAAACCAATGGTTTTTTTTGTCAAAACAAACTTTATGAGGCATTTACAAAAGAAGTCCAGGTGTTAGTGGGAAACACAAATCTCTCATAACCTTGCCCATTGGAAATACATTTTAAAATGATATGCAGGCAGACTCCAAGTTATGAACAAGATAAGTTCTGTAGGTTTGTTCTCAAGTTGAATTTGTTTTCAAGTCAGAACAAGTACATTTTTTCATTGTAACTTCAGTTACACACACACACAAGCTTTGGATAGCATAGGGAAGGGTTAACACCCCTGTGGTGTTTGTTTTGCTTTCTGTGTCCCTGTTCAGAAGATTTCACCGCACTTTCTGTCAGTGTGATCATTGGATTTTGAAAAATTTGGCTTGTTGTGGAAACGGATTGGTGCTAAACCTTCAGTGGCAACATGATAACTCTCAGGAGTGAATTTTCCTTTCGAGGGGTAGATTTCTCTTGCTTCCTGTTGTCTCACCCCAGTTCTTAACTATGAGTCGTTTGTAAGTTGAGTGTTTGTAACTCAGGGACTGCATATATTCTTGCCTCTAAGAAGAAAATAAGCAAAGATTTAGATCTGTAATTCAGAACTCCTAAGATACTGGAAGACCTCCAGAAATGAGAGCAAAATCAGCACACCCACCGAAAGACACTCACTATATAAAACCACTCTCCCAGGAGCACTCAAATGTAAAACGTATGGTCTGTGGCATAGGACTATACCTCTCTACTCCCAGGGAACAGGACTTTCGTGTGTTACAGCCCTCTCTTCTGCTGTCAGCAGGAAAGGTCATTTTGTACTTTAATACTACACACACACATCCTCTCACACAGTCCCAGCTGTATAGTAAAAATCCCAAGCAGCAAGACCTTCTGGAGAGGAGACAATTATGCATGGAAATAAATTGACCCTTTTGGTATCTCCCGACTCTATGATTCTAAGTGATTCCCTAGCTGGGAAGAGAAGCAGGAAACCATAGAATGGTACGAAAAAGAAAGAGAGGCCTACTACACTAGATAGCATATTTGGCACATAGAACGGTTGGAAATAATCTTACTTCCCTTTCCTGAACTTTATCCATATATTTTCTGTTTTTTTATTGATGTTTATTAATTATAGCCATGAAAAACATAACAACTGAAAAATAAAAGCAAGTTATATATCTAACAACAACTATAACAACATAAACAACAAGCAAAAACATATGGAAAAAGAAAGAAGAGGAAAGAAAAAGAAAGGAAGGAAAGGAAGGGGGGAGGAGAGAAAAATCTATCCATTTTTGAATGTAGTCCTGACTTTGCATTCATTTTCTATCAACCCATGCTCTCCATTCACATATTAGAAATGTTATTTTAAGATGTCAGCCTTCCAGTTTATTAGACACAATGTGCATTAAATTAAAAAGAAAAGGGAATCAAGCTAGAGGAAAGTAACAGGACCAAAGTCAAAGAAGAAAGATACTGAAGAGCAAATATAGCTTTTTGCGGTAATGGGTGAAAGATGAGGGATACTTGGGTTCCTATATCATTTGTACAGATATTGCAATGTTCTCCTTTACATTACAGTGCTATAGTGACAGAACATATTACAAGAAATACATTTGGTTTCACTAACGTATTTAATAAGATATATTGATGGCTGAAATGGCTGAGTGGTTTCTTGGTTGAATTGACAACTCACAGCTGCTTTTCCATTCAATTAAAACGTGTTTACAGAATTACAGAATTAAGGCAGTCAGTCGCAACTACTACAAATGGAATTGGCACTAACTCATGCATTCTGCTCCACAGACACTGGAGTTCATTAACCACACCAAATACATTGGCTTAGGATAGATAAATAATAGCATAGTTTTCAATTGGAATACTTTGGAGCGGGTAACAATTACCATAGTAACAAACAGAGGTCAGTAAGTAAAGTATTGCTCAAGTCATTTTCATGAGTGTATCCAAGTATTGCGCAAGAGAAACAAATAAGCAAACATGGTTATAATTTAAGATCTATTTGTTACTCTTGTTTTTCCCCTCATTTTTGAAACATTCCAGTTTTGTAAAACAAGCAGGATATGTTACTGACACAAACAATTCAATTGGAAGGAAGCACATAATAATTAATATATCAGTATGATTTTATATGCACGTTTACCCATGGACTAATGCCATGACACTAATTTTTGTGCCTCCCAAAAATCATCAAGATTTATGGAGAATGCTTACATCTGGATCCTATTTAAAATTGACAAATACACTTTACAGTTTATCAAAGTAGAAATAATGAATGCCTTCACCTGTGTTACCAGCAAAATACACTTTAATTCACCGGGGTGGTCCTGGAAGGTCCACATTCAAGAAGAGTAGGCAATAAGTACAAACACTAGTAGCAGCTTTGTAATTATGCTCATCAAACTAGGACTGAAGCAGTATCTGTGGACTTAAGAATTCAAAGAAATAGTACTATTAGTGTCAAATATCAATATCTGAAGATGCCTGCCATAGATGTGAGTGAAACATCAGGAGAGAATGCTTCTGGAACATGGCCATACAGCCCAGAAAATTCACAGTAACCCAGTGATTCTGGTCATGAAAGCCTTCGACAACACATTGGAAATCACTTTGGATGGTAAGAGATGTTCACCAGTTCAATATGAGACCCTGGAAAGAGTTGGAGTTCCTTTCTTTGGAGGTTTCTAAGCAGAGGTTGGATGCCATTTATTGGGAGTGTTTTGATTCCTGCCTGGCAAAAAGTTGGACTGGATGACCCTTGTGGTCTCTTCCAGCTTTGTGTCTATATTCCTGTGATTTTAAGAAATGCACTTCAAAGTAAATACATGACTTCCTCAGTTCTGATGTGATCTCTCTATTTTTCTGACTGTCCAAATTCAAATTATGATTCCTGTTTGCTTTCTTTTTGAGCAACTGTCTCATTTTGAAGGCTAGAAAGGGATTCCAGTCCAAAAAAAAGATGCCAATCTCTATTTAAAACATATTCTTAATTCCCCATTAAATTTGTCTGGAAAGATCTCATAGTGCTAGACTCATGACTTTTAGCTTCTTTTTTTTTAAAACAAAAACCCAACCTATATGATTGCTGTGAATTTTGTTGTTCTTTTCTGCATTTATGTCATCATTTAGTTTTATTTTGACTGTAAAGAGTTTTATTCACTGTAAGCCGTCAATATAATTCAACGTTCTTCAGCTGCATCCAAATGTCAATAAAACGAGTCAGACAAAGAAAACATTATGGAAGTGCCTGCTGTGCAAGAAAAAGGTTTCAGTAGAATCTACATTGATGATGATGTAACACATAAACTGAATCCCAGAAATACTGTAAAAGTTTATAGAAATGTCCAGCTGTAATAACTGGGGAGGAATAGGAAACAGATATGAAAAAGTATCCTTTTGTTTCCAAAATGACACTACATATGAGTAATGCAAAATGGAAAAAAAGTGTAGCTTCAGTTTTCAGTGCAACCTGGTTTTGTGTTTCCGCATGTGTGACTGTGAGCGAGAAAATAATTGTTCCAGATCTGTTAGCACTTTGGATCCCTGGGCTTGGCAGCCAGTATTACATAATGGTTTGAGGACTGGAGAAGTACTCTGAAGATCAAGCTTCAAATCACTATTCAGCCATGGAAACACACTTTGGACAAGTCACATTTTCTCAGCCTCCAGGGATGGCAATGACACACCTCTGAAGAAATCTTACCAAGAAAATCCCATGGTAAGTCTGAATCAACTTGAAGACACATGATTTTTAGAGTTAGCAGCTTTGAGTCTCCTGTAGGAGATTAAAAGGGGATAGAAATACAACAACAACAACAACAACAACAACAACAAATACCCTGGCCTCATTCTTTTTCTTCTCTTGATCTCTGAACTGTGCTAGACAGTTAACACCTCTAACCTCACATTACTCTCAAAAAGCTGAAAAAATATGTAGACCAAATAACTTAGTATACTGGAAACACTACCAGTGCAGACCGATAAGCTTGTCAGTGCCCACTGATAAAGAGGGAAACCCATCAGAGAATGCTTGGCCTCAAACTCCCTAAAATTAGAACTGGTCTATACTTATTTCCCATTTTGTTGCTGCTCTTCTTTCATCTTAAAAACAAACAATGGAACGAGAGAAGCAGATGCCTTCAGGACTGATACCAAGATAGTTAAATTAAATTACAGCACATTTAACTACATGGTGTGAAAAGGCGCCACACGGTCTCCCATCTAGTCAGTACTAGCACCTTTAAAAGATACATGGAAAAAATGTTAGGTTTATACAGAGGCTCTGTGTGCCTGCCTCTATGGATGTGGCTTCTGTATTTCATAGTGGAGTAGAGTTATGATAGAAGATGAATCCCGTTTCAAGATTTACAAGCTTGATTTTCTTTCCAAGGCATGTGTAGCTTCCATTCATTTTAATGGGAATCAGCCAGCCATGAATTTTCACGGATGTTAGCTTCAGTGTTTCAGGCAAAATGACTCTGCAGATTTATGATCAGAGCAGAGAGAGCTTTAGATAGTATCCATGGAGTGAAAAAATGTAGAGCTGATAAACTTAAAGTCTAAAATCCGACTAGTGTGCCTTCCCACCCCACCCCTGCACTTCCTGTGCAGAAAACAAAAGCTTCATGTTTGTTAAATCCCAGCTATCACAATAATTTGGTCTTCTTGTGAATTGATTTGGATGGTGTGTATACACTGAGTTTTTTAATCCAAAGGTGCCTACCTGTCTGAATAGAAATTCTTCTTTTTGCATAAAGATATCTCTTGTTCAGAGCAAGACCTTGGATCTTCTTCTGTTAGCAGAGTATCAGATTATCACAAGGCTATTTTAGCTTTGGGTCAAGTCCCATATCACTGTGTGTGTGTGTGTTAGAGGTACAATGGGGAGGTTTAATAGTGCAAATATACTGTATTGTAGCATCTTCTGTCCCAAGTACAACCCTACTTAGACAACTGTGGATTCAGTCAGATAAACTTTTAATTAACTCCAATCTCATTGATTTCAGTTAGTATATTCCAATGTACTCAATGACAACAACAAAAATAGAACATTATAGTCTAAAACAATCCAAATACAGCAAACATTTGGAACTTCATTGTAACCAGATAAACTCAGTGTTGTGAATGAATATGGAACAGCTTAACAATGCAAATGGACATGGATTTAAACCTGGAAGTAATTGATTTTTATAGTTTTAAATTGTTTCTATATGAATTTTATGTGATTTAATCTGTTTTAAATGATATATTTGTGTGTGTTCGGCATCTAATTGTTGCCAGTCTGTACGCCACCCTGAGTTGCCTTCGGGCTGAAAAGGGTGGGACAAAAGTGTGGTAAATAATAATAAAAATAATATAAACATGATAGAAAGAAATGCCCATTTGTACCAATGTGAGGATAAACTATATTGGGTTGAGCTCAAATATTTTTAAAAATGTGTGTGTGGAATTAAGGGGATCAAACCAGGCCAGGATACTGCCTACTGGGACTGGGCTATAGCTCATATTTAGAGAAAGCCTAGGAAAGCTTCAGGATTCTCTGTATACTGTGTTTCTTACCTAACAACATTTGTACACAGATAGTCTCTTTTGAAAAATTCAAACACACCTAGACTGAAGGTAGATCACTACCTACACACCCACTTTCATTCTAACCTAACTACATGTTTGAAAAGCTTTTTGAGGATCAGTCAACTCATTGCACTGTCAAGATTTATCACAATAAGAAAATGTTGCAAGCCATCTCTGTGCCAACCCTTGGAAAACTGCAGCATGACTAATGTCATTCCAGTAATAAGCTAGCTCAGGAAAAAATAAAAGCTTGTCCAGTGTGAGTAATTTCCAGCAATTGTACTCAGCACTGAACTACTGCTTCAGGTATTTTGCATTGCTTTCTGCAAGCACAAAAATAGTATTGGTGAAATACAAAATGTGAATTAAAAGTGCAGTAATTTGGTATTTATTTATTTATTTTATTTTTATTTATTTACTTTGCTTCTAGACCGCCTCTCTCAGCCCGAAGGCGACTCGATGTGGTGTACAAATAGCAGGAACTGCTCAAGACAAACAAATCAACAATTATCAATACAATTTCAACATATACAATTTAACATTTAACGTTAAAAACACAATATCAGCGTCTCATTATTAAGTCGATTTCCAATTGCATTGTCTTTGTTCCTTAGGTCTCTATTTGATAATCATACTTCATTTGCAAATGCCCGGTCAAATAGCCAGGTCTTGACCTTCCCTACACTTCCTCTTTCTTTTCTTTGGGAAGAATCTTGAATGTGGAATGATTTACAAAATTCTTGTTGTATATTATCCTTTCATTTTCATCGTCTTCCTGAAGTAGCTAAATATGTTAAGAGCTGAATAGCTAAACATAATAATAATGTGTATCATCCAAGATTTCATTAGCAGACTGCACCTATATGACCCAACATCTTGTGTGGCCCAAAACAGGATACCCAATCAAAAAAATGGTAAATAAATATGATATAGTTTTTCTTTGTGTATTTGGGGATTTTATTTGGGGATTTTATTATGAAAAAAAATGTTTGTGCCAAAATGATTTTTTCACAAAATCTTAGCCTTTATATGCAGAAAATAGGGTGTGATTTTTGTGCAAAATCATGACATTTGGGCATCAATTGGTTTTTTTTATAAAAAAACAACAACAACAACAAAGTACACACAATCATTTTTAATGTTAGAAAATGTTGAAATTTCACCTATTGGGGAGAAAACATTTGAAAGCTTTTGTTCTTGTATTCAACAACAAACAGCACATATATGATTCTCTTGCATTTAGGTTATGAAGATGTAGGACAATTGAACAGAGCTAGAGACAATCCCTGTAAAAATATTTTGGATAATGATGCAAATATATTTTCATTCATGCTTTAAAGACTGGTAGGATGACGGAGAGGCCCTTTAAAATAAGTGGGATCCTTTTCCAAATTTCTAAACATAGTGTGCATCTACACTGTAGGATGAATGCAGGTTGACACCACTTTCACTGCTATGGCTCAATACTATGGGATCATGGTTATAGTTCTACAAGGTCTTCAGCTTTCTCTGCCAAAATGTTCTGGTGCTTCATCAAACTCCAAATCCCAGGATTCCATAGATGGAGCAATGTCAGTTGAAGTTGTATCAAACTGCACTGATTCTGCAATATGCATCCATAGTCTAAATAACCTTTAGTCTAAATAACCCGCCTGCTCCCATCCCATGACATTGAATTACTTCTGTTGGGGCTCTGTCATAAAACCATAGAAGATCCAATGCATGCCACTGCGGCATGAACGCAGGAGGCTTTCCATTTTGCCTTTGAAACAATGTGGGGAAGCTGAGAAGCCAACACTTCCCCTTATGGGATGGGGCAACTGGTGAATCATGTAATGTGGGGCATGCGGCAACACATGCATGTAGCCAGGGGGGGCTTGAGGGGCTTCACCCCCCCAATTCTCAGGGTGGTCCGTGAGAAGGCCTTACTGATACATTATTTATGTGTATTCATATCATGATCTGATCTCCATGCTCAATATAGCCCATATGCATGGGGGTATTGGAATAACAATACAAAAGGTTTGCTAGGGTAGACCTTTATCTCAGACTCACCCCGGAATCAAACTCAGCCCTCCCCCCCACCCCCAGATTCAAAATCCTGGCTACGGCCCTGGGGCAACAGATTCCCCATGCCGGGCACAGCCAGATTCACCATGATGTGTGGCCATTCTGGTCGCTCATTTGATGAGGTCATTAGTAGACACCTTACTTTGTAGGACTAATGTGAATGAGCATAGATAATGTAATGATTAACAAAGCACAAGAAAGTCAACCAGTTTTCAAACTTACTATTTATTGATTTGTTTGCATTAGTTTTCACTCCATAGTTTGATATAATTTGTTGTTGCTTTCCCTACTCACCCCAATATCAAAGATAATGATGGATTTGATTGACCATTACATATATTTTGCGAGGATCAGCAAATCACCTACCAAGTCATTAATGTAATGATGTAAAGCAGACAAGATACGTGACTGTTAAATTTATTCTACCGCTGCTTCCCAAAGCATCTCAATACTTGATTTAACTCTGTTCTCAGTCACCAGCAGTTTGCTTATCAGTATGTCTCACTCCTTTCAGCTCTTCTTGCTCATGGGCAAGTATGTTTAGGAATGCAGCCAAATGGGTTAGTGGGTGATCCTTGCAAGAATGTTAATGAACATCTCCTGCCCCAAGAGAATACAAATCAGGCAAGCTTCAAACTATTCAAAGAAAAAAGGATCACAGATGATGTGGCTGCCTCCTTTTCCTGCATTTTGAGAGGTGTTATCTATTTATATGTGATAAAAGAGGGATGATGATGCTTTTACTAAAATGTAAACATTATCATGGTTTAGTGATTTTTCCCTTTAACATTCATATAATTTCTTTATTGCTGTGGCTGGTGCATCAGCTGCCTTTTGGAGTTATAATCCTCAAATGGATCCCCTGATGTTTCTTTCTGCCAGCATGAGCTGGGGGAATAGTGAATCCAGAAATCCCAGGCACCTGTAGCCACAAGGCATTTCATATCCCACTCTGTCTAGACCGTCACCACTGATGACAACTGTGATAGACCATGAAATGATTTGATTTGCATTCAATCTTTCTCTCCCTAAGTAGGATTCAAGGAGATTGATAATAATTAAGACAAATAAAAAGGAACTAAAAACATCACAACAGCCTTGCACCACATGTATCCAGTTAGAATGTCCTCTTTGAAGCTACATATTGTAAGCCGTCCTGAGCCCTCGTGGAAAGACGGCATACAAAACTAAATAACTAACTAAATAAATATTGTAAGATGTTGACAAGCTGGAATGTATCCAGAGGAGGGCTACTAAAATGATCAAGGATCTGGAGAACAAGCCGTATGAGGAGCATGTTCTGAACCTCTTCTGAATCTGCTTTAATTGTACTTGATTGTTTTTGATCAAGGACAGCCCCTGGCATGCCACTTTGAGTTGGTCTTATAAAGTAAAAACAGAGCAAGGGGGTATAGCCAGCCAGCAGTGTGCAAGTAGACCTCACATTAGCATAAAATCCACTATAGTCTTGGCACATTGGCCAAAAGCTGCAGCCAGATGTACATTTCCCAGAAAATATTTTTATTTATGGGTAGATTTTAATATATTGGCAAATAGTTTATTTATAATATGTCTACTGCATTCAAAACACTGCCTTATCTCTGCCTTATCTAGACATTCCTCTCTACATTAAAAAAGCATAATCTATTCACTCTCATTTGCTGGTTCAATACTAAAACTAAACAGGAGCACCTGTAAAAAAATTAAAAACACCTGTGCCATAGAGGTAAGAATCAGAACAAAAAACGAGAGCCCGCTTTAACCCCACATTTAACCTGTGAGTGCAGGAAGAAATGAAAATTGTGGGTCCACACACGGCTAGAACTGGGGCTGAAATACCATATTTACTCAAATCTTATGCTCTTTTTTTTTGGCTAAATCACTTTGCCAAAATTAAAGTGCACATTAGATTCACATAATACTGAGCCAAAGCAAATAGAGATGCTGCTTCAGAGAAGTCTGGTGCTCCTATTTAGGGATATCACCTCAAATTTAGTTGCCATGACTCAATGCTATGTAACCCTGGGCTTTGTAGTTTGGTGAGCCACTAGCATTCTTTGGCAGAGAAAGCATAGATGCACCCCAAGGTTTTCCTTTCAATCACTGGAAGCTTTAGTATTCCAACCCTTGTTTTTAAAGAATGAATTCTAAGCATGCAGCCACTGTAATGTGCATCTTGTTTGGCCAAATTACAAAGAGTGCACTTTTTGCTGCTGTGCATTACATTTGACGACAAATACTTTTTTTTGATTTCAGGGTTTTTAAAACTGAGGTGTGCATTAGATTAAATGTGCATTATACTCTCGGAAATTGAGGTACACACATTAGCCTCAGAATTTTAGCTGATTTTTGTCTGCAAAACAACATTTTTGAAGAGGATGGGGTGATGTTGGCGAGATTAGAATCAAAATTGTAGGCAACTTTTTAGAAGTAATTTTGAGGGGAGGGGTTCATCCATTGGGTGGATGTGATAGCCTAGGGCAGGGGTGCTCACACTTTTTCAGCATGCGAGCTACTTATAAAACAACCAAGTCAAAATGATCTACCTACCCACTACTCAGAGAGCCATGAAAGCAAAATATTTGGAAATTTATTTCAGTGAGAGCCATATAATATATTTTAAGACTGAATTCAACTAAATGTGAGTATAATAAGCCCCTGAATTTATTCATAATAATAATGATGATGATATTCATTCAGCCTCTGCTAATAAGAATAACAACAACAACAACAATAGGTTCATAGAGTAGAAGGAGATCTCCAAGGGCCATCCAGTCCAACCTCCTTCTGCCATAAGGGAAAAACACAATCAAAGCATTCCTTACAGATGGCCATTCAGCCTCTGATAATAATAATAATAATAATAATGGGTTCCTAGAATAGGAGGAGACTTCCAAGGGCCATCCAGTCCAACCTCCTTCTGCACCTGGGCGGCGTCGGGAGCCTGCGGGGTGGGACTGAGCCTTCTTCCTGCCCTGCCTGCGATCTACCAGGATGCCCTACGTGATCTACCAGTAGATCGTGATCTACCTAATGAGCACCCCTGGCCTAGGGCATTTAGGGGAGTGAAAGGTGAGCTGAGCCTGCATGTGACTCACAAGCTGCTGCTTCTTCAGCCTTAGCTTATAAGAAGATGGAAACAAGCAAGAATGTGTTGCTGTGTGGCCTCAAGTCATTTCTGACTTATGGTGATCCTACTATGGCTGAGTGGGGATTCGAACCCTGGTCTCCAGAGCCATGGTCTAACACTCAAGCCACTGTCCACATACATTTAGCAGCTCCAATGGTTTTCAGAAAATGGGTCAGCACTGCAAGCAAACCACTAGGGGGCACTAGAGAAAGAAGGATAGTCCATTTTACAGGAGGGGCGGGGGGTTTGAAGGAGTTAACCATTTCCCCCCTGTTTTCCTGTTATTCCCCCATAAACAACCCTTGTGTCACAATGCAAGGACTTGGCGGGCCCCTTAATCACACACACAGAGCCGTACTGAAGGCTAACTACTTTATTGAGTATAAAAACAGTTCCAAAGAATATAGTCCAATATGATATGATATAGTTCAAAAGGTTCAAAGTAACAATGTCCAAAATAACGTAGCAAAATAAGCAAAAGGCTTGACAAGGCTCCGCAGCCGATGCGGATCAGGAAACCAGGCAAAGCTCCGCAAACCAATGCGGATCAGGAAACAGGGCAAGGCTCCGCAACCAATGCAGATCAGGAAACAAGGCAAGGTAATGCAAAGGCAAGGCAAGGCTTGATGACCACGGCTTGGCTTGTGGTCCCACTCCGCTTCACGCCTAATCAGGTAAGACGTGGCCGGAGAACTGAGGATTCGTTCCCACGGATCCTATACTTAATCCCTCGGCCGAGGTCCTCGACGCTCTAGGCTTCTTCGTCTCCAATCTCTGCTGACGGACCTCGGTCGGTCTAGGGCTCGGGACCAATCCCTCCTACCAGCCTCAATGCTCCGTCTCCTATCGAAGGTTCGACCTTGTCTTTCGGCAGCTGTGTTGCTATCTCTCTGAGAGCTTTCCTCCCTATCCATTTCCCATGCGCTTTGTTCCATATCTTCCTCAAGGGGCTCCTGGGAAGATCTCCCTCCTGGGTGTTCATAACTCCCTGCTTCACTATCAGACTGCACCTGGTGATCTGAATCATCCCTTAGACCAAAACACATTTCTTCCCAGGCCAAGCTCTCTGTAGGTGAAAGAGGCTCTTGCGGGGAAAGCTGCCCTGTGCCCCAGTCATCTAGCTCATCCTCAGAATCCAGTTCTAGCACAGCCGGTTCTAATGCTAATGGGACCCCAGGCCCTGTCCCCTGCCCTCCAGGCACAAACGAGAACTGCTGTGCTACACTATCCCCCCCCTCAGGGCCCCTCCTAGGCCGCCCCTGAGGCTTGGGTTTGTCAGGGTACTTGCGATGGAACCGAGCGACAAGGTCCGGGGCATGGACGTCACGAGCCCGCGCCCAAGAACGCTCTTCCGGTCCAAAGCCTTTCCAGTCAATGAGATACTCCAGCTTCCGGTAGCGGATACGCGCATCCAGGATGTCCTGCACCTCCAACTCCTCCTCGCCGTCACGCATCACAGGGGGAGGCGGCGGCTGCGTCACATCAGGCCGCACCCCCTTAGCCGGGCGGAGCAAAGAACGGTGAAACACAGGGTGGATCTTCATGTCCGCTGGGAGCTGCAGTTTGAACGAAACAGGCCCCACCTCCTCCAAAACAGTGTAAGGCCCCAAAAAGCGAGCATCCAACTTGCGGCTAGGCCTCTGAGTGGGCAGATTCTTGGTAGACAGCCAAACTTTATCCCCCACCAGGATCGCAGGGCCCTCTTGGCGCCGCCGGTCAGCCATCCGCTTGTAATCCGCTTTAGCATGGTCCAATTGAGTGCGCAGCAAGTCTTGCAAGGCAGTAAGCTCCTGAAGCCAATCTTTCGCTTCCGACGCCCCTCCGGACGGGTCCACCGGAGGGTAGAAACGAGGATGGTGTCCATAGTTGGCAAAGAAAGGAGTCTCCTTGAGGGATTCGTGCGTCGCATTGTTGTAGGCAAACTCCGCCAGAGACAACAAAGAGGCCCAGTTGGTCTGCTGATAGTTGACATAGCACCGCAGGTACTGTTCCAAGGTGGCATTGACCCTTTCGGTCTGGCCATCAGACTGGGGGTGATGGGCCGTGGACATCCGCACATCAATCCCCAGCAACTTCTGGACAGCCTTCCAGAACTGGGAAGTGAACTGGGTGCCGCGGTCGGTCACCAAACTCTGAGGCAGGCCATGCAACCGGAACACATGTTGCACAAACATATCAGCAGTCTCTTTGGCAGTAGGCACCCCCACAGGGGATGAAGTGTCCCATCTTGGAGCAACAGTCCACCACGACCAGGATCGTGGTGAAGCCCTTGGACTTGGGCAAGTCAGTGATGAAGTCAGCCGAAATCATCTTCCAGGGGGCGGAGGGGGTGGGAAGCGGCTGGAGCAAACCGGCCGGCTTGCCCCCCGGGTTCTTGGCCCGCTGACACACAGGGCAAGAGCCCACATAATCCTCCACATCCCTCCGCACCTTAAGCCACCAGAAATCCCTGAGGACCAATTGCAGGGTCTTGAACAGCCCGAAGTGGCCGGCAGCCCGACTATCATGGCACAGTTTGAGAATGTCCTCCCTCTCGGGCCCGGGGGAAACATAAACGGAGTCACGGTGGTAAAGTACCCCATCCTTTACCTGGAAAAGGGCTTGCACCCCCTTAGTCAGCTGTTCTTGCACCCAGGGATCGGTCCGTTGGCGCGCCTGGACCCGTTCGCTCAGAGGCCTCTTGTCCTTAGGGGCCGGCGGAGCCAACGGGGGGTTTACAGGAGCCGCCCGGGCCGCAGCAAAGTTCTCCGCTTTCAGGAGACGGGCCTCAGAAAGCCCCTCGCCACCACGAACGTACTGCGGTTTCCACGACAGTGCGTCAGCTTGCTTGGTCTGCTTGGGGGTCACATAGTGGATGCGGAAATTGAATCTCTCAAAGAACAGGGACCATCTCTGTTGCCTCTGGTTCAATTTGCGCTGGGACTTCAAGTGCTCCAAATTCCGGTGGTCGGTGTGAACCTCCACCGGGAATTTGGCCCCTTCAAGCAGATGTCTCCAGACTTCAAAAGCCACCTTGATGGCCAAAAGTTCCTTCTCCCAAATGGTATAGTTCTTTTCCGGAGCCGTCAGCTGCCGGGAATAGTAGGCACAGGGCAACAAGTCCGTTCCCTGCGGTTGTAGCAAGATCGCTCCCACCGCCACGTCCGAAGCATCGGCCTGCACGATGAAAGGGGTGCGGGGGTTGGGGTGCTGCAGAAGCGGCTGGGTGGTGAACAGCTGCTTTAACTTGCGAAACCCCACGTCCGCCTCCGGAGCACTTCCTTGACATGGCGGTCATGGGTCGCCTGATCCGGAGAAAAAATCAGCAGGTCGTCCAGGTAGACCGCCAGATAACGATCTAGCAGGTCCCGGAAAATGTCATTCATGAAATGTTGGAAACAGGCTGGAGCGTTGCACAAACCGAATCCCATCACCAGGTATTCGAAACTGCCCCACTTGGTCTGGAAAGCCGTCTTCCATTCATCACCCTGGCGAATCCGGACAAGGTTATAGGCGCCCCTCAAATCCAGTTTAGTGAACACCTTGGCGCCCCGCATTCGCTCCAGCAGCTCGGGGATCAGGGGGAGGGGGTATCGGTTCCGAACCGTGATCTTATTGAGTTCCCGATAGTCATTACAGAGCCGCAACTCCCCCGATTTCTTCTTGACAAACAGAATGGGCGCCCCCGCCGGGGACTGGGAAGGCCGAATGAAGCCTTTCCGCAGATTCTCATCCAGGAAATCCTGGAGAGCCTGTTGCTCTGGTTCCGAGAGGGGATAGAGTCTGCCCCGCGGAATAGGGGCTCCAGGTTCGAGTTCAATAGCACAATCATAGGGCTGGTGGGGAGGCAAGCGCTCAGCCCCCTTCTCACTGAAAACGTCCCAGAAACCAGCATATTTCTTGGGCAGTGTGGCCAACCTCTCCACCTCTTGGGCCTGACAAGCCCGAGCCGTGAGACAATGGCTCTGGCAATGGTCGGAGGAAAAACCGAGCTGTCTCTTAGTCCAGGAGATCTGGGGATCATGCAGGGCGAGCCACACAATGCCCAGAACAATGGGAAAATCAGGGAGCTTGGTCACAAGAAAAGAAATGTCCTCTTTATGGGAGCTAGTCCACATCTTGGTAGGAGCCGTATACTGAGTCACAGCCCCCGTTTTCAAGGTTCTCCCATCAATAGTCTGTACACCCTTTGGCTCTTGGAGATCCAGAAATTGTAATCCGGCAGACTTGCCATAGTCTGCATCAATGAAGTTGTTGGTGGCTCCCGAGTCAATCATGGCATGGACCATCATCGGTCCCTTCTCGGGCGACCACAGGCCAACCATTACAAGGAACAATTGTCCAGTCTTGGGTTCAGGAGGAAGAGAAGCGACGTCGGCCGAGTGAGCGAACCCTCTTACACTCGGCCGGCCCCTTCCCCCGTCGCCTGGATGGCTTCTTCAGCCTCTGGGACCCCTCCAACTGCGGCGGAGGCTCGGGGGGGTCTTTCCACGCGGCTTTTGGGGCACTCCTTGGAAAAATGTCCAGCCCCCCCACAGTACCAACACAAGTTCAGACGCTGCCGCCGTGCTTTTTCCGCCTGGTCCACCTTGGGCCGCACCGTGCCGAGTTGCATGGGTTCCGGGTCATCCAAGCCCGGCGCTGGTTGAGCGAGCTGTCGGGGTACGAACTGTCCAGTCCCCGGCTCCCCCGCGCCGTCGGCTTTTCCACCACTTTGTTATCCCACCGCCTCCGGTGTGCAGTCCCGTCGACACGTAAACTCAAGGTGATCGCCGCCTCCAAATCCAGCTGGGCGGGGTGCTTTAACATCTCTTGCTGGAGCTCCGAGGTCAGCCCCGCTGTGTAGTGGTAACGCAACGCCGAGACATTCCACTGCACCTGGGCGGCCAGCACTCGAAAGCGAGAAATGTATTGGGACAGGGACAGATCCTTCATCGTCAGCCGAGCTAAGTCACGCTCGGCCAACTCTTCGTTCACGGGTGGGCCCCAGGTCGCCCGGATAGCGTCTCTGAAGGCCCGGAGTGTTTGAGTATGGGGAGATTGGGCCTGGATCAACGACGTAGCCCATGTCGCTGCCGTGCCCTCCATCAAGTTGAAGATAAACCCCACTTTGGCTCGGTCAGTCGCAAACTCGGTGGGTCGCAGCTCCAGGTACATGTCCACCTGGCAGAGAAACACCTCAACTTGGGCAGGGTTGCCCCCAAAACGGCTAGGCGCATTCACTCCCGGGTGGCGTCCAGCTCTGGTCCTCAGCTCTCCCACCTCCTGTTGCAGGGCTGCCACCTCCGCGTCCGTCAGGCCTGCCATGGCTGCGACTGCCGGGGGTCTCTTCTTTCGGCGTCCCGTGGTGTGATAAGGGGTTCGTAGGTTCTCCGGCCAACTGTCACAATGCAAGGACTTGGCGGGCCCCTTAATCACACACAGAGCCGTACTGAAGGCTAACTACTTTATTGAGTATAAAAACAGTTCCAAAGAATATAGTCCAATATGATATGATATAGTTCAAAAGGTTCAAAGTAACAATGTCCAAAATAACGTAGCAAAATAAGCAAAAGGCTTGACAAGGCTCCGCAGCCGATGCGGATCAGGAAACCAGGCAAAGCTCCGCAAACCAATGCGGAGCAGGAAACAGGGCAAGGCTCCGCAACCAATGCGGATCAGGAAACAAGGCAAGGTAATGCAAAGGCAAGGCAAGGCTTGATGACCACGGCTTGGCCTGTGGTCCCACTCCGCTACACGCCTAATCAGGTAAGACGTGGCCTGAGAACTGAGGATTCGTTCCCACGGATCCTATACTTAATCCCTCGGCCGAGGTCCTCGACGCTCTAGGCTTCTTTGTCTCCAATCTCTGCTGACGGACCTCGGTCGGTCTAGGGCTCGGGACCAATCCCTCCTACTAGCCTCAATGCTCCGTCTCCTATCGAAGGTTTGACCTTGTCTTTCGGCAGCTGTGTTGCTATCTCTCTGAGAGCTTTCCTCCCTATCCATTTCCCATGCGCTTTGTTCCATATCTTCCTCAAGGGGCTCCTGGGAAGATCTCCCTCCTGGGTGTTCATAACTCCCTGCTTCACTGTCAGACTGCACCTGGTGATCTGAATCATCCCTTGGACCAAAACACATTTCTTCCCAGGCCAAGCTCTCTGTAGGTGAAAGAGGCTCTTATGGGAAAGCTGCCCTGTGCCCCAGTCATCTAGCTCATCCTCAGAATCCAGTTCTAGCACAGCCGGTTCTAATGCTAATGGGACCCCAGGCCCTGTCCCCTGCCCTCCAGGCACAAACGAGAACTGCTGTGCTACACCTTGTTTATAAGGGAAGTGGGGAGAGGGCATAACCAGCAAAAATGGAGAAAATGGTTTCCTCCTTCAACTCCACC
The DNA here is from genome assembly GCA_030556195.1 of Anolis apletophallus. Lineage (NCBI taxonomy): Eukaryota > Metazoa > Chordata > Lepidosauria > Squamata > Anolidae > Anolis > Anolis apletophallus. The sequence goes on from JARBWK010000004.1 coordinate 68,063,667, forward strand.
ACCCGTAATATGGACTATCTTTAGCACCCCCTACTGGCCTCCACTTGGATAATGGAACAGTACTGAGAAGTATTCGATAATATGATTGCTTGGAAATGTTTTTTAGAACTACTTGGCTGTAGACATTACATTAATGTCCTCAGGGCATTAGAGTGATTTTATTTAAGTCTTCTATCCTACGGCTCTGACAAAAATACAATAAATTATAATAATACAAGTACTATACAATTCAATTTTTTATTTAATGTCGTGTATATGAATAGTTTTCCTGCTTTTAGTCTTTGTGTGATATTATTTTCCTCATTGGCTATTCCAATACATGTTCTCTTCCAGGGTGACCTACAAATCTGTCTTTATTATCATCACAGGCAAGACAAGCTTATATGATCTAAGTGCACAGCACTGCCCTCCTGCAAAGTCAATCGTTCTTAAAAAATCATTTGCTTGCTAACACATCGATCTGAGACATAGTGATATTGATTTTAATCCAGTTACAACTCAGTCTGCATCTGCCTGGCATTTTTCTTTGTTAGAAGTAACCTCCTGATTTCCCTCACAAATGCTGGCTCCTGAAATAATTGCTAAAAATATAATGAAATCAAACTTCCTCCACAGCACCAGAGACAAATGAACTAATAGAACCACCCTCCCTTTTATATTGAAATCAAGAAATACAGTACTGGTTATGAATACTAACTAAACAGGTACCCCCTTTCCCTGGGGAACCATTATGTCACATATCACATATTGTTCAGAATATATTTTACATTATAATCTATGAATTGATAGGTCAGTACCCCAGAAGACTTTTTTTAATTTTAAAAAACACTCTTTCTCCAAGGTTGATGATTTCATCTCTGATGACGTCAATGAATGTTCCTTGCCTTTGGTCACAAGTGAAACTCTAATAGATGGTGGCAATGGAAGAAGTGGTCAGAGTGGGATGGCCCTACAAGGCCTTTTCCAGCTTCCGCTATTCAATAAAGGTCCTAGGGCTCTCACTGACAGGCACATGGGGAGTGGAAGGATCACCCACTCGTGTCTTCCCTTAAAGAGACTGCTACAAGGCCCCTCTCAGCTGCTGCAGGGAGTGCTGGCTTGGCCAAGGCAAGCCCCTATATCTTGGCAGGGAGAGGCAGAACGTGAACTTACCTATCCAAGTGCTGTTCCTCTTTGAACTACTGACGCTTGCCCACTTACATAATAGTCACACCCATCAACTGCAGATGCAACTATTATGCAAAGAAAACAAAAAATACCATTTTGAGCACCCCAAAAAATGGTGTGTGACTACTATGCAATGGCGACTATTATCCGATGAAATGCAGTACCTCCTGGCTACTGTAAGGTAACTACTATATGTGAGGGCATCCTTCAAATGTGTTTGGAAGCTGCAGTATCAAGTGTGCATTTTAGAGCTCATATAGAACCAGTCTTGCAAGAACTGTGCTAGTTTCCAATTTGCTTCCAAGCTAAATTCAAGGTGCTGATTGTAACTTACAATGCCCTAAGTGATGTGGTGACAGGATATCTGAAAGATAGCCTCCTCCCATATAAATCTGGCAGAAATTTGAGGTCTTCATAGAAAGCCATGTTACATGCCCCAATACGTCTTGAAGTTATGTTAGTGGGGGTGCATCACAGAGCTTTTCTCTGACTGTGGAACCCCCTACCAAAGGAAGTTTAACCAGCTCTGTCTCTAGTTAGGTAGGCAGCAAAATGGTGCTATTCTACATAATACTGAACTTGCTGTTATAAAATAGTAATTCAGGAGTTTTAAAATAGTTTTATTTATTTATTTAAATATTTATTTATTTGCGATAGTTCTATTTCTATCCCGCCTTTCTCAAGCCCGAAGGTGACTCAAGGCGACTTACAAATTGGCAGCAATTTGATGCCATAAAAATCCACAATATACAATTAAAACATTTAAAACAGCATTATAAAATCAATATAATACAAAAACCATTAAAAACATATAATAACTAATGTCTTCCTGTTAATCTCACTTTCCAATTATTTTAATTGGCTTTTATTTGTTCATTGCCTCGAGAGCCTTTAGGCTGAGAGGCAATAGAAAAATACTTTAAATGAAATAATACAGTAAAATAAAGTAATGAGAAAAGGTTGGGAATTTTGCCAAAGCCCAGAGGATGAGCAAGCTAAGAGATAGCAGACGTCTTTGTTACTTGACAACTTTGATCAGATTATTTAGCTCTTAGGCTATTAACCCCTATCATATGTTCAGAGAACATAGCCATGGGCTTTAAAGAGAAGTTTGATAGCCAAGCCAAACCAACTGGCATATAATGTACAACATCAGAATTTTCAGTATAATCAAGAATTAGGGTTTTTTAATTTTAAAAATAATAATTAAATTTATATCCCATTGTTTCTGACATAAGAGGCATATAAACAAAAGTTGAAACACAATTAAAACTTTAATGTTAAAAAAGATTAAAAATAAAAGTGAAAAGAAAAATTAAAAAAACATTTAATACTGTACATAATAAAATAGAACACAACACCCTCCCTCCATTTAAAGTGCTACCTGTGCAATAGGTGAAGCTTTTTTCTTTTCTCTGTTGGTGGAAACAGAGCAGAAAGGTCCAACTAGATCTCCCAAGGAAGAAGGCTCTATCCTTTGTCTTCGCAAAATGTATCTGTTATAGTGGTGGGTAATAAGCAATGCTTTGCATTTTGGCAAGAAATGGGACAGCACCCAGAGGTGCTGTTTCAATATGATCCCTAATTTTTCCCCCCAATCAGCAACCTTGCAGCATTGTGGACAGTTTCCAAAGGCAGTCCCACATAGAGTGTATTACAGTACCCCAAATGGGATATAATCAAGCTTGTATCACCATAACCAGATCTGATGTCTTAAGAATAGATGTAGCTGGCACACCAAAAGCACTCCTGACCACAACCATAACTTGTGCATCCAGGCTCAGATGTGAGGCTCCATCTACACTGTCATATAATGCCGTTTGAAATTGCATGGTAGTGTGGACTCACATAATTCAGTTTAACTGCATTGGATTGCATTATATGAGTTTACATTGACCATATAATGCAGTTTCAAATTGCATTATATGGCAGTGTAGATTAGGCCTGAGTCCAGAAGTATGCTTAAGCCAAGATGTTGAGATTTCAGGGGAAATTGAACCCCCTCCAACACAGGCTGAGTCTTTATTTCCTAATCTGCTTTTTAACTGATTAGAAGTAATTCTGTATTGCTTGAATGCATTTACAATTTGTTTTCCTCATCCGAACAATTACTGACAGCAACCACTGTTTTGGTACAGATATAGCTTCCTTGCAAGTGGATGGAAAGAATAAATCTAAATGTCATCAACACGTAGCTGGTGTACAGTTCCCAAATTTCGGATAATATGTCAGTGGGACACAAAACATACATAGCCTTGAGGGATCCCACAGTCTAATGGTCGTTGGGTTAAACAGGAATCTCCCAGCATAACCGGAGTTTGCCCCTCAAAGGAGGGACACCTACAGAACAGTGTCTGTAAGCCGCATCCCAGAGAGGAAACTCAGAAAGGTATCATGTCCAATTGTATCAAAAACTGCTGAAACATCCAGCACAACTAATAGAGACACACTCCTCATGTCCAGTTCCCAGTGCAGGCCATTCACCAAGGCAACCAAAGTTGTCTCAGCCCCACAATCAGCCCTGAAGCCAGACTAAAAATGGACCTAGATAATCCATTTCATCCAGGAAGCCCTAGAGATGGAGTACCACCACATACCCAAAACCTTGCCCAAAAAGGGAATATTGGAAACTGAACTGTAATTATCCAGTGCAGTGTTTCGCAATCTATGCTCCTCCAGGTGTTTTGGACTTCAGCTTCCAGAAATCCCAGCCATCTTACCAGCTGTTATGAATTATGGGAGCTGAAGTCCAAAACATCTGGAGGAGCACAATTTGAGAAACGCTGATCCAGTGCAATCAGATTCTGGGAAAGATTTGTTCATAGGGTGCTTGACTTCAGCTTATTTTCAGATAAGATAAAACTCTACCTTTTTTCAGTGAAGCATTCACTACTCCTGCTACCTACAGATCCAGTCCCCTCCTGTCTGCTCATATTTATTTATTATTTCATGCTTGTGAATCGCCACTCCCGGTGTGGCTCGGGGCGACCTACAGAATGCACATACAAGATATAAACCAGGAAGAGCAAAGACTGAACTCATATAGGTTGGTCCTCACCTTTCCATGGATCCTGTCCACATCTTCAGGCTGTGCAAACTGATCTTATTAATACTGTCAATCAACAGTTTGAAATCCTAATCCAACTACATTAGGCCCTCAAGGGGATCCGTAGATGCCAGATAAATATACTTTCTGGTTGATTGAAAGTTATTATTAAAAATAGGCATAACTAATATTATACCCCATACTCTTCATACCATAAATTCTATATTGATTTTATTTTATCTATAACCCGCCCTTTTTACCCCCGAAGGGGAACTCAGGGCGGCCTCACAGCAAGTATGATTGGTGCTTTTACATAAAATTCAACAAATACAATTAAAAACATTAAAACAGTTAATTAAAAACAGTTAATTAAAAAGCAATTAATTAAACATGCCAATTACAACCCAAATCCAGGTCCAGGTCAATTCGTTGTTGCCAGTTGCTTAAATCTTCTTCTTGCCTGCTGCTATTCAATAGTTGAAGGCTTGTTACCATAGCAAAGTCTCGAGTTTCCTTCTGAAAGACAGGAGGGAGGTGGCCAATCTGATATCCCTGGGGAGATAATTTCACAGACAGGGGCCACTGCTGAGAAGGCTCTGTCTCTCGTCCCCACCAATCGCATTTGCGATGGTTTTGGGATCAAGAGCAGGACCTCTCCAAATGATCTTAGACTTTGGGATGGTTTGTAACAGGAGATAAGTTCGGACAGGTTAAACGGTGCCAAAACCAGTTATTTTAATACTGACATACAGTGATTAAAAGCAAATAAACACACATTTAATTTATTATTTATTATATTATAAAAACAACTATTAAAACATTTAAAATGTTATTTCTTCAGGTTTTTCCTAGTTACTTGAGAGTTCTGGTTGCTTGGGTTCTGGTTAACTGAGTCTAATGTGATGCCTCTTATTTTCTGTGGATTTTTTCCACGTGATGCTCACTAAACCATCAATGTCCCATTCCAATAGAGTAGGGATGGACAACTCATGTTAGGATGTAAATCCCATCCACCTTAGCCAGCAGAGTTAATGGTGAACAACAATGGGTCTGCAACAACATCTGAAATGAGTAACACATTTGTACCTGAGATTTGCAAAGCTGAGCTTCACATCGAAGTCCCCCTTGAAAATCAGCTTACATTTCTGTTTGTAAAGTATTTCTGAAGGCATCATCTTTGTTGCAGAGATAATAATAGTGACTAGCTTTTGATCGACTAAGTGCTCAGTTTTAACATGAATAGGATTTGCATCCCGGTGCTTGAATGACAGTAAGGCACTATAATCTGTAAAACAAACTACATGGAAAGTTGAAACCACAATAGTGATACTTCATTTCATTGCTATTTCCAAATATCTAATGCAGCAGGAGGGATATTATCATAAATAACAGTGGAGGACAGTGGGCAAGCTATGTAAAATAAACCAAGTAATTTTCCTATGGTGGTTAATAGGAGCACATCACTTTTTTCCAAACACAAGATATTAAAGTGAGTTTGCTGACTATAGACCTACTTGATCACTGTACTTGATCAATGCAATCACTTGTCCAATTTTTAGGGAAAGCATATTATTTAATTTTCCTTCATGGCTGGAAGTGAAAGATTTTACTCTATCAGTGACAAAAACACTCATTGTTAGCTGATAAAAAGTAAGTTACAATATACCTGTTTTGTATTGCATTTTTTCTTCAGTTAAGTTTTCTGCACCTTTACAATGTACATTTCCTTTGCAAACAGAGGTAAACTCAAACTGCAGAATAGAACTGAATGAATCACAGCACCATTGTAATTTTTGTGCTTAGTGAGTAATCTAAGATTTCCACCAAAATCTGATGCTATGAAAGGTATTCTTCAGACACTTTACCGAAAGATGACATTTAAGTATTTTGTAAATGCTGCCTTTCCCATCTTCACTAGAAGTATAAGCTTTAATGTATAGTTCTCAAGGAATAGAGACTTTAGGTACATCGACACTGTAGAATGAATGCAGTTTGACACCACTTTAACTCCTGAGGATCAGTGATATGAATCTTGGGATTTGTAGTTTGGTGACACATCAGCACTCTCCAGCAAAGAAGTCTAAAGATCTTGCAAAACTGCAACTGCTATGATTCCATAGCATTGAACCATGGCAGTTAAAGTGGTATAAAACTTCATTAATTCAACAGTGTGTAGATGCACCATTTGATAGGACGGATTAGAAGTGAACCAGAGTTGGACAGCTAGGCTGCATCTGTACATGGAAACAAATTCATATGTTGAACTGTTAAGACATCTGTATTAAATTCACAGGACAATAATCCTTTTGTTCAGCATCTTAAGTAAAAAGGCCCATATCATTCACAGCCCTTTCCTTTCCTCTGCAGGAAAAAAGGCATTTAGTTTTCATTTCTCATACAGATATTGTGAGAAATAATTAATGTTTCAAGGAATTTCCTACTAGGAGATAAGCCATGTGGGGCTTGGTTTTATTTTTATAGTCCTTGGGGAATTTAATTCACTTGAAGCAATTTGTGGCACAATATTTATCACTCATTAATAACATTGATATCTTCTTCCCAGCATTAAAAAATGATAGGCCAAACTGAATTTCCTCAAAACACATGCTAGAATTGTGGCAAAGCCCAAAATAGTATAAACAGGCTTTTAAATGTACACAGTTATTTCCCAGGAACAGTACAATGTGTTTTTGACTGAACTAGTGTTCTATCATAATATGATTTCCTACTGGAATACTTTTGTCAGAGTCATTGGCAACAGAACAGGCAGTTCCGTTTTGATTCATTATTTAGCCTATGTTCCACTTTACAGAGAGATAATTTGATTAGGAATTTCCTGTGATGCCAGAGAAAGAACCCTGTGCCAAGCAGTAACCTTTGCTTCAGAAGTAATGTTTGCTTTTCTGTTCCCAGCTTTAACCTACAAGGATAGCTTGAGCTTAGGGAAACATATGGGGAGACTCTCAGGCCCCTTCTACACAGCTGTATAACATCCAGATTATCTGCTTTGATCTGGATTATATAACAGTGAAAACTAAGATAATCCAGTTCAAATCAGATAATGTGGATTTTCTGCTTTGATAACCAGGATTATCTGGCAGTGTAGAAGGGGCCTCAGATATTGCACAGCAACTCACAGAATTCTTCATCATTGCTGATGCTTACTAGGCCTGCTGGGATAGCTTGATTCCTATACCACACTGAATCTACTAATAGACATAATAGTTAGCGATGGTCTTGATAAAGACATTGGTGTTCATCAATTTGTGGGGGAAAGAAACACGCCTCCAATTTAAAATGTTAAACAGTTTTAAAGCAATGCTTTTGGGTTGGAGAGATTAGTGGTTTACGAGTGCGCATGCGTCGGTAAACTTTTCAGACGCTCCACGGGTGGCTCCCATATGAGAGGGAAGAAAAAAGACTGGTGTACCGGCTAAACCAACTCCCCACCCTCAGAAACTGGGCCAGTGGATGAAGAAAGTACAGGAGGTAGGAAGGAGTTAAAAGTGGGGCCCAGGAGAGAAGGGGGAAGTGGATGCGGCTGGATTAAACTTTATAGCCTTGTGTGAGGAAAGAGGAATCCAAAATGGCCACGGGAAACAGCTCGGAAACGGCTGAGGGGCTGGATGCTAAAATGGACAGAATGCTCAATCTCTTGGAGGAGAAATTTGGAGTGGTGCAGCAAAAACTCGGAGACGTGGAAAAAGTGATGGGGGATGTAGTCAAGGATGTCTCCGATTTGAAGGTGACTACTAAAGAGTTGGGAGTAAAAGTGGAGAAAATTGAGAAGGAGACTCAAGATCAAATTAAAGGATTGGAGGAGACGATAAGGAGACAGAATCAGAGACTTACTAATCTGGAAGATCGGCAGAGGAGGCGAAACATCCGCTTAAGAAACTTTAAACAGGACTTTGCAAAAGGAGAGAAGCTGGTGGAGGCAATACAACAGTGGCTGGTGAGGAACAGTGCTGTAATCCAAGTGGAGGATATTGAAAGAGCACACTGGGCCCTCGGCCGAAGAAACCAACGACAGAGGCAGAGGGACATTGTGATTGCCTTTGCAAGTGAAAGCCTGGCGGAAAGGATTTATCGTCACTTGAGAAGCATCTCTGATCTTAATCAGGAGGGCAATCAAGTTATCTGTCTTCGGGATCTCTCTCAGCAAACTCTGCGGGAGAGGGCAGGACTTCGCCCTATCACAGCATGCCTCTACCAACATGGGGTTAAATTTACATGGGGTTTCCCAACAGCCATCCTTGTCTTCAAAGGGACTGAGACGTTGCGAGCAAGAACGTATGAGGAGGGGGTGGACTTGCTAAGCCGTCTGGGAATTTCTATGACGCAGCAGCAAAGAGGGAGAGAAGGAGGGGCAGAAGGAGGAGGTGCAGGAGGTGCAGCTGGTGGCATTGAGCAGCAAACGAGGCCCTCTAGTGGACTGAGTGGACAGAGCGGAGAGGGATCCAGTGGACGAGCAACGCCGGATGAAGAACACATAGCAGCTCTTATTGAAAGAGATGAACGCATGAGACAGCTCACTGAGGAGCTTGAGGCAATGAGAAAGGAACGTAAGAGGTTGCTGCTGCGGCAGGCCAAACGGAGATAAAGGAAAGGAGAGGAAGAAAGAAGAAAAGAAGTTGGAAGAAGAGACTGAACATTGGGATTGGGGATTGAATATGGCTATTATGGGCTAGTTGTAGATTAAGTAGTGATTCAGCTGTAAGAGGAGTAAGAGGGGAAAGGGAGGGGGGTTTAGGGGGAAACCTAAATAAGAGCAAGGGGAGCCAGGAGGTGGGAACGTACTCACAGATGAGGGCCTCTACTCAAGGGCAAGCGTGGAGCTGGTCACCCCACTTGATTCAGGTGGGGACACGAGAGAGGCATGGGTGGCTGAGGGTGGAAGGGGCTGTGAGAAAGGAGGGAAGCAAGCATGCTAGGACAGTTCAAGGGAATGGAAAGATAAAGGGAAATGAGTGATTTAACAATATTAGCTTTAAATGCGAACGGCTTGAACTCGAATTTTAAGAGGTACCGGGTATGCAAATTGGCAAGGGATAATAAGGTTGACATATTGGTTTTGTCAGAAACTCACAAAGGAAGGGACCGGGAACAATTAATAAATGATAAGAAGTGGAAATGGGTGTATGAATCCAGGGGGACGCGTAGGGCGAGGGGAACTGCAATCCTGATTCATGAAAGGGTTCCGCTGGAGAGTGTGGAGTGGCAGAAGGACAGACAAGGTAGATGGGTCTTTATTAAAGGTACAATAAATCGACAGAAGGTGACAGTGGCAGCTATCTATGCGCCAAATGTGGGGCAGAAACAATTCATTATGAATATGAAAAGGAAATTGGATAATTTTAAGGAGGGGACGACATTCATGGCGGGAGATTTCAATATACAAATGTCATCAGTAGGAGGAAACAATAGAAGGTCTCTGCATTTAAATAAGCTTGATATGGTAGATCTGCATAGTGGGGTTGGGAATAGAAGTACCTATTATTCAGCAAGACATAATGTATTCAGTTGTATTGACTATGTATTAATGGATAGGACAGGAAAGGCCCAGGTCAAGAAAGCAGAAGTGAAGGCTATGTGGTTGTCCGATCACGCCCCCTTAGTAGTGACAATAAGAATGATGCAATGGAGGAACCCAAGGGTCTGGAAATATAATATGGCAGTTGGGACCATGGAACAGGATAAAAGCAGGATACAAAATGAAATAAAAGAGTATTTTAGATTGAACAACTCAAGGGAAATGTCTAAAGCAGTGGTTTGGGACTGCTGTAAAGCAGTCATAAGAGGTCAGCTCATAAGCCTTGAGGTAGAGATGAATAGGAGATGGAGAAGAGGAAGGGAAAATAAGATTAAGGTTATTGAAATGATACAGGATCAATTGAAGCAAACCAAGGGAAGAGAGTGGTATAGGCTGCTAAAACAGAAAAAAAAGAATTGGCACAACATGATGAATTGCATTGGAATAAGATGAGAATGGCAATGAGGCAAAAAATCAGTTCTTGGGGGACAAAATCAGTCAAACAATTGGCAAGATATTTGGAAAAGAAAAAGGAGAAGTCGTGCATACGAGCATTAAAGGACACCAATGGAGTGATAAAGGAGGGCAAGGAGGATATAGAAAAGATTATGAAAGACTTTTATGAAAAACTGTACAAACAAGGAGAGGTTAGTAGGACACCAATAGAAGTAGGACAGAAAGCAAGTGAAGAGGACAAAACTTACTTAAATGCAGAAATCAGCCAAGAGGAGGTGGAAAAGGTGATCAAGGGGTTAAAAACGTCGAGGGCGCCGGGTCCTGATGGGTATTCGGGTGAATTTTATAAAACATATATGTATGAATTATCACCATATTTGACGGAACTCTTTAATGAAGTGTTGTTAAATCAGGTTATCCCACAGTCTTGGAAGATATCGGAGATCGTGACAATCCCAAAGGCTGGTCGAGATGAGACCTGCCCGGAGTCCTATCGCCCCATAAGTTTAGCGAATCAAGATTATAAAATTTTTGCAAAGGTATTGGCAAATAGATTGGAGAAAATATTACCTAAAATTATTGGGGGGGATCAATATGGGTTTGTAAAAAAAAAAGACGGATAAGTGAACCAATTAGGAATGTAATGAATGTGTTACACCATGCTACCGCAGCCAAGAGGAAGCTAGGAATATTAAAATTGGATGTGTATAAGGCATTTGATAAGGTGAACCCTATCTATCTGTATGAGGTGTGCAAGGAACTAAATTTGGGAAATAGCTTCTGTGAGGTGATTAGGAGTTTATATATAGGGAGTGAGGCGTATATAAGAGTTAATGGAAATAGGACGGAAAAGATTAGGATATTGAATGGAACTAAACAAGGTTGCCCATTATCTCCAATGCTATTTGTAATGGCAATAGAAACATAATTGAATAAGATAAGACAAGACACAACGTGGAAAGGATACAAGATAGGGGGGATAGAGACGAAACTAAATTTATTTGCGGATGATGCAATTATATTAACCCAGTCCCCCTTGGAGATGGTTAAAGCAATGAAGGGAACGTTGAGAGAGTTCGAGAGGCAGTCAGGGCTTAGGGTGAATATGGAAAAGTTGGAGATAATGTTTATAAACACAGGCCCAAGGGAACAGATTGAGGTAAGGAAAGCGACAGGGTTAAAATTAGGAATAAAGAGAATGAAATATCTGGGAGTGTGGATTTATAAGAATGTGGAGAAAATAGTAGACGCAAACTATGGACAGGTTTGGAAAAAAGTCCTGAAACAAATTAAAAGCTGGAAGCATAAATGCCTGAGGAGAATGGCAAAAATAAGAACGGTTAAAATGATGATATTGCCTAAATTCTTGTATTTAGCCCAGGCTTTGCCAGGAGTTCTTTCAGGAGTTAAGATAAAAGAATGGGACAGAAAAGTGAACCAGTGGGTGGAAGGAGATAAGAAACCACGGATAAGGAAAAAATGGTTGATAGCAAGTGAGAAGGAAGGAGGATGGGGAATCCCAAGCTTAGAGCTATATGGAGATGCGTTTCAGATAGAAAGGCTGATAGAGCTACAGGTGGAAGAAAAAAATGGGTGAAATTGGAGAAAGAAGTGAATGCAATTGGATCGGAGGAACTGATATTTAGGAGATGGGGAAAAGGTGAGGTGGATAAACTGATAGGGCCTATGAGAGCCACTTTGGAGGTGTGGAGAAGGTGGCAAGGGAGGATGGCACCGGAGTCTCGAAGGTAGCCTCGCTACAGGTAATGAACCCTAAAAAGGAGGAAAATCTAAGCAGAGTAATAAGGGAATTGAGAGGGAAGGGGGTTACAAGATTGGAGCAATTAGTGGATGAAAGGGGCAGAATTAGGAGAGATAAATTAGAGAATTGGTTGGGACAAAGGCGGTGGCTGCAAATCTGGGCAGTATGTGAATATCTTATGCAGAGGGAGGTTAGAGAGGCAATGCAAAGAGAGGACACTGCTTTTGAGAGGCTGGTCAGGAATGGACGGAAGGGACAAGGACCCAGGTGGGAAAGATATATAAGCTGTTAGTAGTGTCAGGGGAAAGCCCTGTACAAGAATTAACAAAATTGTGGGAGAGGGAAGTACAAGTATCAGAATTAGAGATGGAAAGGACAATGGGAAATATTGCAAAAATGAAAAATACAAGAGTGAGGGAAATGAGAAGGAAACTTCTGCATAAGTGGTATCGGACTCCGGCCCAATTGGCACACTTCTCTCAAAACGTGAGTAGCCAATGTTGGCACGGGTGTCAAGTGAAAGGGGTATACATGCACCTGATTTGGGAATGTGCAGTAGTGCAGAAATTCTGGAAATAGGTACAAGGGGAAATTAATAAGGCACTGAATATAAATTGGGCAATTACAAAGGAGATTGCGATACTGGTGAGAAAGAGCGACCTGGGCGAATATGGAGGAATCAAGTAAGCCATGATTGAAAGCGCACAGTCTGTCATAGTTCTAGGTTGGAAGGACTCCTCCAAATGGACAATCAAGAATTGGCTGGTACCTGGTAGAACACATTCAATTTGAAATTATGGAGATTAGGGTTAATGAGATGGATGAGAATAAATTGCAGGAACTTATGGGGCGATGGGACCGGGTAAGACAATATATTGTTTGGAAAACCCGAGATCAAGATATGAGTAATAAGTTGGATCTACTGTTTAATTTGTAATGTAAACTGTCCAAAAGGCTTGAAGGAAAAGAAGAGTGATGAAACCCTCAGAAGGGGTGGAGGGGTGTGGATGCTTGTGAGGGTGGAGGGGCACTTTCACAGTGCACTGTCTGGTTATGGTCTGTTGTATGGAAGTAGTTTTTTTTTCTGTATGTAAAAAAACAAAAAACCAATAAAAATATTATTTTAAAAAAAAGAGATTAGTGGTTTACAAGAAACATTGCCCAGGGGACGCCCAAATGTGTTTACTCAGTATTTGTGGAAGCTTTTTCTGTGTCCCCCAAGCCCAAAGTAGCTTCAGACAATAACATCCTGTGGAAACTTACTCGTAGTGCATGGGGTGCAGACCCAAAATTAATAAGAACATCAGCCCTGTCCTTGTTTTACTCAGCTGCTAAGTATGCCTGCCCTGTTTGGCATAAGTCTGCCCACACAAAGCAGGTGAATATAGAACTGAATGAAACATGTAGAATAATCACAGGATGTCTTAAACCTACACCTGTTGGTAGACTCTATAAGCTAGCTGGCATTGTGTCACATCCCCCGATGTGCGACGGGAAGTTGCTGCCAACTGTGAAAGAAATAAGGTTGAACACTGTAATAATAGTAATAATAATAATTTATTTTTATCCCACCCTATCTCCCCAAGGGGAATCAGGGCAGTGTATAACAGGAAGAAAATGGCAAACATTCGGTGTCAACAAGACATAACAAGACAGATCAAACCATAAACAATAAATTCACAACATCAAAATATAATTATAAAGTAGCCCAAACTAACAATATATATATATTTAAAATATACAAATGTAACATTTAAGACACATTTACCTGATAAATCAAGAAATAGTATGCAATAAAATATTTAAAGTGAAATACAATTTGCAGCAAATAAACAGGGCTGTGAAAACTACCCACTGCATGGCTATTAGCCTCCTCCTAGTAGACTCAAATCAAGGAAAAAATTTCATGAGAGCTACCACTCCTTTTAATGTTCCTCCAGCAACATAAAGAATATCCCTCTGGACAGCTAAACCAGGAAATCCCAACTGGATAGCCCCCCATGAGGGTCTTCCTCCAGGGGCAAACCAAGAATGGGTAACTTGGAAGTCCCTGAACAGACTCAGAAGTCATGCTGGGAGATCAAAAGCCAACCTGGCTAAATGGCACTACCTAGAAGAATCCTCCACCTTGTGCGATTGTGGAGCAGAACAAACAACTCTGCATCTGTATGCTGCCCAAAATGCCCTTCCTCATGCAAAGAGGAAGAATTGTATTGTTGAAGGCTTTCATGGCTGCAATCACTGGGTTGTTGTAGATTTTTCTGGCTTATATGGCCATATTCTAGAAGTCCTTTTGGCTGAGAGAAATTGTGGGATAGTATCTGTGTCTCTGTAGCATAAAAGGAAAGTCAGGGAGCACAGTAGATGTGCTTTCCTGGTCCTTAGTTTTTCCAATTTCCTTGTGTCTTGGAACAGTTTCTCCCCGTAGAGATGTCCAATGTATTGTTGAAGGCTTACATGACTGGAATCACTGGGTTGTTGCAGGTTTTTCAGGCTATATGGCCATGTTCTAGAACATCTAGAACATGGCCATATAGCCCAATAAAGCCTACAACAACCCAGAGGAATAATCGTTTAAAGTTACAGACAACCATTGTTGTAGTTCTTTTCGGACTATATGGTCATGTTCTAGAGGCATTCTCTCCAGACGTTTCGCCTGCATCTATGGCAAGCATCCTCTGAGGATCTATGGCAAGCATCCATGGCCATATAGCTTAAAAAAAACCCGACAACATCGCAGTGATTCTGGCCATTAAAGCCTTCGACAATACAATGTGGTCACTGTTGCCCGTTTTTGGTCTAAAATTACTTAGCCTCTTTTGCTTCCTCTATTTTAACAGTTTTATACTTGTTGATTTATGCAATGCTTTTGACACAAAATAAATAACTGAATCTAGTCAGAGCTGTAGTTCAAAGAGGCTACTGAATGTATTTTGCAGGTAGAGATCAGCAACTCAGGTAGCTTCTTCAAAGTTCAGCCTGAAAACAACAAGAACAGTTGTTACTTCACTGATACCAAAGCCACCAGCAGCCAGTGGTCTGGCTACCGATGCTCTGATAGCCGCAGTAACTCCATAGTCTCAGCTACTGAGGGGCTTGGTTCTCATGTCTTGCTGTCTCAGTAGAAAAGTCAGAGATTAAACCTGGGATCTACTGCATATTATCTACCAGAGAGGTACATAGTTCCTCTCCTGTTGCTCAGAAGAAAGCAAACCATCACATGTATGCACTCACATACACATTTTTGTATTTTTTGTATTGTTTTGACTCAACTCCCTAGCCAGTTTACCAGCTGTCATGCAGGGCCAGCAGTTTGATGTCATCAATTTGATGGCCGAAAGTGAAGAGGAGCTGAGGAGTCTTCCAATCAAGGTGAAAGAAGAAAGTGCAAAAGTTATGTATTTATTTATTGTTTTGACTTGTATACCACCCTTCCCAGTAGGCTCAGGGTGGTTCACAGTACACATAAAACAGTACATATAAAACCTTCATAGAACAGCAGTTAAACACACAATAAGAACAATTTATACTAAAACAGAGAGTGTGGCTACTACAGATTGGGTACAGATTGAGTGTGGTTACTACAGATTTTTTAAACATTAAAAAAAACCAAGATTATGGAAACAAGAATGATTGATAGCTGGCAAATAGAGGGAGAAAACATGGAGGCAGTGACAGACTTTGTGTTTCAAGGTGCAGCCAGGAAATCAGAAGACGTTTACTTCTTGGGAGGAGACCAATGTCCAATCTCGATAAAATAGGGAAGAGTAGAGACATCACACTGGCAACAAAGATCCACATAGTAAAAGCAATGGTATTCCCCCTAGTAACCTACGGATATGAGAGCTGGACCATAGGAAAGGCTGAGAGAAGGAAGATAGATGCTTTGGAACTGTGGTGTTGGAGGAAAGGTCTGAGAGTGTCTTGGACCATACTTCAGGAAATGAGAAGACAGGAAAGCTTAGAGAAGACAATTATGCTGGGGAAAATGGAAGGAAAAAGAAAGAGGGGCCGACCAAGGGCAAGATGGATGGATAGTATCCTCGAAGTGACTGGCTTGACCCTGTAGGAGCTGGAGGAGGTGACGGCCGACAGAGAGCTCTGGCGTGGACTGGTCCATGAGGTCACGAAGAGTCTGAAGCAACTGAACGAATAAACAACAAATGTCATCAATTTGGGTGGCAGAATAATTTCCTGATTAACACAACCTTAAAATACAGGGAAGGGTCAGGGCAATAGTTTTCCCAGCTGGAAGAATAGTGCATATTTGGAGGCAAGTATTTTTTTAATGATGATGATGACGATGTGTGTGCACACAAACAAATATCTGCAGATCCCTCTTCACTCGCAGCCTGCAGATGCATAGATTAGCTTTTCCCTCCCGTGACTATTTGTGTTAATGTTACTTCACATGAATCTTCCCCACCAGGAAATGACAGTTGGCTTCTCCCAATGTAATGAAACAGTTTTTCAGTCATGGGCAGTCATAAGGCAAATAATATACCATTTCTCACAGGATTTATGTTGCAGTGAAGATTACAGAGGCACTGTTTCTATTGAGAAGATGTGGCACCCTGTAGTTATTCATGTTTAAAGCCCAAGAGCCTTCAAAGAATATCTGGGCCAAAGTCTCCTTATCTTTGCTTCAACTATTAAACTATACTGGCTCAAGTCTTCCCTCACACAAATTCCTCTGATTTGAACTTTCCCTCTGAAATGCAAGAGCAAAACTGGGCAATTCTATAGGGAATACTAGAGGAGCATGTAGCTTTCCAGATTTTGTCGAACTGCAGCTCCCAGCATTCCTGCCTTGGGTCCTGTACTGGAAAAATCACTATTGATGGGAAATCCTCATAAGAGTTCCAGCTCAATGATTACTGAAAAGCCATTTATCCCCCTGTTGTCCTGTGCTTTCAAGACATTTCAAGTTGTTTATTTATTTATGGCATTTATATGCCACCCTTCTCACCCCGAAGGGGACTCAGAGCAGCTCTCTCTCTCTCTCTCTCTCTCTCTCTCTCTCTCTCTCTCTCTCTCTCTATCTATCTATCTATCTATATATGCACAGCACAAAATCAGTATTATATATTACTATATTTGTACTATACCATTATAGTGTAATATTATTAGTAATATTACATGTAATATAAAATATATAATTATAATATTCTATTAGTAGTAGTGTTATATTGTATTGCATTATAATATTATAAATATTATATTTATATACATTATATTATACTATATTATATTATTAGCATAGTACATGAGACAAGGTGGAACTGTCCTCCTGGCCTTCTCTCAAGTTGTTGCTTGTGTAAATGTATATTGGGTTTTATCTTTTGGTTTATGTTATTTTGTATTTTTATGTAGCATTGAATGTTTGCTTTGCTATATGTCAGTGTTTCCCAACCAGTGTGCTGTGGCACACTAGTGTACCATGAGCAATCATCAGGTGTGCCGTGGGAAATTGGAACCTCCAATACCCTTTCTTCCGCCTCCTGCCGAACACTTTTTCTTCTCCACTCGGGCTTCCTTCTTCCCAGCCTCGCTCTGCTTGCTTTGCCTCGCTTTGCTCATGCTGCCACTTCTGCGGGAGGGGGGAGGGGGGAAGATGTGACCCGTGCGGGCGCTACTGCACAGACTCACCCCACGTCTTCCTCCCTCCCCTCCACAGTGCTCTCTGGATATAGAAGAACTACAACTCCAAAACTCAAAGTCAATGCCCACCAAACTCTTATAGTATTTTCTCTTGGTTATGGTAGTTCTGTGTGGAAAGTTTAATTCCATTACATCATTGGTGGAGTTCAGCATGCTCTTTGATTGCGGGTGAACTATAACTCCCAGCTGTTGAGCAAGACCTTCGTGTGTGTCTTTCTGCCATTCCTGCCAGGATATCTTTGTTGTGTTCATCGAAACAGGCCCAGGTTTCACACTGAGTGTATAAATACATTTAAAAGCATATATGTATTACTGTGTTAGAGTGTCATTTTGTGTCATTTTGGTTGGTGGTGTGCACCCAGTTTTTGTAAATGTAAAAAATGTGGCGCAGCTCAAAAAAGGTTGAAAAACACTGCTATATGTTGTAAGCCTCCCTGAGGCCCCACTCAGGGGAGACAGGGTGGCATAAAAATAAAGTCTCATTCATTCATTCATTTCTGAACTATGATGATCCTAAGACAAACCTATTATAAGAAAAAAAGGGTTCCCAAGTGTTTAACTGACAAGTATCCACTATCGGAATAATATCAAGGTATTAAATATCATTAAACAATATATTGTGTACACAATAAATGAATGTAAATTCCAGATAAGCAGTTACAAATCACAATCAAGCTGTTGCATTCACAGTATATACATAGTAGTTGCATTCACAATGTAGTACATTTCCTTGTTTATTTCTTTAATGTTCCTGAAAGATGAGTAGACTCCTCGTCCACAACCAGTTTTGACTGCAAAAGAGTTTTTGTCTGGTGATAGTCTTTAAGTGTTATGTGACATTAATACAATTGTACAAAGTGTTTTCTGATTTAGCATGATTAACTAATATT
Source organism: Anolis apletophallus (assembly GCA_030556195.1). Taxonomy (NCBI): domain Eukaryota; kingdom Metazoa; phylum Chordata; class Lepidosauria; order Squamata; family Anolidae; genus Anolis; species Anolis apletophallus. Next base: position 68,082,182 of record JARBWK010000004.1, read on the forward strand.
AGTACATACTACTTAATATATATAGTTTTAAAACTTGAAGCAGAGTATCATTGATTGAAAACAGAACTCTTTGTAAGTATATGCGTACTATCTTTTCAATATATATTATCTGAAGTTTAATTATACTGTGTTTAATATATCAAGAGAACAACTTGTAAGCCACTGTATGTTCCCTATAGGTTCCACGCTATGAAAGATTTCACAGATAATTGACTGCATTCTTCAATTGTTTGAACTAAATTATAAAAGTAGTATGTACTAATATTAGTTAATCATGCTAAATCAGAAAGGGGGCCCCCTGGTGGAGCAGTGGGTTAAACCGTTGAGTTGCTGAACTTGCTGACAGAAAGATTGGTGGTTTGAATCCAAAGACCGGGGTGAGCTCCCGCTGTTAGCCCCAGCTTCTGCCAACCTAGCATTTCGAAAACATGCAAATGTGAACAGATCAATAGTTACCACTCCTGTGGGAAGGTAACGGTGCTCCATGTAGTCATGCTGGCTACATGACCTTGGAGGGGGTCTATGGACAACGCTGGCTCTTCAGCTTAGAAATGGAGATGAGCACCACTTCCCAGAGTCGAACACGACTAGATTTAATGTCAGGGGAAACCCTTAATTTTACCTAAGTCAGAAAACACTTTGTACAATTGTATTACTGTCACTTAACACACACAGACCCTATCACCAGATGAAGATTTTTTGGAGTTGAAACCGGTTGTGGACTAGGAGTCTACTTATCCTTCAGGAAGAATTAAATAAATAAACAAGGAAATTTACTACATTGTGAATGCAACAGTTTGATTGTGATTTGTAACTGCTTATTTAGAATTTACGTTCATTTATTATACACAATATATTGTTTAATGATATTTAATACCTTGTTATTATTTCTAAGACACACCTACCACAGTTTTCTTGGTAGGAATTGTTCAAAGCAGTTTATGTCTTTTGACTTCTTCTGAGGCTGAGACAATGTGACTTGCCTAAGGTCACCCAGTGTGTTTCATGGTCACACTGAGATTTGAACCACAGTCTCCACGGTTATAGTCCGATGCTCAAACCACTATACCACTTTGACTCCCCTACACCTGCTTTAAAGTGACTGACTTCAGGGCCAATATCATTTGATGAGTTATTCCTATCAGGAAATGGGGTTGGATGAAATGATTAATCCTCCTTTTCTCCTGAGGCTCTTCCCTCAATTAAATCAGTAGCTGTTGATTAGACATGACAAAAGAACAACAAAACTCAAAGGAAATCTTGTACAGAGATCACTGTGTTCTGTGTATTTTGGCTTTGAAATGCCCTTTAGAGCCAGAAATCCAACAGTCAAGAGCTTTGAACAGGCATAATGCCTTTAAGCATGATATTCCATCTCAGAGGGACCTGAAAAATAATTGCAGCCATTTTCATCATGTAAAAAGCCATCTAAAGTTGTTGCATGGCTCTCTTTTCTCTGCCAGATTTATTGATTTTGTCTATTGATTTCTGTGCACACATTATTGTACGCTGGGCACGCAATCCAGTCCATGCAACCAAGACTCTATAAAGAATGGATGCACTCTCTTATCCCTTGCAGTTCAAGAATATTCCATTCTATGTTATGTTTTAATAATTGTTATCATGACATTTGTTTATTCTGTCATTTCCCCCTAAAATCACTGCCCTTGGACTGAAGAAATGGACACGAAACATTAGATATTGTTCATACAACTCATATTAATTTAGAATCGTTCTGATATCAAACAAAAGGGAATTGCCCTCTCTTTCTACAAGAAGAGGAAGAAGGACACCACTTTTGTCATGAGGGATCATATTTCTGGCACAAACCACAAATGGTAGAGCTAATTTGACAGATTATTGTAGCACAATTTGCTATCTTCACCCATAAATAAAACAGACTCCCACTCCAGATTCTTGCATTCTTGATAGTAGCTCATGACACCATCCTAAACAGGGTTTGCTGGTATCTGAGCAGTTACCATGGCAACTGTGACAATCGAGATTGTTATTGTCGGGCTTGCGGACAAACATATTTTGGAAATGGCCTACCCCACTGGCACATCCTTATGTACATTTGATTTGAGGTGCCTTCATTTATTTCTGAACTGTTTTTCTTGGTGACCATATATGTTGACTTTGAGCCTTGGATGGTCTTGGATGGTCTGGAAGCTGTGCATCTGAGGTTAGGAAAACAATATGGGTGGGGAAGGGGAAAATTTATATAAATATTGTTATTGTTATTAAGGAATGTAAAGCAGCTGTAAATTTAATGGGAAACTTTACACGGTTGTTTGCATGTTCTTAATTTCTCCACAGGGTCAGCAGTCAACAAAATGTACCTTTCTAAAGCACATGATCACTGGATATTGATTTGAGACATACATATTGATCACACAGCAGCTTTGTGACACATTTCCTCTTAAGAAGAAATCAATAGTCATTTCTTCAGCATGACACAAATCAATTCCCCCCTCCTCTCTCTCCATCCCTTCCTCTTGTACTTATCAGTATAAACATATATGTAAGCTTCTTAGATGTTCTGGAAGTATTGTACTATTTTATATACAAAATTTTGGGTATGCACAAGTATGTACTTGAGGCCTATCTGAACTGATAAACCGTGGCGTTTCCACAAGCCACAAAGTTTAAGGAGAGTTTCACTTAGTTCGGGCATTTAGGGAATTTCAAATATGTCACTATAGCAAGGAATATGTATATCACTGATGATAACCTTTTGTGCTGTTGTATTCAATTAGGGCAGGCATCCTCATACTGCGGCCCTCCAGCTGTTTAGGCCTCCAACTCCCAGAAGCCCTAATGAGCTTGTTCAAGTGTCAGGAATTCTGGGAGTTGAAGGCCCAAACAACTGGAGGGCCACAGATTGAGGATGCCTGATTTAGGGCCTCATCACAAAGGTCCATGGATTTGCCATGCATCGTGCTCCTGGTGGAAGGCATAGAGAACCTGTTGCTCTATGCCCCATATTGCGTAACTTGCCCTTGTCCCTATCCCATGGGGGAAAGTGTTGCCACCTGCCACAGGGGAAGGCTCCTGTGACACCATGGCAGCGGCATTTGTCAGTTGTTTTATGAATCATGCAGTAATTTGTACACCTCTTGCTCTTCCCTTTCTGAAGAGAGCCCGGGCAGAAGTACATGTGCATTATGTAATGGGCTCCATCCTGAAAAGGGAGAACAAGAGGTGTACGATGGGCCAAGTAGCACGTCTGATGAGGTCCTATTAATATCAATAGAACTAAGCATATATAACAAATTCCTGCATGATTAATAAAACTGCTGACACTACTTAATATAACTTTTAAAACATCCTTGCCATATGCATTCAGGTTAAATCAATTAGGCTAAACAACCAAAGCACAAAGGCAACTAGGTTTATTGAAGATTGCATATAAATACATGGTTTTCTTTTTATGTTTATGGGCGAAGATGAACCATGAATGCTTCTGAGTATTTTTAAAAAGTGAAATAAGTTTTATTTTTCTGAACAATCCCTATTAACCCCAGGGATCCCTGCTACCTGGGAGCCATGTCCAGGCTTTATTATCAAGCTGTTTTGATGCTTTTCCTGAAATTTATCAGTGGAAGGTGTTGGGATGGAAATGCAACATACTGCGGCTAAGTGAAAAGAACTGACACCTTATTTACTCCCTCATGATTTACTGTTTCTTGAGATTACTTTTGTGGATGGTGCCTTTGCTGATGATAAAACCCAATGTCCTCCATTTCAGACGTCCTGAAAAAGCCAGTTCACATGATTAAATAGCTTGTGATAATTAAAAGGACTTGCACACACAAAAAAAAGTTATAGAGATGCAGTTGCAAATGACTGTCAAAATGCAAGTTCTTCAAAATGAGATCATGTAACTACATTTATGTGCAATAAAACTGAATCAACCTTATTAATCTGTTTGCATCTAAAATAGAAGTTTATAGATTCAGACAACCTCCACACATTTTCCTGCAGCAAAGTCTAACTACTCGCTGTGTTTGAATATTTAATAAAAATAGAAGAAAATCACTTGTACACACAGCTTTAAAAGATAACATATGCACAGTATATGTTTCAGAAAGAGGACATGGATTGGCATAAAAACTTCATATGCTAATTTATATGTATAGATGTAAACTTGTAAGTAATTATTATAATTAATCTAGAAACAGAATACATCTCACAATAGTCTGCCATCTATGCTTGTCCCTCCACTTTTGCAGGGGTTGGGGTGCTGCCGCCCAATAAAAGTGGGAAAACCACAAATATCTATGTTGAGGGAGGTAGAATGGGATGCTACTGCTGCAGTCAATGGCTCTGCATGCCACTTACTTACCCTGTGGATCCCAGCTTGTTTTCTCCTTCCTGTATGGTGTGAGTCTCTGTTCTGTTTTGGGCAAAGGGCAGAAGCTACAGAGGGGACAGAAACCCAGAGCAAATTGGAAAGGGGTTCGGATGGGGGGGGGGGGGGGTGTCCAAATGTGAGCTTGCAGCATCACTTACCAAAGGGATCTGGATTCTCCACTTCCTGGGTGCCACATGTCCTATTCTCCCTAGTAATTCCCTTCCTTTGCCTGGCAGGCATCCACAGAACACAACTAGAAGAGCTAGATCCACAGAGTAAAACAGCATGGGGCCCAGTTCCTTCTCATATCTGTGTGCCACGGGTGTTTTTGTTTCAGCCAGAAAAATAAGGGAGATATCAAGGGGAACAAAGATGCAGCAGGCATGCCTCCCAAACAGCTCTCTCACTCACCTCTTGAGGATGGGACTGCCATTAATGTTTCACATAGCAGCCCCAACTCTGGGAGACAGTAGCATTTCATACTTGTGAATCATCAAAACCAGGGCTGTCCAACTTCTTCCGGCCCAAGGGATCACCTGGGGAGCCGTAGGTGATCAGTGAGCGGGGGGCGGGGCCGCTCGCGGGGGTGGGGCCGCTCGCTCACGTAGCCCCTCCTCCTTCTCCCCGGGCGTGCCGCTGCTCGGATCCCGGGCGGCGGCGCGAGCGGGGAGAAGGAGGAGGGGCTACAGAGGAAGAAGGCAGCCGGCCGCCTCCTTTCTCTGAAGCCTCTCCTCTTTCCCCCCGGGCGCGCCGCTGCTCGGATCCCGGGCGGCGGCGCGGCGGGAGAAGGAGGAGGGCTCGGAGAAAGGAGGCGGCCGGCTCCCCCGCCCTTCCTAGCAGTAGGCAGCGCCAAGGGTGGCGCATCACGCTAGGCCTCTGACGCGCCGCCCTTGGCGCCGCCTACTGCTCCTTTTAGGCGGCTCCCCCGCCCTTCCTAGCCGCCAAAAAGGAGCAGTAGGCGGCGCCAAGGGCAGCACGTCACCCAAGGCCTCTGACGCGCCGCCCTTGGCTCCGCTTACTGTTCTTTTTCGGCGGCTCCCCCTCCCTAGGAAGGGCGGCACGGAGAGAGGGACGGAGGGGGCGCTGCAGGGAGGAGGAGCTGGCTCCCTTTCCTCTCCCTGCCCCGCCTCCCCCCCCAGCAGCCATTTTTGTAAATATATATATATATATATTTAAATATATATATATTTTAAAAACTTTCAGGGGGGTAGCGGGGGCCATGTCCAACAGGCTGGGGGGCCGTGTACGGCCCGCGGGGCACCTGTTGGACAGCCCTGATCAAAACCATGAGTGTGAATCTCATGAAAGTGGAGGGCCAACTGTAGGTGAACTGTTTTTAATGGCAAACTGTTTTAATGTATATTTATAACTGTTTCAATGTATATGGTTGTATTTTATGATATGTTTTATATTGTGTCGGCACTGAATGGTTGCCTGTTGAAAGCCGTCCTGAGTCCCTCTTCGGAGGTTGAGAAGGTCAGGGTATAAATGTTTATTTTAAATAAATAATAATAACTCGGATTGAGGCCCTTGCTTTTTGCTCCTTAAACCAGATGTAGACTAAACAGACCTTTAAACATAGCAAAGTCTTTTGACAATTCTTCAAACATAGGACAGTTCATCTAATTCCCTTAACATTTGGTTGAATTTCTGCACAGATGAGAAAGAAACGTCCATAGCTCGGGGAGCTACATAGAGAAAGAGATGAGACTGATGTGTCTTGATTCCATTAATAAATGTAAGGCAGACTTTCAAAACAGACCCATTGATCATTATGAGAGTAAACTCACAGAAGAGCTACAAATGCCCGAAGAAAGGACGTTTAAACAAGGGATTAGATCGTGATGTGTATATAAAACTTTCATTTTGACATTTTTGACTATGATCATTTGATCCAAAATTTAAAATAGCATTCCAAATAAGCTATTTCAAAACAAAAATTTAAAAATCCCTATATAGACATTTTTTCTTTAACTACTCAGTATGTCTTTGTTTAAACTTATAAGGACTTAAAATGTCTAAATATGTTTTATGGAAAAACAACCCTTTTTTCAGAATAATTTATTTATTAACTATGACCAGCTTGGATCCTAAGTTAAATTAACTCCAGAAATTTTCATTGAAAAAAGTTTCCCATCCTATTTCATCTTTTCCACTTCCAGGCACTTCCTTGTAATCTTTTAAAAAAAACCCTCTCCAGATTGTGGAGCTGTCCTGAACATTTTGGGAAGAGGATAACAACCCCTTGTCTGGTAGACATCCTCCATAGATACATAGGAAGGTGGACACAGGCAGAAGGGGACAGGGAATTTCCTCCAGTGACTCTCTTTGTAATGATTGTTTAGGAAACAAAAACATTTAAAGCCATTTCACGTAACCATTTTTGAATTGCTAAGAGGTTGACAAAGAATCACCCATGGTCTATATGCAGTGCTGGATTTAGGACAAATGAGGCCCTGTGATGGTTATGAGACCTGTGGCTTGGGCCCTGAAGGAGGTCGGCCCAGTAGGCCTACACTGCCTGCTTTTTGGCACACTCCCATAGACTATCAACTCTTATCGTCATGTCTGGATTTGCTCTGAAACAGAACACCTTCCAATTTAGAATGGCACCATATAAGCAAAATCCATCATAAATAATATTTTTGGCAAGAAGAAACCCCAGCCAATGGGGCCCTGTGATTAAGTACACCTAAGCACAATGGTAAATATGGCACTGGCTGCATGAACCTCCCACCATCCTCCAACCCCGCACTCCCCAGAATTTTATTTTAATTACCTATTTTGTTAAGAAGTGATATTGCAATTTGGTGTCAAATTTTTTCAGCAATCTGCCAAACACATTGTGGCGCCCTGCCAGGGCCAAAAATGGGGACTTTAAAAGGATGGACGAACTATATGGCCCTGGGGGTTGTGTTACAGCCTTCCCATAAAGGAAAAACCTGGAGAGTCTTTAAGCAATGAGTCCAGGACTCCAGATGAGTGAAGTCAAAACAGGTTTATTTATTACAACCAGTAGAAAACCAACTGGTGGCCTAAAAAGCTTGAAGTGGGTTGCAAAAGTGTCCTTAAACAAAGGGGTTGCATTCACTTGTCTTAAGCAGCGTTAAGGTGTCTCTCTTAAGTCCAGATTTTCCTGTAGCTCCTCAAAAGGTCCTATGGCGCATGAAGTCCTTTGGTCCCCAAAGGAACAGCCTCTGATGAAGGGTTGGTCCTTCCTATTGCTGAATTCCTTGGTTTTGAGAGCGGTGGAAGGCTATACGTAAACCGAAGTGCCTTGTCTGAGCCTGGCTCCAGACTTCCGCCTGCTTTGTCCATGTACTTTGGTGGAAGTGAGGTCAGAAGGGACGTCCTGCCCTCAGGTAAATTCCGGTAAAAGGAGGAGCTGAGGGAGGGTCACCCTCCTCCCCCAGGTGAGCACATGGCAGAACAAAAGAGCACATGGCCGAGCGAAGAAACAAAGAGCCATGCAGGTGAATGGCAAACCAAATACAGGTATAACAGCCCTCTAGGGGGCATCACACACATGGAAGCTGACAGATTTCAATTTATGGCCATCCTATAAACCAGTGCTGTCCAACTTCTAACCGGCCAAGGGCCGGACTTGAGGTCACTGATGACCTGGGGGGCCGTTCGGCCCCGCCCCCAGGCCCCGCCCCCAGCCCCGCCCCCGCCCCCCTCCTAAACTGTCATTCTCCCTCCTCCTCCTCTTCCACCGGCACTGCGGCGCAGGGGAAAGCAGCGATGCCCGGGAAAGAGGAGGAGGAGGAGGGAGAACTCTCCCTCCTCCTCCTCCTCTTTCCCCCCACCCGCGCCCTTGCCCGGATCCCGGGCGCCGGCGCGCGCGGGGAAAGAGGGACGAAGGAGAAGGCAAGCAGCTGACTGCCTTCTTCTTCGTCCCTCTTTCCCCGCACACGCGCCGGCACCCAGGATCCCCGCGCGTGCGGGGAAAGAGGGACGAAGGAGAAGGCAATCAGCTGATTGCCTTCTTCTTCGTCCCTCTTTCCCCCTGCGAAAGAGGGACAAGGAGCGCTCAGGATGCCCCTTCGCGCTGGAGGAAGAGGGACAAAGGAGAAGGCAATCAGCTGATTGCCTTCTCCTTCGTCCCTCATCTTTCCCCCCACCCGCGCCCTTGCCCCGATCCCGAGCGCCGGCGCGGGGAGGGGAAGGAGGAGGGGCAAAGGAGGAAGAAGGCAGCCAGCTGACTTCCTCCTCCTTCACCCCTCCTCCTCCCCTGCGGACGCGCCGCGGCTCCAATCGCGAGCCGCGGTGCAGGGAGGGGAAGGAGGAAGGGCGAAGGAGGAGGAGCCAGCGCACTTCCTCCTCCCTGCCCCGCCTCCCCCTCCCCCCCGGCCGCCATTTTTTTTAAAAAATAGATTTTTTTAAAAAAATAAAAATGGCGGCCGGGGGCATGGCAGGGGCCGTGTCCAACAGGCTGGGGGCCGTGTACGGCCCCCGGGCCGCCAGATGGACAGCCCTGCTATAAACAAGAGGTCACCAAGAGACTGTGTATCTACACTGTATATTTAATGCAATTTGAGACAATTTTGACTGATATGGCTCAATTCTTTGGAGTCCAAGGATTTATAGTGTAATGAGTCAGCAAGACATTTTGGCAGAGAAAGTCAAAGACCCTTTAATAACATAAATTAAACTGACCACCAATTAGTTAAATAAAAAGATTAAACAAGGTGAAGCAATCACAAGTGCATTTTTTTCAATACTGGATAGAAAACACAATGGCTGAGATCTTGCATTTAGAGACACATAATATTCAATGCAAGAGGAATGACACTATATCTTTCCCACATCCTCTCCACAAGTACCAATCATTATCTGGTGTAGGTGCCACTCTTCACAATACAGCCATATACAGAAGAGTCTCGCTTATCCAACCTTCGCTCATCCAACATTCTGTATTATCCAATGCAGCCTGCTTCCTGCCTGGATCCACAGCTGATTCAATACATTACGATGCGTGGCAGCTAAATTTGTAAATACAGTAATTACTACATAATGTTACCATGTTACCAATCAGTTTTACTATTTACTGAATTTTATTTATGTTTAAATGTTTTAACTGTTTTTATGTTATTGTGGGCATCGAATTATGTCGTTTTGTAAACCGCCCTGAGTCGCCCTTGGCCTGAGAATGGTGGTGTATAAATAAGAACATAAGAACATAAGAAGAGCCATGCTGAATCGGGCCTCAGCCCATCTAGTCCAGCATTCTGTGTCACACAGTGGCCCACTAGTTGTACACAGGGATCTCTAGCAGAAAGGAGGGCAAAACCCTCACCTGCTCCCGACCCCCCACAACCAGTACCCGGGGAAATCCTGCCTGCCTCCATCAACACAGAGGTGGCACTTGGATGTCCATTTCAGTAGCTACTGATTCCCTTGGTATCCATGAATCTGTCTAATCCTGCCTTGAAGCTGTCCAGGCTGACCGCTGTCACAACCTCCTCTGGAAGTGAGTTCCCAATGGCCCTCTGGGTGAAGAAATATTTCCCTTTATTAGTCCTAACTTTCCTACCTTGGAGCTTTAGGGAGTGCCCCCTAGTCCTAGTGTTGTGTGACAGAGAAAATATTTTTTCTCTATTCACCTTTTCTATCCCATGCATGATTTTATACACTTTGATCAAGTCACCTCTTAAACGCCGTCTTTCAAGGCTGAAAAGACCAAGGCGTTGCAACCTGATTTCGTTAGGGAGCTGCTCCATCCCTTGGATCATTCTTGTTGCCCTTTTCTGTACCTTTTCCAGTTCCGTTATATCCTTCTTGAGGTGCGGTGACCAGAATTGTACACAGTACTCCAGATGTGGCCTCACCATAGATTTGTAGAGAGGCAATACAACATTTGTAGAGAGGCAATACAACATAAATATAGTAAGTAAATAAATAAACAAATTAATAAATGTTTTGAACTGCTTTTTCTTTCAATTTGTTGTAAAACATAATATTTTGCTGCTTAATTTGTAAAATCATAATGTAATTTGACATTTAATAGGCTTTTCCTTAATTTCTCCTTATTAATCACCATTTTCGCTTATCCAATGTTCTGCCAGCCCATTTATGTTAAATAGGTAATATTCTACTGTAGAAACATTATTGGATGGGCCTCTTTACCAATACGCCTATTGATATATGCAACCTCTTTATTTAAAAGAGTTTTGTTAGGCAATTCTCAGAAGTAATTTTACCAGTTCCTAACTTGCAGTACCTGGTATTGATGGCAGTTTATCATTCAAATACTAACCAGAGCCAACCCTACTGAGCTTTGAAGACCAAATGGGATCTGCTGCCTTTTGCAGGAGAGGAGGAGAGTTTGCTTGTTCTCAGGTCAGCAGGAATTCCAACCTTTGTTTTGACCAAAAATTTCATGCAGTTAGACTAACAAGAGGCAGATGTAAGCTGATGCCAATGTACATTTAACTAATGGAATGCCAGTCAACATGTTAAAATAATTTACAATTTAATTACAACAATTCCTTGGTGATTGTGTTACAGAAGTCAGAAAAATACTTTTTTTAAATTATCAGAATGCTGGCTGAATATTTACTAAATACCGAATACTTATTAAAAATCCAAAATTTTCATGAGGCAAATGCAAAGCCTTAATCAATAATGAGGAATTAAATAACAATCCTCTGATAGTTAAGGAGTAATGAAAGCAAATTGTAAAAATGGCAAAAAGAGGAAAAAAAGAAAATGGCTTTAAAAATTAAAGTCATGTGATTTACCATATTATTTTCAGTCCTTGTTTGGACCTTTTGATAGCTACATAAAGGCTTTTCTCTCTCTCTCTCTCTCTCTCTAAAAGCATGAGCATTTAAAAAGCCAAGATTGTAGAATAAGTGTTTGCTATCTCAAACGTTGGTTCTCCAAATAAGGCATACTCCACATAGTTGAGCTTCCACCCCCTTCATGAATTCCTCTTGTTACCAGTGCTATTTTCCCCCTGAGGCATTTGTCTGCTTTCCAGACATGTAAGGAGGCCTCAAGATTTAAACCAGCTGTGATCTCATTCATTACTGATAGAGTTACGTGCATTTAAAGCAACTTTTAGCTGATTCACTCTGGTTGTGAACAGTTCGGGATGGTTAAAGCAAGTTAATTTTTTGTTAAGTGCTATAAGGTATGCGCCAATTAATGTTACTTATGCTTGAACTTCACACAATTCTTTCTCAGCTTGCAAGTTAATAGTAGAATAAAATAAAGAACTGGATGTGTTATTATTTTGAAAAACATTTGCCATCCTCTCAGAACGAATTTTAACAGAGCTGGCTTAACCCATCGTTTTTGGCTTCAGGCAATTAAGGGTTCAAACCCAGGACATTTGAGGATGCATTTGCATTCCATTTTATTTTAACTTTTGCTTTGAATTCCATTTGTGAGCAAAAATCCTCAAAAATTCCAAAAGATTCCTTGGAATATGCTTGTAGCGTGCTTGGACAGCAAATGAAAGGAGAGGGGCCTAGGTGTGTTTCCTTCTGGGACATGAGGAAATAATATTTACATCACAGTGCCAATGATGTAAATATTAATTAATTTATGTGAATAAAATTAAAATGCCTTTAAAATAAACCTGTAGGGCAGAAGTGGGAATCTGCAGACTTAGTATCTTATCGATTCGCCTTCCAGATCACTAGGTGAGCAGGAAAAAGAGAAGAAAGGAAGAGGGTGGGGGGGGGGGGGGGAGGAAAGGATAGAGAAATAACAAGGCATTATAGACAGACATAGAGAAGAGGGCTCATCTACATCCATCTGTGATCTTGTCCCTGTTGTCATGATACACCTGGGCGATTACTTCCTATGGAATATAAGAGAAAATGTGTTAGCTGACCCTGACAGTTCAAGATACTATGAGATAATCCTGAACAACCTATGACTCCAAAACTAGAATCTACCACAACATTCCTTGCTTTGGTAATATTCTTCATTGTTTTTGGTGAGCACTTTTACCCTTTATGTGTTATATACCGGTTGATGCAGTCATTAGTGAAACCAAGTTTTCTAGGCTCCAATCCACCCAAATACTTCAACCTAAATGAGTTTCAAAACCACTGGACAGTTAATTTTACAGTCTTTTTTTGTCTCTTGGGAACATTGTTTTGAAGGCTTTAAAAACTATATTGATTTTAAATTCCTTGTTTTTATATGGTGATTTGATGACTTGCACATCTCTATATAATCTTGATATATGTAGTACGTTTTTTCTAATTAATTTAACTTTAACAGTAGAGAAGGACTTATAGGAGAAAAGTGAACTATGCCAACTGAATGCATTTCCAAAAATTCTACATAAAAGAAGGCACAAGCAGAATACCAACTGCACACATGGAATCAGCTCTCCTCCTAAGTAATACATGCTTGTATGTAAATGCACACGGTCTCATTCAAAACAGCTTGTCCTGCAAGCTCTCCCTATGAATGCCATCTCTGTAGGATTCAAAGAAACATTCCTTGGGACCCTGGCAGGGAGAACTGAAGAGCCTTACCCCCTCCCCCAAGGAAAAGAAATGTCAACATCTGTCTGTGCCTGCCTAGCAAATGGACAATTATCACACACACACACCAGGGGTAAACCCAGTGGAGACAATGGCATGGCAGTTGCATTCTTTGTTCCCTGCAAGGGTTCCCACCACAGTTTCACTTCTGATATGCTAATAAAGGAGCCATCGGTTTTTTGTTTCCCCGAAAAGCCCCCTGCCTTTATTCACTGAGGCAACAATCCAAAGTTTGGAATGCAGCAAAGCCTGCTGTGTGAGAAGCACAGCTCAGAGGAGGGGTTCCCTCAAATCTTTTATGGAAAAGGAGGGGACTTAACCATCTGCCCCATGTGAATTCCCAAATAGAAAATGATTGGACAAATTGTCACACTGAGCTTAGATATCTTCTCATTCTTTGTTGGTCTCCTTCCCTCTTTGTCCCTCACCAATTTGCCCTGTATTTTTTAGCTGTGCAATATATTTGTTTTAATCTTCAAGTTCTTCTGAGTATATTTTTTGACAGAAGATGGGATATAAGACAACAACAGTAACAACAACAATGGTGATCAGTCTTGGTATCACAATCTTGTGATCTTGTTGGGAAAACCCCAGCATACCTGCAAACCAATCAGGGATCATCAGTAGCCATGTGTTTTTGTGTCATCTAGCAATCACTTGTGTAAGGAAGTGTTAAAAGCCTCATTATGGAAATTAGTTTTTAAAAAATACAATAAGCAGTGCAACCCAGTTGTGTTATGGCACAGCCCAATAAAATCCTGACCTATACAAGTTTCTCCTCCAGTGGGTAAAGGTTGCTATGAGTGGGTGGTGAAAATGTGTCCGTTGGAGGCAGAGGCAGAGCTAGCAGCTAAAAGAGGTTTTTTTCCCCTTCCAAATTGCCTTAAGCACATTCCTTGAAAGGGTGGGGCTTGCTACAGCAGCCCTTCTGCCAGGTGGGAGCAGTTAGCCTACTTCCTGTTTTTAAGCAGTTAGCCTAGTTCCTGTTTTTTAAATCAGTCAGCCAACTGTCTCTGTGAGGAGCAGTTTAAAGCAGACTACTTGCAAATAAGAAAATAAGGAGCACTGGTAAGTTCCTGGGTAAATTTGTTGTTTAGCTTCTAGTATCAGCTGCTAGAAGGTAGTTTTTAGCAGCAGCTAAAAGAGGTTCTTTTCCCCTTCCAAATTGCCTTAAGCACATTCCTTGAAAGGGTGGGGCTTGCTTGTTGTATCGGCGCGCGATACAACATAAACCTGTAACAAGTTAAAAAAAAAGAAATATCCAAAGACTTGTAAAAAAGTTAATCAAGACCAAAACAAACAGTAAATCTACAAAAAGGAAAAAAAGTCTAATTATCTAGAATAAAGGAGTCAAATATAAAAAACATATTAACAAGAAATGGAGGTAGTCAGCCAGCAGTGGGAGGGGGGCTTACCAGTGTTTTGCATTGAGTGTCACATGTATGACAATCTGCCTGCCGGGCAGAAGTCTTGGGTGTGCATTCGCTGCAGTGAGCTCCTGGCTCTCAGGGAACGTGTTCTTTCCCTTGAAGCCAAGGTAGCAGACCTGGAGAAGCATAGAGAGGAAGTGAGGCAGGAGGAAGAGATCTCCAGGGATGAAATAGGAGCATCCCACTCCGTTCTGAGCAGCCCTCCAGCTGCTTTGGAAAATGGGGGTCTTGGGCAGGGAGGACATCAGTCTGAGGAAGAGGGACCGGCTCCCTTAGTTGGGACCCCTTCCTCGGAGGATGTGCCCATATCCTCTTGCACCGAGGATACTTCTCAACGGGTGGTAGGAGGGGGGCTTCTTGTAGTGGGCGATTCGATTGTCAGGAACATAGAAAGCTGGGTTTGTGATGGATGTGATGACCCCATGGTAAATTGCCTGCCGGGTGCAAAGGTTGCGGACATCACGAGGCATCTAGATAGGCTGGTAGATAGTGCCGGGGTGGAGCCAGCAGTCGTGGTACACGTCGGTACCAATGACATTGGGAAGGCCAAACGGATGGTCCTGGAAGCCAAATTTAGGTTGCTAGGTAGAAGATTAAGGGCCAGGACCTCAAAAGGTAGCATCGCCCATATATCGCTGCTATGTTAAGCTGTTGTTTTAATCTGCCACTTTTAATCTGCCAGATTGTTTTAATTGTATTACTGTTTTAGTTCATTAATTGTACTCTATGCCTTTGTACTGTTTCCTGGCGCTGAGCCAGTAGTATGAGGCAGTGAGTGTCGCAAAAATCGCAATAAATAATAATAAATAATAATAATAATAAGGTAGCATTCTCGGAAAACTGGGGACAGCCAGACAAGCAGAGCTCATTCAATGCGTGGATGAGGCCAGATTTGTTAGGAACTGGGGACATTTTCGGGAAAGCCAAACCTTTACAAAAGGGACGGGTTACACCTGAACGAAAATGGAACAAAAAGGCTTCAGAGCAGCTTTTAAACTGATTCCTAGGGGAAAGTCGACAGGAGCTGGGCAGCTTCCGGTTCGAGAGGGTGAAACGCCAAGTATAGAGGATGAAATTTACGCACAAATGGCTGAGTCAACAGAAAAGATAGAAAGTAGTCAAGAGGTAGGACATGGTAGGCCTTCTACAAATTCTCATAAACAGCCAAAGTTGAAAGGGCATCAGAGCAATAAATATAAATGTCTGCATGCAAACGCTAGAAGCCTTTGAACAAAAATAGGGGAGTTGGAATGTTTGGCAAAAGAAAAAAATATTGATATTATTGGCATAACAGAAACCTGGTGGACAGAGGAAAACAATTGGGACACAAAATTCCAGGTTATAAACTGTACAGGAAAGACAGGAGAGGGAAAAACGGTGGCGGTGTGGCTTTGTACATAAATGAAGAGCTAGAATCTCATGAATTAGAATTTCAAGAAAATTCAAACTCACCTACAGAAACATTGTGGGTAAAAATCCCAGGACAAAAAACTAATCTAGCATTAGGGATCTGCTATCGCCCTCCCAACCAAACTCCAGAGGCAGACTGCTATCTGGAAAATGAAATTAAACAGGCCTCAAAAAGCAATAAATTAGTCATAATGGGGGACTTCAACTATCCCCGAATAGATTGGCTAAATTCTTGTTCTACGCATGAAAGAGAGACAAGGTTCCTCGACATGCTAGCTGACTATTCCCTTGAGCAGATGGTCATGGAACCAACCAGGGGAAAGGGGATCCTGGACTTGGTGCTAACTAATGAACAAGATCTCGTTCAAGATGTCCTTGTAACTGAGCCCATAGGTACCAGTGACCACAACACAATAACCGTCAACTTAAGTTTGGATAGCAAACTGTCAGTGAAAACTAACACAGAGACCTTAAATTTTCACAAAGGGAATTTCACCAAAATGAGAAAAATAGTAAAGAACAAACTAAAAGGAACAGTAAATAAAATCAAATCCCTCCAGAATGCTTGGAAACTGTTTAAAAATACTTTAAAACAAGCCAAACTAAAATGCATTCCTAAAATAAGAAAGAGGCTGGGAAAGTCCAAGAGGACATCAGTATGGCTTACAAATGAAGTAAAAGATGTGATTGGAAAGAAGAAAAACTCATTTAAGAAATGGAAGGCTCTTCCTACTGAGGAGAACAGAAAGGAACACAAGCTCTGGCAAACTAAATGCAAAGCAACCGTCAGGAAAGCCAAGAGAGATTTTGAGGCACATATAGCTAAGAACATTAAAAAAAATAACAAAACTTCTTTAAGTACATCAGAAGCAGAAACCCAACTAGAAAAGCAGTTGGGCCACTTGTGAAAATGGTAAGAAAGGGACAATAAGTGAAGACAAGGAGATTGCTGAGCGGCTAAACGACTTCTTTGCCTCCGTTTTCACACAGGAGGACAGACAACATATGCCTGCAGCTGAGTCAGTTTTTTTCAGGGAGGGAATTAAATGAATTAAACCAGATAGAGATAAACAAGGAAGATGTTCTCACATGCCTTACTAAACTAAATGTCAACAAATCACCAGGGCCAGATGGCATCCACCCCAGAGTTCTTAAGGAACTCAAGTGTGAAATTGCTGAAATTCTAGCCAAAATATATAACCTTTCTCTAAGATCAGGCACTGTACCCGAGGACTGGAGGGAGGCAAATGTAACTCTGATCTTCAAGAAAGGATCCAGGGTGATCCAGGAAATTATAGGCCAGTTAGTCTAACCTCAGTTCCAGGCAAAGTGATGGAAACCATTATTAAAAGAAAAAATTACTAGGCACATAGAAGAACAGGCATTGCTGAAGGAAAATCAACATGGTTTCTGCAAAGGCAAATCATGTCTTACTAACTTGATAGAATTCTTTGAGGGTGTAAATAAACACATAGATAAAGGGGACCCAGTCGATATTGTTTACCTTGACTTTCAAAAGGCTTTTGACAAAGTCCCTCACCAAAGGCTCTAAATAAGCTCTTCAGCCATGGAATCAGGGGACAGGTCTTGTCCTGGATTGGAACCTGGCTAAACTGTAGGAAACAAAGGGTGGTAATAAACGGACATTTCTCTGGGTGGAAAGAGGTGAGAAGTGGCGTACCCCAAGGTTCAGTTTTGGGTCCGTTACTTTTTAATTTATTCATTAATGACCTGGATGTAGGAGTGAATTCTGAGGTAGCAAAGTTTGCAGACAACACTAAATTGTTCAGGGTAGTTAAAAATGAAACTGATTGTAAAGAGCTCCAGAAAGATCTCTTGAAATTGAGTGAATGGGCAACAAAGTGGCAAATGCATTTCAACCTAAACAAGTGTAAAGTCATGCACATCGGGGCAAAGAACCCCAACTACACCTACCAATTGATGGGGTCAAAGCTTTCCGAGACAAACCAGGAAAGGGATCTTGGGGTTTTGGTGGACAGCTCAATGAAGATGTCAACCCAGTGCGCTGCAGCAGTGAAAAAAGCAAAGTCGATGCTTGGCATGATCAGGAAGGGAATCGAAAATAGGTCGGCAAATGTTGTATTGCCTCTCTACAAATCTATGGTGAGGCCACATTTGGAGTACTGTGTACAATTCTGGTCTCCGCACCTTAAGAAGGATATAACGGAACTGGAAAAGGTACAAAGAAGGGCGACAAAAATGATCCAAGGGATGGAGCAGCTCCCTTATGAAATCAGGTTGCAACGCCTTGGTCTTTTCAGCCTTGAAAGACGGCGTTTAAGAGGTGACTTGATCGAAGTGTATAAAATCATGCATGGGATAGAAAAGGTGAATAAAGAAAAAATATTTTCTCTGTCACACAACACTAGGACTAGGGGGCACTCCCTAAAGCTCCAAGGTAGGAAAGTTAGGACTAATAAAGGGAAATATTTCTTCACCCAGAGGGTCATTGGGTTATGGAACTCACTTCCAGAGGAGGTTGTGACAGCTGTCAGCCTGGACAGCTTCAAGGCAGGATTAGACAGATTCATGGATACCAAGGGAATCAGTAGCTACTGAAATGGACATCCAAGTGCCACCTCTGTGTTGATGGAGGCAGGCAGGATTTTCCCCGGGTACTGGTTGTGGGGGGTCGGGAGCAGGTGAGGGTTCTGCCCTCCTTTCTGCTAGAGATCCCTGTGTACAACTAGTGGGCCACTGTGTGACACAGAATGCTGGACTAGATGGGCTGAGGCCCGATTCAGCATGGCTCTTCTTATGTTCTTAGCAACTGCAGCCCTTGATTCTTTTCATCATAATCAAGTGACAATAATCAAGTGAGATGAAGAGAACTGGATGGAGCTACAGTATGGCAAGAAATTCAGTTATTTCATAAAACAGCCACAGATTATTTTCTCCCACATTATTCACTAAAGCGAGTAACCTTCCAGCAGCGTGAATAAGAATGAGGAAGTACTTCATCAAAGGATCCAGTGTCACAAGTGGATGGTTCTGGATTCCAGCCCTGCATGGGATATACTCTAACTGCAGCCAGTGAGAGTATATTTCGTGTTGTGGCTTGTTCCATACTTTCTGGTGTGGTTTTTTTAAGTGTGCTATTTCAGGCTGAATGTGTGCTACAACACATATTGGGGGATATACATTTTGTAGAAATCTGGACCTCAAGCTACCTTCAAGCTGCATTATAGTGCCTGTGTAGCAGCACCCTTACTGCTACCAACATACTTCTCTCAGTCTCAAAGGTGCTACAAGATCCCTTTTCATATAAACCTATCTATATTTCATCTCTCTCTCTCTCTCTCTCTCTCTCTCTCTCTCTCTCTCACACACACACACACACACACTCTGTCTCATTATAGTTATAGAAATCTAACTATTGTCAAATATTAATTATATTGTACTATTTTGTAGTAATTAAGTAAAAAAAGAGCTTCCTCCATTATGTGTTAGAGATATGGGATGGGTCAAGATTAACATTGGAAGCTGAAGGACCTTAAGGCTAGTAAGAGAAGGACGGATTAATATAGAACCCCGGAAAATGGCATTTAGCATTTATGTACAACACATAATTTTCTGATTTTGGTTGCCTTTGTGTCATTGATGCTACTATCTGAAATCAGAGGTTGGTTGTGTGCTAAGAAGCAATGAACCTCTCTCTTTACTTGGCAACTTGAGCTTCCCATCACACACAATGAATCATTTCATTGTGGAAGGTTTAATGGCATATAACAAACCATCTCAGTTATAAAAATAGCAGGTGCTCTTTGCCACTATTTTGAACTTCGATTTTACTGGATGCTGTGTGTGGGAAAGGGCTGAGGTGTACATTTTAACATATCTTATCAATTAATCTAGTTCTTTATAAACCATTATAGCATAAATCCAACTGCCAGTCTTAACTAGAGTAGAACCAACTGAACCAATAAGAACATAATTCACTTATGTAAATTCAGTTGATACGTCTGGTCTATTCTCCTTGGGAGGAGCAACTCACTTTTAGGGCCACATTTGTTAAAGCTACATTTTATCAATCAAGTATTTTCTCAATAAACCTGAGAGTACTTTTACCTTTCCCTTTATGTAATAAATTAATTTCCATCATCCAAGTCTACTAGACAAAAATCATCATCATCACCATTACTACAATAACATCTTCTTGGCTTTTCTTAGCGAACGAAGATTCAGGAAGGACTCATCCCACGCTTTCTACAAGTGCGTTGATGAGATTGGATGTGTCCTTCGAGCCTGTGCAATGGATTTTTCTGGTGGAGCGCAGCGTGCACAGAACTGGCCTCACCCTTTAAACCAAAGGTTCGTCTGCCGGGGCCTAGCAAGCTTGGACGGTGGCAGAGAGGTCCTCAGGTCGTAGGTTTGGTTTGAGTTTCCTTCTCTTAGATGGTTGACCTTACAGGGTTAAACAAGCACCATCTGCCCAGGTTTGAATTTAGAGTTTTCCTTCTCTTAGGATGGTTGCCAAAAGGCTAGAGCGCCCGTCCTGCCCATTGATGCTCTTTGTCAGACCCTTCGGTTGTGATCTGTCTGGCATGGGAAGCCCTACTGGTGGCTATTAAGCCACCGCCAGCATAGCTCACAACTTCATTAGGGTACGCAAGCCTCTCCCCCACGACAATGGGGCGCCAATGGAGAGGACTACAATAACAACAGCAATAATAAAAAGGCAAGTGCTGTGACTATTTCTATTTACATGTTATTTTGTTTACCACTCACATCCTCCTCAGCAGTTGTGGCCATAATTAAGGATATAAATATGAAACTGGAAGAGATATTCTTATTTAATTTCTCCTCACATTCTCCTGACATGGTCCAAATCGACTTACTAGTCTCTTGACAAATCTGTACCACGGCATCCCTTTCCCTTGTGTTCAGAGGATATTCAGCTATTCATGGGTAATAAAGAGCCACCATGGTGTAGTGGTTTGAATGGTGGAGTATAACTCAGGAGAACATGTTTTAGATCTTTGCTAAGCAATGGAAACCCACCTTAGACAACTCAGTCTTTCAACCTCAGAGGAAAGCATGGGTAATCACCCTCTGAACAAATCTTCCAAGAAAATTTTATGATTTGATTTTATGACTGGGTTTCCTCCAGTTTTATGACTGGGTTTCCTCCAGTTCTCATGCTGAGAGAAGAAATCCCACATCCAATCTGGGTGAAACACCCAAGTCTGCCATTAAACGAAGCCATTCCAATATTTCGGAAATGTTATGAATTAATTTTGAAATTTTTCCAGAACTTTTTGGAAGTCAATTGTATTCGAAGCGCCAGCACACCCTACATCCAAAACGAGTTTTGAATCTTTTTTTTGTCAACCAGGCTCTGCTTTAATGTTATCTTCACTTCCTTTTCAGCTTGTTAGTTTCTCTTTTGGGCTCCACACAGTGTACCTTAGTCACACTTTCAGCTGTCTCATTACCTGGATGAGTCATCTGAAATTTTATCACAGCTTTTATTCCTTGTGGAGGCAGCATGTAACATCAGCACAGACTTGGTGAGAGGTTCTCTGGGGCCCACTGTTTTCCCCTCCACTGTCACAGATTTGTATAGTCCTGGAGGAGTGCTGTCTTGGATCACATAGAAATTCACCTAATCTTTTGTTATTTTATTTTATTCAAAATCTATTTGGAATGGAGCTTCTATTGGAACCATGGTTGTACGTACAATAAAATACTCACAGTCTCTTTTATTAAAGCAAAAAAGAAAACAGCTGGACAGCACCAGCTTATAACAGCCTGCTAGCACCGATCTATCAGATAAAGAAGATGGTTAGATTGCCAGTTGGCTTTTACTTAAATATGAGTAATGGAAACTGTAGTTCATGGAACTTGAAGCAAATTTTCAGCCTGAAGTCACATGGAGTTGTGAGCCCAGTATTGGATCCATTCTTTCTATACAAGTGGAACATTAGGAGAGAAACAGGTGAAATGTGCTACCCATAGTAGTACCAACAGATTTCTAAATAGCTTGCATTCTTTTTTCTGCTACTTTCTGAACTAGGATGAGGATAACTGGCATTTGGTAGTCCCCCTCCTTTCAAAAAAATGGTGCGGGTGTCTCCTAATGGGAGTCTTGCGGTGTGGGCAGCAAAGGTCATAGCCAATTGAGTGGGTTCTGTGTTTGCCACACCCCAGGTAGTAGGGGAACCACACACTGGCATCTGCTCATGTGGAATGTCACATCTGTCATCCCATATATCACTCAGAAGCTAGGTTTTTGACTCACCTGTCAACAAGTAAGCTTATCAGTGCCTGGATCTAAATTCATGGAGATTCCATGGACTATCATCTGTAACCATTACGCTGTAGCCTACTGTTTCTCAATTTGGGGGTCAGGACCCCTGTGGGGGCCACAAAGGGGTTTCACATGGGTCACCAATAACCATCAGAAACCCCTTTGGCAGAGAAGGCTGAAGATCTATCAATCTGCCCTTCTCTTCCTTTTTGGTAATAGATGGCGAATCCTCCCGTCAAAAGCCCTCCTCTGCTGTGATTGGCCAGCCTCTCAGCCAAGGGGAGGGCTGTTTCTGAGACTCCAAGCGAGAAGAAGGGAGAGCAGGTGTGCTTGGTGCATGATGGCATGTGCATGTGCCAGCGAGAGAGAGTGTGTGAGGGTGGAGCGAGGCTTGCACCAATGAGTCTCTTCAAGGCATGGGGGTTCTGTGTGGGACGTTTGGCCCAATTATATGGGGTTCAGAATGCTGTTATTGTAGGTGAACTATAAATCCCAGCAAGTACAACTCCCAAATATCAATCTGTATTTTCCCCTAACTCCACCAGTGTTCATATTTGGGCATACTGAGTATTCATGCCAAGACTAGTCTAGATCTATCATTGTTTGAGTCCAGAGTGCTCTCAGGAGGTAGGTAAACTACATCTCCCCTAAATCACTGTCAATTCCAAATCCCTCCAGTACGTTCTATTGGTCATGGGGGTTCTGTGTGGGAGGTGTGGCCCAATTTTATCATTGGTGGGGTTCAGAATGCTCTTTGATTGTAGGCAGGCATGTAGCCAGGGGGGGCTAAGGGGGCTTCAGCCCCCCCCCCCCCGAAATTCTCAGGGTGGTCCGTGAAAAGGCCTTACTGGTACATTATTTATACTGTTATGTTTATTTATATCATGATCTGATCACCATACTCATTATATCCCACATTAATGGGGTTATTGGGATAACAATACAAAAGGTTTGCTAGGGTAGACCCTCTTCCACCCAGTCTCAGCCTCCCCCCCGAACCAAACTCACTCCCCCCCACCCCCGAATCAAAATCCTGGCTACGGCCCTGATTGTAGGTTAACTATAAATCCCAGCAACTACAACTCCCAAATGACAAAATCATTCCACCCCAACTCCGCCAGTTTTCAAATTTGAGCATATTGAGTATTTGTGCCAGTGAATAAAAATACATCTTGCATGTCAAATATTTATATTACAGTTATGAAGTAGCAAAATTACAGTTATGAAGTAGCAACAAAAAAAATTTATGGTTGAGGGTCACCACAACATGAGGAACTGTATTAAGTGGTCATGGCATTAGGAAGGTTGAGAAACACTGCTACAGCCTAATTTTCTTACTGAAATCCTATGACACTTCAGAGTATACATTAGTCACATTTTCTACTTTTTCACTTGTACAATGTGATAGTTTCAGAGCCTTTTACTTGATCTGTACTTAATTAGGTAAATTTCATATGGTTGCAGAATTGCATGTCTAGAATGCTACTTCTTCAGAGCTTTTTATGATTGTGATTTTTACAACAGTGACAAAAATAAACATTTTATTTATTTATTTAAAACCTTTATATCCCGGTCTTCTCTACCTCCGTAGAGGGACTCAGACCAGCTAACAGCAAAGATTCAATGCCAAATACAGTCTAAAACATCATACAAACAATAAAAGATTAAAATACAAATAGATTAAAATACATATAAGCCAGGTCACCAAGATAAAATCATGTCCAGTTTGGTCCGCATATGTGATCAGTAACGTTAGTCTATTGCTGGTCTCAGCCCTTATTCCAGGAATGCTTCTTTCTATAG
Organism: Anolis apletophallus; assembly: GCA_030556195.1. Classification (NCBI taxonomy): domain Eukaryota; kingdom Metazoa; phylum Chordata; class Lepidosauria; order Squamata; family Anolidae; genus Anolis; species Anolis apletophallus. Next base: position 68,105,963 of record JARBWK010000004.1, read on the forward strand.
TCAGGATTTTACTAGCTTCCTGAAGGTCAGGAGGGGGGGGGGGCAGATCTAATCTCAGTTGGGAGAGAGTTCCACAGCCAAGGGGCCACCACAGAAAAGGCACTTCCTCTCGTCCCTACCAAATGCGATCGCAAATGTGGTGGGACTGAGAGCAGGGCCTCTCCAGAAGATTTTAAGCCTTGATGGTTCATAGGGGTAACATCCTGTTATCCTCACTGCTCTTGGTCCACACTTCAAAAATGGCTGTGGAATCATCTGCCTCTAACTCAGGGACAGCCAACTCCCTGGGCCTCTTAACAAGGGACTTAACAAATGCTTTTTACATTAAGCTACATTGAGTCAGCATAGATTCAGTTATAAATGTCAGCCAAATATTGCTGTCCCTAATGACTGTGATTTATTTTTAAATTGAGTGCAGCACCATTGGCAGGGACAAAACCCCTGAATAACCTCCTTGTTATTCAAAGTGACTAACCTTCCTGGTAACATTTTGCCCTCCCATTTCCTCCTGATAATGCTCTAATTCTGGGGGAGAGTAGATCATAAAATGCATTGCTAGTTGAAGAGGGGGAAGGCACTGAATAATGCATGATATTTCTCCTTGCTCTTTAAGAGCATGGCTTCAGAATCTAGCAGTCAAAAGAACAAGAACTATTTTAAAACCAGCAGGTACTGCTACACTACATTTTGCTTAGGTTGTCTTCTAATGTTCTCTCAGGACAGGAAGCATTACTTTCATCTGCAGCTGAGACTCTAGAATAGAAATGTAAAGAAATGATAACACCATATGTTTGCTATGAGCCATCCCATATGACTAATACATTGTGCAACAAACCCTCCATCACAACTCATTTATAACACTGGATTTAGAATTTTGTCCAGCTAAGAAATGTTTATTTATTTATTTTATTTGCTATGCTTCTATACCGCCTCTCTCAGCCCAAAGGCGACTTGAGGCCGTGAACAAGCGGCAGCAAGTGCCCACATACAATACATCATAATAAGATAAAAACAGTCATATAAAAACCATATAAATTAACAGTTAAAACTACAAAATACAAATCTCAGATCCACAATCTTTCACTTGGCTTTCAACAACATCCTGTTTTCTCTAGGATGTTGTTGGAAGCCAAGTGAAAATGTCATGAACACTCATGGGATGGAGCCCATGGCATTACTTCATATCTGTGACACTTTGTGATAATGTTCCTTCGTTTGAAAAATTGGAAGGTCAGGTTGACACTCACAAGAAAAAGAGTGTTACCAACTCTATGCATACTTTGCTATTGTAGTCTATCATTTAGAATTCAGGAGGAGGCGTTCTTGCTTAAATTGATGTGTGACACTGGGCCTGCATTACTCTCAAATTTGCAACTTTCAGTTTTGGTGAGAGACTGCTGATGTAAGATTCATATGCCAGTCCTGTGGGCATTTCTTTATGGAATGGAATAAGGGTGTCTTCTTGTGTTTTGCCCCAGGTGGGAAAGCATGAATAGAAGTGAATTATTCCTCCTACTCAGTAAGAACTGATAATCAGAACTGGTGACTATCCTTTTTGCTTTGAATAGGAGCCTGCAAAATGCTAAAATGCTTAATAAGTCTGGAAAGACAATTACAAGTCCTCCCTCCCTCTCCTTCTCCCCTCCCCCTCTATATATATCTTAATCTGTGTTTAATTTATATTCTGCTTTTCTCCTACCAGTTCACCACACTGGACCTTTTGGTCCCTTTGAAATTTTTTGGAGATGGTCTCCACTGAGCACCATCACATGACACTCTGCAGGCCCTGCCCCATTTACCCTCCAAGTGCCAAGGAAGCGTTGAAATGCTTTTTTGGCAATGATGGAGAGCTAAGTGGGCTCTTTCCCCTTTGTGATAGGAGAAAGGGTAACATGTGTTTCCACCCCTTTTCTCATCTGATGGGGACAGGGTGCCAACACGCCTTGTCCCGTTGTCCCTGTCTGATGGGAGAAGGAGGGAGGGTGCACAAGGTGCCATGCGGTGCCCCACGCAACTACTGGTGAAATGGCAGCCTCCCCCCTGATGTGTGAAGAGGTCAATAGTATGGGACCCAAGTTATGAACATTAAAAAATAATAATTCAAAAACTCAAACTAACCATAATAGTGTAGGAAAGTGAAGTTATCAGTGTATGCAGAAGTATGATCATGGGGCCATAGACTCATGAATCAGTGCAATTGTGCTAATGAAAGATGTGCAATATCAAAAGAACTTAATGCAGCACGTACCCACTATCTATGGTGGCACTATTGTAGACTGAATAGTGGGTTGGCGCGATAAAGTGCTGTTTCTGGAGTAGGAGAAAACAAGCCTGCTCAATTTTCTATATGACACCCTTTCAAATATTTAAACATGGCTAATTCACCTCTTGACCTTCTCTTCTACAGGCTAAAGATATTCTACTCTCTCAGTTGGTCTTCGTAGGACATAGCTTCCAGATCCTTTGCCAGTATGGTCACCTTCTCTGGACACATTCCAGCTTGTCAATATCCTTTATGAATTGTGGTGCCCAGAACTGAACATAATATTCCAGGAAAGGTCTGACCAAAGTAGAATAGAGTAGTACTTTGAATTCCCTTGACCTTTCATTGAAGCAACCTAGAATTGCTTTGGCTTTTTTTTAGCTGTCACAATTTTATTATATGTCTTAACTTGCAATTGTTTGAGAGGAAACCCCACACAGTTGTTTTAAAATAGCTATAAAATACAGTTGAACTTCTATGGCAATTTAACTTGTCATCTTACCAAGTGTCTGGAGCTGGTGGTAATGGTGATGATGATAGCAGCAAAATGAATGTCTAAGCCAAGCATATGCCACAGATTTCTAAATCTAAATTTCACCCTTGTTTATTCCCAGGAAATGAATGTGTTCTCAGAAAGTGATCACCTACCTAGTGCATATTTTTAATGCAAATATATGAGGGATAGGGAAGTGGATTTATGACCTCATCACACACTGTCAGGGCGCTTTCTCCTTAGAACACACTGGACGACATCACATGACATATGACAACTACTCGCAGGGCTCTATGGAGGAAACATCCTGACAGCATGATAGGATGCTTCCCTCTGAACATGGGGAAGCATCTCTGTGGGTGAGGCGGGGCAATGGGCCACGGGATTGCCCTGCGTCTCCACGGATTTACCACAGAGGTTGGCCTACCTGATGAGGTAAATAGAATAGGGTCATTTTTAATGTCTTACATCTTCATCTTCTGTTGTTATTTAATGCAAAAGAAAAAAAAAGAAGGTTTATATGATGTCAGGAAAAAAAAGTGAAAAAAGAGCATTTCTTTTCTAATATAAAACAGAAGGATAGAAAAGCGGGTGTACAGTGTTTTGAAACAAAGGGCATAGAAAACTTGAGAAATGGAAAATAGAAAGCCCCAACCAATGCTTCCTATCCTGTCTCTGCTGTATCCTTCCTAATTAAAAAATCTATTCTTTTTTCATAAAACCTCTCATCTCTGGCAAATTAACTTTCTAGGATCTCTTGGATATCATTAAAGAACTTGTTAGTCTTGTCACAAACTTCTATATTTTTTCTTCTCTTATGGTTCCTACATCCCTGTACTACTAATTTTCCCTTGATGTTATAGAAAACACAAATTTCATTTTCTTTTCTGACATTGTTCTTCAAATTTGGAATGATCTGGTGATTGTATAAGCCTAATCAATGTATCCATCTCTGCCATGTCCAACATTTTTATAATCCATAAACCTTGGGTGGGAAATTATTCTTGTGCAGTCCTTTGACCCTTGACAGGCGATGACTCAGAGCAGTCCTTGGTGTCCTTCAGCTTAAAATTGCTTTAAGACAGAAACTTACTGGTAACTAGGAGATAATTGAATTCCATATTTACTGTGGCTTTAAAAAATTCTAGTGTTTTTTGTTGGTCATGGAAGTCCTGTGTGCCATGTTTGGTTTAGTTCCATCATTGGTGGAGGACAGAAGCAGTCTCATTTGATTCAGAAGTGAACTACAACTCCCAAATGACAAAATCAATTTTTTGACTGATTGTCCCTCCTTGGGTTAGTATTAGTATGTTTTGTGGCCAAATTTGGCAGCAATTTGTCCAGTGGTTTTTGAGTCATGTTGTTCAGCAGTGGAACTCTCTGCCGCAGAATGTGTTTCCGACTGGCTGCTCTCTTTCCAGCCGGCTTCCCTGAGGACCAGGTACGTTTTCCATGAGGAAAGGGTGACTGCAATAAAAACTAAACACAGAGTAAGTCTGACAGCTGTTGAGCAATCTTAGTTTTCCGTGTGTGTCTTTCTACCATTCCTGCCAAGATATCCATGTTGTGTTCATCGAAACAGGCCCAGGTTTCACACTGAGTGTATAAATACTGTGTTAGAGTGTCATTTTGTGTCATTTTGGTTGGTGGTGCGCCCCAGGATTTTTTAAATGTGAAAAGTGTGCCTCGGCTCAAAAAAGGTTGAGAAACACTGCTCTAGAGTAATAGTCCAACCATTATGCTATACTGGTTCTTTTTGATATATAAAACAATTTTTTATTATATAGGCCTTCCAAAATCGAGCCTGAAGTAGAAGGCCAATTTACAATATTACACATGAATCAATCTTTTTCTCTTAAGAAAAGAGGCTGTCTCCCATTTTATCCAGTGTTGTCCCATTTTACCATTACCTCCATTAGGAGATGAAGGATTGATAAAACTATGCGTTGCCCAAGGCTGCCTATTGGATTCATGAAAGAGACCATTCTGTGACCAGCGCAGTTCCACACAGACACATTGTTGACTTCTGGGTTGGCCCAGAGATTATCCTTACCACCATCCCCTGAGCTTTTGCAGAGGTGGGAGGGAGTCCCAACCATCCAGTGGTGCCAAAACTAGTTTGGTACCACTGGACACCTATCCCTACTTTCCTCCGGCTGTTTGATTCACTGCTTTGACTCCCCCCCCCATCCTCAAATACTCAGATGAAGTGTTGAGGCAATAAGGGAGAAGAGGGGGTAAGACCCCTCCTCAACTTTCATTCCAGTGCCTTACCTGATGTTACATCTATCATTGAAGGAGGGCCACCAGTCATTTCAAGACTGGGGAGTCTCAGGAGTAGGATACCCAGGTGGAAGAAGGTAGGTGCCATCCTATGTTCCTAAGTATAGGGAAATAAAATGGCAATGTAAACAGTTCTGTCTGGTTCTGTTTTGGTATGTGCCCAACTGTTTACATGAGTTGCAGTTTTCTCCTGATTCTTGGGAAAACCTCTAGGGCAACATTAACACAAATCATGTAGCCACCACAGAGCTGATTGCCCCCCCCCCCCCCCTTTTGGCGTTAAGTTACCATGTAGATGTGATCACACACTGAGCTTTATTGCTGAACGCAGAAAGATTAGATGGCCAGGGCATGTTAGCATCATTTTGTGAAACACCTGTGCAGTGCAAAAGCTTCCACACTTCCATATCTTTCAACTCTCCCTATTAATATTCTGTCTTCTCACTTTTGAGTTATTTTTTAAATGCCTAGTTTTTCTTTCTACCTCCCAATTTGCCAGTTTCCCTCAATTTTCTTCACTTACTGCAAACTGAGTTCAAAGTGCAAAAGCAGTTTCCATTGAATTGAGTCAGCAGGGGTGAGAGAAAGGGAAGGAGACAAAACTTTTCCTAATATGTTCATGCAAACACAAATTCCTAGCTTGTGTGTCTTTCCAAATTAATAACTGTTGTTACTCTGATCACACTCTGTTGTCACTTGCCCCAGTTTTCATCTATCAAAGAAAGATATGCATTTCTAAAAATTTGCAAGTTCATAAAAGTAATTTCCTCTCTATTTTATAAGTCTGCATCTATAAATATTTGATCAGATAGAGTTATGAAATCCTGCGGAAAAGGGTCAAAGCATTCATTACTGTAACCATGGTGATTGTGTAGAAATTCCTCCTCCCATTTTGGCAAGAGATCATTGACCAGCTCATAACATTTAGAAACATGTATTTACCATCACTCCATGAGCCTCCATGGTCCTTTCCAACTACTTTAAGCAGGGGCATAAAGACCACCAAATGACCTGGGGAGAAATCAGTTGCCATGGCAAGGCTGTTTTCACCAGCAGGCTTATGACAACTGTAAAATGTTTTCCAGCCTCAGTTTCAAACAAAGCAGGAACTGCAACCCTGCCTCAATCTTCAGACGATCTGGAGACACAGCAGCACAAGTGTGAGGGAGGCTGGGGAGAGAGTTTCTAGAATCTAGTGGTTCTAGAACAGTGGTTCCCAAACTTTTTTGGCCTACTGCCCCCTTTCCAGAAAAAAATGTACTCAGCGCCCCCCTAGAAATTATTTTTTAAAAAATTTAATAGCAATTAAACAGAAAGATATATGTGTTAATGCAGTGGTTCTCAACATTTCTAATGCCATGACCCCTGAATAAGGTTCCTCATGTTGTGGTGACCCCCAAGCATATTTTTGTTGTTACTTCATAAATAATTTTGCTACTCTTATGAATTCTAATCCAAATATCTAATATGCAGGTAAAGTGAAGGAGGCAGGGTGGGGCCAAAGAAGAGGGCTTCACGATCCCTCCTAAATGGCCAATTATTCACCGCCCCCTTAAAAAGGTTCACTGCCCCCCAAATTCCCCTGAGCCTCCCACCGTCCCCTTGGATCGCCTCACCGCCCACCAGGGGGTGGTATCGCCCACTCTGAGAATCAGTGTTCTAGAATATAGTGGTTCAACACCATCGCACTAATCAACCAAAAGTTCCCAAAAGACATCACAGCTCTATTTCGCCTTTGCCTCACCACAAGCTACTTCTAGTAGGACAATGAATTCTATAAACAGAAAGATGAAGTAGCTATGGGGAGCCCTTTCAGCCAGGTCATAGCAAATTTTGAAAACAATCTCTGGAAACAGCAACAAAAAGACCACTATGTGGATGACACCTTCACCATGCAGAGCCATGGAGAAGAACTAAGCAAGCTCCTGGACCACCTTAACAACATCCACCCAAACATGTTTTTTTTCCAACCATTGAAAAAAGAAAATGAAGGAAAACTGCCATTTCTAGATGTCATAGTTATCCACAAACCAGATCAATAATTGGGTCACAGAGTTTACAGAAAACCTACACACACAAATAGATACCTACATAAAAACTCCAACCATCACCCAAGTCAAAAAAAGAAGCACCATCAAAGCTCTGGCAGACCATGCAAAAGGAATCTGCAAACCCCACTTTATACAAGATGAATTTAACCACCTAAAAAGGGCTTTACAGGCCAATGGATACTCCACCTCAGACATCAGAAGAGCTGCAAGACTGAGAACAAGCCACAAGAGCAAAGACAAAGATCCACCCAGAGGAAAAGTGTTCTTGCCATACATCAAGGGAACCACTGATCGCATTTGGAGGCTGATGAGGAAACACAACCTACAAACATTCTACAGAACCACTAAAAAAATCCAATTATGCTACATTCAGCAAAGGACAAGAGGGATCCTCTCACCTCTGCAGGAGTCTACCGTATACCATGCAGCTATGGACAAGTCTACATAGGGACCTCCAAATTCAGCAGGCTAAATCAACCGGAGAAGTCAGCCATAGCAGAGCACCTGATGAACCAACCTGGACACAGCATATTATTTAAGAACACAGAAATACTGGACCACTCTAACAACCACCATGTCAGACAACACAGAGAAGCCATTGAAATCCACTAACATGTGGACAATTTCAATAGAAAGGACAAAACTATGAAAATGAACAAAATCTGGCTACCAGATTTTGTTTGAAAAAACCTCTAAAATCATAACAGTAAATAAAGAACAACATTCAAACCAGGGGAACTTCAGACAAGAAACAATCAGGGACAGCTAATCACCTCTCAACAAAGGATTCCCCCAAACAGTAAGAAGCCGGACCTTGAAAACTGCAAGGCCATTAAATGCTAATCAGGGTAACCAATTGAAACATTCACACCAAACTCTAACAGACAAGAGTTCTTTCTTCCACCCTGGACATTCCACAGATATATAAACCCAATTTTCCTAGTTTCCAACAGACCTCACAACCTCTGAAGGTGCCTGCCATAGATGTGGGCGAAACGTTACTTCTGGAACATGGTCATACAGCCCGAAAAACTTACAACAATCCAGTGATTCTGGCCATGAAAGCCTTCGACAACACAATCTAGTGGTTCTCAACCTGTGGATCCCCAGGTGTTTTGGTGTATAACTCCCAGAAATCCCAGCCTATTTACCAGCTGTTGGGATATCTGGGAGTTGAAGGCCAAAACATCTGGGGACCCACAGGTTGAGAACCACTGTGAGGGCAGAGCTCTTTCTTTAGGGTGTGAAATTGGATGGAGTACAAGCATGGCTTCAAAAGAAAGCCAGGGAAGTAAAAAATAGTTCTGCAAACAAATAGATTGAGTCAAGCACCTTTATAATTTCCATGGAAGGAGTGTGTTCTATATTGTACTCACATATTTTACTGTAGTCCAAACTTCACATGATAGGCCAAAGCTAAATACTGTTTGGTGATGGTCATTGTTGACTTCAGAGCATTGCAGATTTAAAGCAAACTTCTTTCTTGACATGATTTAGTTAGAGGAGGCTTGCCAGTGTCTTGCTTTAAGGCTGAGTGTGAATTGTCCAAGATGAATTTTCATGGCTGAATGTTGGTTTTAATCCTGATTTTCCAGTTCTGGATACCAGATGAAACCTGGGCTCTCCATTGGCAAGCCCTGCCAAACACCCTAAACAGCACCCCCCCCCCCCCACGCTTGTGTCACAGTTGCCTCCAGCCACTACACCCACACCTACTGCAGTCTTTGGGCACACCTGCAGCTAGACCACTCAGGTGGTGGTGTGCTGAGACTGAAGACAGCCATGACATGGGTGAAAGAGACAGGACTGCCATCATTCTAGGACTTCCTGAGTTTGGGGAACCTGGGGTGGCTGTCAAGACAATGACAGATGGTTCCAGCTAGAAACCAGATCAGTTGTCTTGACTATACCTATTTTGGAGGACAACTCAAATCCTTGGCCAGGATTCCCCAGAGTCCCGATTCAGCCTGCTTGGTACTCCAATAGGGATTCCCTCAAGGACTCCCTGAAGGTGGCCTTCCCCAGGGTTAAAACAAGATTATTTTCCATGTGGTATTTAGCTGCTGCATGGCTAATCCTAAATCACACCAATCTAAGTAGCCAATGCCCCTAGTCAAAGCCTCAGACTACTATACCATTCTGGTTCTTTTCAGTTAAAAATACTAGTTAGAATCACAGAAGATACAACTTCGCTTTCTTCCTCATATTTCATATGAATTTTACAGCAGCTGCTGCTGCTACTATTACTTCTACCTTCTGTAGAAATTATTTATTAGTTAACATTTGTACAGAGCTTAAAAGCATTCCTTTTTGGGTTATGACTTCCAAAATCCCCCATCTAACTCATTTATAGATATAAAGTAGGTTAGTATTAAAATACCATATTAGAAGATGAGGGAGTGATAGAATAGTGGATTGCCTGTGAATACCTATTGATTTTATGGCAGAGACAAGACACAACTGGTATTTTTTTAATAGTTGTTCAGCTGGTCCCTGACCCACCCACCCCCCCTTTAAAATAGCATGTTTCAGCTATACCAAGAACAATGGGGCAAAGAATCCGTTGTACCTTTCACACACATAGCCATGCAAATGCCTGAGTTTTGTCTTGCTTACTTCTGAGCTGATTTTATGGAATGGCCCAATGCCCAAGGTTACTCTGCTTAAACCATAAGCAGGTGGTGACAGCTATGCCACGAGGGTAGGAGGGATGCTATTTAGGGTGGCTACCCAATGGTCAGAATCACATTTCACAGAAGGGAAGAGTCAATAAAGATTCCAAGATTACATTCATGTTTCTAGAACCAACACCCAAACATTCCTGTAATTATCTCATTGTCACCTAATAAAATTGTTACTGTATGAGATTTTAGAACATTGTTTCTATTCTGTAAACTGATTTGCATCCCCTTTTCAGGAAGGTGAGGGTAACAATAGCAGTGTTAAATGAAGAAGAGAGTGGGAAGGACATCTAAGAGAGTTTGAGATATATAACCACATATGTAAAGGAAGATCTAAATGGTCAGAGATGATGATAGTCTAGTCTAGCACATCTCAGAGCATCAGGCTGGAAAAAAATGTTTTTTTGTGTGTTAAGCACTAATTAACAATTGCATACCCCACACTGCCACAATTCAATAGTAAGTGCAATGCATATTTATATGATCTGACTGAAACTCCCCGTCGAACAGAGGGAAAGATGCTAGTTGTGATCTTTCTCACTATTTTGTCAAAATAAGCATCTACCAGCGCGTCAACTATTATATGGTCAAGGCATCATAGGCTGCATTTCTATGCACACCTATGAGTGATGTGGGCCAGCCGGCTGAAGGTGAATCCGTCGAAGACGGAGATCCTATGGCCTGGTCGGCCTCAAAACGCAAGATGGAAGAGAACACTTTATAAGGAAGGCCGGTTTTACAATGTTAGGTAGTTTAGCCAAAGTTTAGTGAAACCATGCCATTTAGCTGCTAAACTCAAATGTGTTCGATTGCAAGGTTCATGAAAGAAAGTGTCTGCTCCTATGTTTTGGAATTTTCTTCTTAGGGCCCTTCCATACAGCCATATAACCCAGAATATCAAAGCAGATTAACCCACAATATTTACTTTGAACTGGAATATCTAAGTTCACAATGCCATAAATCCCAGTTCAAAGTAGATAATGTGGGATTTTATTCAGATGTGTGGAAGAGACCTTAGACACAATGAGCAACTGTAAGAATATTTAGGAGTTGTAGTCCAGTGTCTGGAGAGAGGCATGATTCCCTTCCCTTGCGACACATATTGAATTGTTTCAATGTGTTAATCCAAATGAATCTATGAGTTTCCTGTAATTATCTGGATCCTCAGACTATAATGTGATTAGGATAAATCATGTTTTGCTATGATATTTGAAGCAACCCATTGAAGTCTCAAGTAGTATAAAAGTGGAGGGAATGTGAGTTGTGGCTGATAAGGCCAAACAAGATATTACAGCTGTTTTTCCATTAATATGCATATTTTAAAGATGTACAGAACAGCTTTGGGGGAGATAGATGCAATGATTGCAGCAGCTGGGAAATGGCATCTTAACTCTTTTATCCCCTGTGTGCCTTCAAGGTATGAGTCAACTTATGGTGACCTCACATATTTTGCAGGCATTTTTAGTCAAGGAATGCTCAGAGGTGGTTCCTTTCTCTGAAATGCTCCAGCATCTGGAATTCACTGGCAGACACCTATTCAAGTGCTAAACAGGTTTCACCATCTTTAGCTTCCAGGATCAGACGCCCTTAGCAAATTAAGACCCTTTTCCTCCCCTGCTGTTGTCATATCAGAAATCATTTCCCAAAACTTTTGTGAATAATGTTCCCATTGGCAGTACATGGAGTTTTCCTTCTCATGCAAATAACTGATTGAAGTGATCAGTTTTTTCAGGATTTTTAGTGGGGGATGAAAGAATTAAAATTCTTTTCACTTCAGATGATGTCCTGGTAATTATTTCCCCAGCAGTTGCTCTTTGCATTTTAAATAATATGCAGCTGAGGCAAACAGACATCCTACCTTGTGTCTAGTTTGGCCAAGAGTCATTAGGATAAGATATTAACTGAGGAAAAATAAGATTAACAGAAATCTAAAGGAGAGAAGCCCTTTTCTGTTTATTCTATACTTTCTAGTTTACTTTTATTTGGCATACATATTCCACTGGATTTACCAAAGAAGTAAATACCTGCAAATATATGAATATGCAGGTGATATTGCTTTTTTCTGTTTTAGTAAACACAAATAACGTTAATAAGATACATACTGTTTTTCAATGAAATTTCAGACCTAAGACCATCTGCAGGAAACTGGAAGTGTTATTATTTGTTAGAGACACTGCCTGCTGATTTAGATAACCGCTTTGCCTTCAAAAGGTGCTCTGTGTAGCAATGTACTTTGCTGGCAATCATAAAACTGGAGAATACAAAGTTCTTTTCTTTGGGAAAGTGAAACTCAGACACACTGAAGAAACTGTGTGGCTATTGAATATCAAAGGGGTCTTATATATGCTCACTGTGGAGGAGGCACCCTGGAGTCACCAAGTGTTGTGTTGAACCTGGGGTCATGTGGACCCCCACAGTCATCAGCAGAGAGGCCCTTGTGCATATATACTTTCACCCTCCTCCCAACCCTAGATGTAACACAGAAGGTATTGTTGCTCTACAACACTCCTCTTCTCTAGACATGCTTTTGAATGGGAATGTAGTAGGAAACAGGGAACAAAAACCCGGATGAGTTCCTGGCTTTTTGTACCATTTACTATGGTGTTTCCCTGGATGGAATGTGAGAGTGACAAAGTGTGTGGCAGTTCAGGTCATTACTGATCCACTGATTAAGGATGCAGAAGATGTTTGTTGGGTTCAAGAAACTCAATGAAAATATTCATTCACACCTCCTGAGAGTGCAAGATAAAATGCACCTGGTCACTGCAGATTTGCAAAGCTGAAGGTACATATGTTTTGGACAAATGAAATACACATCAAATACCATTAGTCATTATGTTACGAATTAATTTTCTGCTCTTCTTTATAAAGGAAAACAATCCATTTCAAAATAATAGAAAAACCTGTGAGCAAACATTTGTTGTTACACAAACATTACAATGTTATCACTTGTAATATAATTTGCAAGAAAAAGCAAAAAGATCAGCCCTCTATAGCCACAGATTGAACTACCCATGGTTAGAAAATACTAACGCCCCCACCTACACACACACAAGAAAAAAAGTAAGAAAATCCCCAAAGCAGTTTTGATTTTGCCATTTTATATAAAAGACACCATTTTACTAGGGCATTTTATATAACAGGACTTGAGCATCCATAAATTTTGGTATCCATGAGAGGGTCCCGGAACCAAACACCAGTGGATAGCAAGGGCCCACTATATACTCTTGTTAGTTTCTGTAGCACTGTTATTTTAACACAGTGGTTCTCAATCTATAGGTCCCCATATGTTTTGGCTTTCAACTCCCAGAAATCCTAACAGCTGGTAAAATGGCTGGGATTTCTGGACGTTGTAGGCCAAAACATCTGGGGACTCACAGGTTGAGAACCACTGCTTTAACACATTACTGTTAAGCTCTGCTTCTCCTTTTAACAGTACAGCATGCATCCTCTAAAAAATGAGCAGCTTTAGGGACTTCAAATGTATTACCTAGTGATTTTCCTAATCTACATACTTGAGGGACCGTCTACTCCCATATGTTCCCCAGAGATCCCTCCGTTCAGAAGACCTCAATCTTCTACAGATTCCATCATTACGCACTATCCGTCTGTCTTCAACTAGACAGAGAGCCTTCTCCGTGGCGGCACCTTGTTTGTGGAATAAGCTACCATCAGAAGTTCGTTCAATTGGTGAACTAACGGCTTTCCGGAGAGCATGTAAAACTGCGCTGTTCCGGCAAGCTTTTAGCCTATAACTTCCCTGGGAGGGTGGAATCGTCCTATCTGGAATTGTTCCAGTCTTGTCTGTTCTTACATTGTTATTTGGTTCTGTTTAAAATTGTTATGTTTTATGCTTGTTAGTAGTTTGATACACTGTAAACCGCACTGAGCCATCCGGAAAAGACGGTATACAAATCGAAATAATAAATAATAAATAAATAAAGTACTAAATTCTCAGATCTTACTTCTTCCTGTAAAAACCATCTCTGAAGACTACTACTGATTCTAATGTTTATGCTATTTTTTTTGCTTTTAGAAATATCATTTGATGTTTTCTTCTATTCAGAGTGATCCCAGTTGGAAAACCAGTGGTCCAACTTCTAGTCCGTGAATGAAAGTTGTCCAAAGAAGAGTTATTTAGTGGTTAGTTGGGTATTCTGGCTAGATGGCAGCTGCACAAAAAGAGGGATTTGGGGGTGCATATTTGTAGAATACATTATGCAGCACTTTTAGCCTTCCAGATGAAGCCCCAAACTTCTGGAGAGTAAAAAGTTCCCAATTCTCTTGTACAGTGTGTTTTAAGACTTTTGAGTTTATATATGGAGACAAAACATTGTGAGGATTGGCCACAAATAGGGATTTTTTCCCCCTTTCACATCTTTCCCCTTTTCAGCTTTTTCAGTACATCCTGTTTATGTTTGGATCTTTTTGTCCCAGCAACATATTTGACAAAGATTCTTTTTGGCTTTAATTCAGTCAGTTGCACACAAACTTTTGCTGAGACTGTAAGCCCTTTTAGCTCTCAATATATTTCTCTCTCCTAGTAAAACAATCAACATGTGGCAGTAATGTTATTCCAGAAAAATAAATCTATCAGTGACTTGGAAATGACCCATACTTTTAAGTTTTTCACCCTGAGTCTTTAAAGAAAAGCAAAACCAACTTTTGAATAATACACTTTTTAAGAAACTCTGCAATAAAGTTAGTTAAGAGTAGAATACGACAAAACTTATTCTACTCTCAAAACTTTTGGGGGCCTTAAAGTCATCATACATCTTGTTATACAAATGCCATACCTTCATCTCAAAATATCTGATGTTCAGTATACTGTAGTAGGGAGTGGAAAATACGTGCTCCTCCAGATTTTGTTGGACATTAGCTCCCATAATGTGGCAGCTCCATTAGCTGCCACATCACACCAGTGCTGCGTGAACTGCACTGGCTTCCGATAGAGCACCGGATCACCTTCAAGGTGTTGGTTTTAACCTTTAAGGCCTTGAATGGTCTGGGGCCAGTGTATCTAAGGGACCGCCTCTCCCACTATAGCCCTCCACGACCACTGCGATCCGAGTCCCAAAACCTCCTGGTGGTGCCTAGTCGGCGATCCGTTCATCTGTCCTCAACGCTGAGGAGGGCATTCAGTGCCGCCCGCGCGGTGCTGTGGAATGCTCTACCCCCACAGTCCGAGCGCAGGCCAATCTGCTAACATTTCGCAGGGCCTGCAAGACCCTCCTCTTTACCCAGGCGTTTGGTGTTTAGGTTTATGTATACAACTGTCCCCACACCAGGCTTGCGTGTTGGTTATGGTAATTTTAGTGTGTTTGTTTTATTCTGATTTTATTGTCTTATGACTTACAGTGTGAGTCGCCCTGAGCCTTCGGGAAAGGGCGACTAATAAGTCGAAGAAATAAAATAATCACTGTTTGTTTAACCACCTCATCATACCTCTGGCAGCTAGCTCTGACAACGGTGCTCCACTTCACTGCGGGGCATGGAGAATTTGGTGCCCCATGCTCTGCATCGCCCAAATCCAGGAGAAGGCGATCACATGGGGGGAAGTGTGAGCTCGTGGCTCCCCCATAGACTGTACCCTGTGTTGCCTTGTCAACAGCATGCATTGGCTCTGCCCTGCTTCACCATGGAGCCAGCACAACATCATGTGATGGGAGCTGGCCAGCTCCATGGGTGACCTTGGCTAAAATCGGTGCATGTCGCCGATTCTATTTATTTATTTATTTATTTAATTATTTCGGCTTATTAGTCGTCACTCCCGTCAGGCTCAGGGCGACTTACATATGCTAAAAACATTATAAAAACACAATAAAATATCAAGATTAGCATCATAATTAAAACTATACAGTAACGCGCACACACCAAGATTACTCCTGTGGCCTACAACTATGGGTAGAAGGCCCAGAGTTACTCCTGATGTGATGAGGTCTTAAGACTGATGAAAGTTTCAGACCAACAACACATGCTTTCTGGTATGTGTTGGTTTGTGTTTTCAAGTTGTTTCCTTCTTACAGCAACCCAAAGCAAAATTTTTAAAAAATCTTGGTAAGGCCCCATCTACATTGACTATTTAATGCAGTTCAAAGTTAACTTTGAACTGTCGTAACCAGACAACAAATTCTTACAAAGTGTGTGAAAGGAATCCTTTAATGTCCATCAGTGCAATTAAGCCTTCAAATCTGATAAGGCAGTGCTTCTCAGCCTGTGGGTCCCCAGATGTTTTGTCCTTCAACTCCCAGAAATCCCAACAGCTGGTAAACAGCTGGGATTTCTAGGAGGTGTAGGCCAGACACATAGGGACCCACAGTTTGAGAACCACTGTGATAAAAGGATAGTGTCATTTACTACACTACTACCTTAGGGGTGGATACAAAGGCCACTGGCCTCATGTATCTTTGTCCTACAACATCATCTCAGTGTTTACCACCTTTTTCCTAAGGTGAATGTTCATTCTTCCTAACAGAATAGTGCAGACAGCAATGACCATTAGTCTGCCAATGAAATGTAAAGCTTCACATTGTTTTTGATTCATTCCAATTGCATCTTAATGTAAACAAATGCTTCAGTAAGCTTCTAATAAAAAAAATTCCATAAGGAAGGAGCTGGACAAGAGTTGTGTCTCTACACTGTAGAATTAATGCAATGTGATACTAATTTAACTGCCATGGCTCAATGCTATGGAATTGTAGTTTTACAGGGTCCTTGCCTTCTCTGCCCAAGAGTGTTCTTGCCTGATAAAACTACAAATCCCATGATTTCATAGCATCGAGCCATAGCAGTTAAAACAGAAATCAAGCTGTATTAATTCTAGAGCATAGATGCACTCTTTGTTGGTATGATCCAGCAGAGTTCTTCTTATATTATTATACACCAACTGTTTATGTCAGAGTAGGGAAATGTTTTCAGTAAATGAATAAGCAATCCTAATGCAGAAAGGACTGTAGCTGGAGAGTAGCCTCTTACAATTAGAAAGATGGCCTCCACATATTTTCATTTGCAGAATGAAAAGCAGATTGGGATGGATTTGGAACAGAAAAGTGATCAGAATGGAAAAGATTATGCAACCCTCCTTTTTTTCCAATCATGCAGTGGTATCCATGGCTTCAGAGGTTACTTTCGGTTACAAAACTGAATAATGTCAACAAAAAGGACATTCATGACTGCACATAACAGGTAGTTTGCCTTTTACAAGGTACTATTTACCAGTGACTATAGAAACTATTTTGATCTACTTTCCTATTTGGGTTTCTGCCAGAACACTAGGGAAATTTCCTAAACAGAAAGTTGTTATTATAGGATGCATACTGAACAGCAAATCCCCTAAAAGAATAGAAATACGGAACCAGTATATTTGCTTTTGAAGATAAGAAATAGATGTTTTACTTGCAAGTTTGAATATAGTTAATGACTTTTTCTGTATTTTATACAGTTAATTCAAATTGGAGTTCGTGACACATGGGATGATGCGTGACACATGTCAAAAAAGCATGAGTTTAGTCCATCCTGGGAGAACCTAACAGAAGTACCAGTCCCCTCTATTCTCTCCACCATGGTGTCATTTCTGGCCCTTTCAAATGTCTGGGTGAGTAAATAGTGGCAGCAATGGTCAGGGGTCGCTTGCTGCCTGAGGTGACATTGGTGCTTTCCCTTCTCAGCAGAATGACCCTTGATTTATCCATTTTTTTGTGTCAGGAGCAACTTGAGAAACTGCAAGAAACACCAGAAACAACTTATCCATGAGTCATATCAAGATTCATAATTTTGGCCTTAAAACCTGCCCTTGACATATACATGAGGTCAACTTATACATGAGTATATACCAGGCATGGGCAAACTTTGGCCCTCCAGGTGTTTTGGACTTTAACTCTCGCAGCTGATAGTCTGTGAGGAATTGTGGGAGTTGGAAGTCCAAACACCTGGAGGGCCAAAGTTTGCCCATGCCTGGTATATATGACATATACCAGTGTTTCTCAACCAGTGTGCCGGGGCACACTAGTGTGCCATGAGCAATCATCAGGTGTGCCGTGGGAAATTGGAACCTCCAGGAAGGGGGGGGGGGGAGAGTCTAGTGAGTTGAAGTATAAAAACCCTAAGAAACCTACCTTGATCAAGGCACAAAATTACAACCTCCCCCCCTCCCCACCCGTTGTCTACTTGGTCTCTCCCTCTCCATGCATTGGGAAGGCCCACCTCCCTTTCCCCAAGTGGAGACCTCCTCTTGCCTCCTGGGGGTTCTGAGTGGGAAGTTTGGCCCAGTTCTATCATTGGTGGGGTTCAGAATGCTCTTTGATTGTAGGGGAACTATAAATCCCAGAAACTACAACTCCCAAATGTCAAGGTCTATTTCCCCTGAACTACATCTGCGTTCACATTTGGGCATATTGAGTATTCATGCCAAGTTTGGTCCTGATCCAACATTGTTTGAGTCCACAGTGCTCTCTGGATATAGATGAACTACAACTCCAAAACTCAAGGTCAATGCCCACCAAACTCTTACAGCATTTTCTCTTGGTTATGGGAGTTCTGTGTGGGAAGTTTGTGTCTTTCTGCCATTCCTGCCTGGATATCTATGTTGAGTTCATTGAAACAGGCCCAGGTTTCACACTGAGTGTATAAATATATTTTAAGAACATATGGACTATATGTATTACTGTGTTAGAGTGTCATTTTGTGTCATTTTGGTTGGTGGTGTGCCCCAGGATTTTGCAAATGTAAAAAGTGTGCCGCGGCTCAAAAAAGGTTGGGAAACACTGACATATACAACCTGAAAACTCAGTATTAAAAACCACACCCCTGTCTGTTTGTAAAAGCCTGATGACACAAAATCATTTTAATCAGGTGAAGGAAGAAAAACAAGGATGGGCCCATCTTGGACTTTCTAGAGAGGGAATTCCAAAGTGCGCCTCTGTCACAAGGATTTGGACCAAAATATGATTGAGTTACTTTATTTATTTATTTATTTATTTCATGCACTTTTACCCTGCCCTTCTCCCCCTAATATCACCTGTCAAATGTGTCCGGAATATTTATTCTAGCATGGAGGAGGCAATTAATTGGCTGGGGGAACATCTCGATGCTGAGTAGGTCATAATTTAGGTATCTGCCTAATTGGTAGAAATGTTGGATTGGCCAGAATTATCTGCTGGAAATGCCTATGAAGAAATTTGGGTCAAATCAGATATACATGAGAGCATTGTGATTGATCACTTGGTTTTATTTTTATTTTATTTTATTGTTAAATGCAGAGCACCTGGGGGAATCCAACCATCATTGATGCTGTTGTTCTGATCTGAATTCCCCATGCTCAAGCTATTGCCTGAGAAAAAATCCAAAACCTCACAAAATAATTGGATTTACAAAAGAAAACTCATAAATCAGAGTTAAGTCACAATCATTCCAGGGATATTTAGGACTCCCTCATGATAGTTAGAACTGCCTGTGCAGCAGTGTTTTTATAGCTTTTCTCATCTCTAAGTGGTGCATCCTTTTTATAAAACATGCCATTGTATATAATTGCACAGAAAACAAAAAAACCCATCATACCCAGAGGAATTTAGTTGATCAGTAATTTTAACTACTGCAAGAACCTCAGGTTCAGGATCTCGAGTTGATGGCCCAGTCTGGCCAGAATAGGATGATGGAATTTGATCAAACATACAATAGGTGCTGAGGGTGTAGGCATGCTGTGGATAAGATTCCTGAGGAGGTCGGATCTGGCAACAAGGATGAGGGAACATTCCCAGGAAACCATTAAGATAAAATCTGGAAAGAACCCTGTGGCTCTTCCCAAATCCATTACATGCCTCTTAAGGCATTGTGAAGGGATTAGGATTATTCCTAGACTGAATGTTGAGCCATGCCCTGAGGTGTGCATATGTAGTGCTTATGCAATTTTCAGGCATTGAGAAGATGCCTGAAACTATGGAAAACGTCACTGCAGTTTTCATTGCTGGCACATATGGAATCATGGATTTTGGGGTTCAATTAGGGGCCTGGTGTTTCAATAACATAATGAAAAACAAGTCTCATGGTAGTCTGAAAAAAATCAAATGGGGGTCCTAATACCTTGCCGTGATATTTTTCAGAATAGAAGTGAGAAGAATATGGCCAGATGTTGTTGAATTGAATAAAGCGGATTAAGGAAGTTATAGTCCAATACATGATGAAAAGCTGTTAGTCTCCATTTCTACATTAGAATATGGTCATTACAATATGTCTCTAAAATCCAGGTTTCACCCCCAAATTTTCATATTGATATTCTTGTCTAAACTCTAAGTAGGATATAACTCCTCCATGGAAACAGGCCTGACTGAAAGTTGAATCTTACTTTCAAGACTTACTTTCCTTTGCTGCCTCCCCATACTCACAAGCACTAGTTGCTTTTTTTTGGTGTGATGAGCGACATGAGAAAGTGCAAGTCACTTCTGGGGTGAGAGAATTGGTCATCTGCAAGGACATTGCCCAGGGAATGCACAGATGTTTTACCATTCTGTGGGAGGCTTCTCTCAAGACCCCCCTCATGAAAAGCTGGAGCTGACAGATGGGACCTCACCCCGCTCCCTGGATTTGAACTGCTGAGCTTTCAGTCTGTAGTTAAGACAGCACAAGGGTTTAGCCTATTGCACCACAGGGGGCTCCAATAATGATGATGATGATGATGCTTGCTGTTTGAAGAAAGATGGCCCAAGATCCCACAGATGATCCTAAAGTCCCCCTTTAGAGCATTGTCTTTATAAGGAATTATCTGCACATCAGTGGCTTCTGGCCAGAGCTTGGTAATGTTAGTATCAACACATTAGAATTCAAATAATTGGAGCAAATTAATCCCTTGAGTCAAAATATTGAGCAGACATGATCATAATTAATCACTTAATGTTCATTAATAAAATTAATGCTTATGGTGTTCATGCATTGAATCCAATAGTAGGACCAGCCTTAGGACTATCATCTGAGATCTAGGATTCTCCAGTTGTGAATACCTTGGGTTAGCAGCATGTAATGACAGTTTGCTTCATCAAATGCAAATCAAATACAAATAAATAACAATTATTTTTGATTAAAATGCCTATAAGATTCTGCAGATAGACAAATGACAAACAGGAGAACTAGAACTCTAAAGTTTTAAGGTCTCCAAAGATTTTATCCCATTGGGGGGTCATATTACTGTGGGGTTTACTCTTTCAGCATTATAAAGCAGATAGTTCCATTTGTCAATCCTTTTCTTGCCTTTCCCCCTGAAATCATTACCACATGAGCAAGTGCAGTTCCCACTTCCTGCATTTTTTAAAAAAGGAAAACTTTGGGGGGGGGGAGAATATCTGGGCATACTGGGCTTTCCCCTCCAATCCTACTGCTCTGGATTAGACCCCAGGTACTGATCTTAGAGACACCACTCTGAGGATACTGGGCTTTCCCCCCAATGTCAGTACTTTCCATTGCGGAAGTTTGAAACTTAAAAATCTAGCAGTACAGACTGAAAAAACAAAGAAAATTTGAAATTTTGGTATTTTGAATGATTACATTAATTTAAAGAATTACCATGGCAGGTTCATGAAGCAGAATTTTGAGACAGAAATGTCAATGCTTGGTAGGAGACTGCCCACAGGAACGTCCCTTACTCCACATCACTGAAGTGATTCCACACGGGTAAATTTGACCACTCCTATCCCACGTGGGTTTGTGTTTGTGCATGTGTGTGTGTGTTTCCCATTATATCCCGGTTCCTACGTCCAGAAGATAATATCTGTTTTCTCCCCCTCTCCTTTTTTTTGGACTGTTTCAGATGTATTCCTAACAAAACATGGCAGGCACAGACAGGATGTCACCATTGTCGTGGTGAGGACTCCATCACACAATGTTCCCTCAATGGATTCTAAGTGTTTAGAAATGGGGGGTGTGTGATAAAGTATCATATAATCCAGTTACCTGCCAATGTAGGATCCATAGGTAGCTAAAGCACAGTATCTAAAGATGGTATAATTGGAAAGAATCTAGGGAGTAATGTAACCTAACCTGCTAAATAAAAAAACAAAAACAAATCACAACTCATTCCCAGGGAGGCTAGATTGACAAAGACTTTTATTCTCACAGATATTAAAATTAGCCTTTAAGATCATATTGTACTGTTTTAATTGTTTAACAGCTTTTTGTTGTTACTGTTTATTTGTTTAGTCGCTTCCAACTCTTCGTGACCTCATGGACCAGTCCATGCCAGAGCTCCCTGTTGGCCGTCGCCACCCCCAGCTCCTTCAGAGTCAAGCCAGTCACTTTAAGGATGCCATCCATCCACCTTGCCCTTGGTCGGCCCCTCTTCCTTTTTCCTTCCATTTTCCCCAGCATCATTGTCTTCTCTAAGCTTTCCTGTCTTCTCATTATGTGGCCAAAGTACTTCATCAACAGCTTTTAACACATTTTAATTTTAATTTGCTCTGATCAGTAGATATGATTTTAGCATTTTTCTTCCTGCCTGATTTACCTGAGATATTGGAGCAAACTGGGCTTGGGAAAAACCCATTAAAAGCACAAGGTACAAGACAGGTAGGAGAAGTGGGGTTTGCTTCCCTCTCCAATATGGTGTATTTTATGGAAAGAGTAGATTCACATTATCTTTTCTTCATACAAGTCTAAATGTGTTGAAATAGCTACAGTAACCCTACATAATTGGGCCCGAGAAGAATAAAAGGAAATAAAAATAAAAGGAAAACAGAAAAAGCTCATTAAATGATGTCCAGTTCTCTGCTCCAAGGTGCACATCACATGCCGCTGTGTGAATCCATTTTTGACATTTTCTTTTAAACCTGACAGCAGCCTCTACAGCTTCATGCTTCATTGGAAGATGTGGGGGAGGAAGGAGGCTCTGTTCCTTTCCAGCTGTTTTTTCCGCTTTTACAAGGGAAAGGAAGCAGATTGGGGGGGAAATCTTGCCTTGTCATGTTTCAAATTGTCCTTTAGACTTCGTGACCGGCAGAGTTTCTCTCTTGGGAACGGTCGTTTCTGTGATTGTTCTTCTCTGCATATTGAGTAAATATGCAGATTTTATCAAGACTGCTTTGCCCAACACAAATTGTACGAGTCACGAGCAGAAAATAGCTTACGTATTGGAATATCTGTCTGGATTTGCTCTTACGTGCCTAAGATGGTGAACATGAAGCATTCTTTTACTCAAATGCCCATGTAATCACAATATGATCAGAGCTGATCCTGTCATCCATCAGAGTAAACCAGTCATGTTGCATAGGAGATCTTGGATAACATAGAAGGAGGAGTGGTGAGAGAAGCAGCAACATCCCTCTGGGTATTTTTTGTTTGAAGACAAGATAATGTATTCCAGACAGACTGTCACAGATGCCTTCAGCTATGTTGCTGCCCTCAGAAGAGATGAAGGACAAAAGTCTTGTGAGAAGTGTTGAAGTAAGATTCAACTGGCATTCCAATTTGCTCCTGTTTGTATATCAAGAGTGGGGCCATCTTGTATTTAATCTCAGGAACAAAAATATTTGGGGCCTTGATTCTTTTCCCATCACGAGGGCCAACAAGTGAACTCCATGACAGGTAAATGATGCATGGAGCGGATCTGGGCTAAAACTGACCAAAGCTGCTTTAAGCAGCCTTGAATTGCACTAATCAAAGTTACAGGTTGCTCTGAATTCTCCCCCAGAATTGAGCAGAATTGGGAATAATAATTTACTTAAGTATAGTCATACAACATATTTTCATTACTAATGTGAGGAAGCAGCGGTGGAGGTGTGATTTCATCCTTTTCTCCATAAACAAACATGGAGCTTTAAGTAACTAATATCTTTAAATTATTATTATTATTATTATTATTATTAATATCCTACCTTTCACCCATGGGAACTCAAGGCAGCTAAACAGTTTTTTTAAAAGCAAATCAAAAGTTATTTTTTTAAAAAAATAATAGGTAAAGGTAAGGTTCTTTTATTTTTTCCATACATTAAAATGGCCTTTACAACTCAAATCCACCCCCAATCCCACCCACTCACCCTAGAGTCTCCCCTTCCCCTTCCCCAAAAGCCTGTTGGGTTAAGTTTCTATTTTTGAGAGTTGCTGATACACATTTGGCTATAGTAACAACTACTTTAAATAAATGTATGGATTGAACACTTTATTCCTTTTTTAGGAGGAAGCAGGCAGTGATGATTACAGTAATGTATCATCTTGTTCTGCTTCTAGCATCTGACAAGCTCTTCAGAAAGCATTTCCTTATCACATTTAAGATATTTTTTGTTTATATCAGTGAGACCAATATTTTACAAAGCAATTAATGACTAATTATAAAACCTGGCATTTCAAATAGAAGCATTTCCCTATTAAAAATGAACTACTGAAGCAAAGTTGAACAAGCGTGGCTTTCAGACAAGCAGCTGCTGAAAGCTCATTGATATTCAACATGATCTAGGAATTCATGTGTATAAATAGAAAGGAGACTTCTCTAATGGCTGTGAAACACCTTCCAGTTTCCTAGAAAAGTTGTCATCCCCACCTATCCCAAATCCCCATGGACCCATGCACAGCTATCAAAAATCATCTGAAAATTTAACCGAGAGTTGTGGGAGGGGGAGGAGGAGGCTGCCTACACTTTTGTTTTCATCTTTAACATGTAGCCTCTCTCCCTTTCCCTTTCTTCCTCCCCCCTTTTTACTTTTGTGCATTGATTTAATAGCTTTATATTTTCTTGAAACAATGAAGCTATATTAGAACAACATGGTCTTGGCACACTGCATTTCATTTGTAATAGAAAAGCTGTCTTCCCGTTTCTCAATCTACATGCAAAATATTTATCTAAAAAGCTAGAGAGAGAGAATTGTAATGGCTCTGCTTAGATCCCCATTCACTAATGAAACAAAAATAATCTCTGTCTTTATAGCTCCCATCTTTTTTAAAAAAAAAGTTTTCTAAGTTTTTAAAGCATTCCTGTGTACTCCTAAAACAGTAAATAAAATTACTGAATATAGTAAATCTGTAGCGGAAAATCAAAACAAAGCTTTCGGATGCTTGTGGGTGGATATAAATGCTCAAGAACATGAACTAGTTTTTCACATCCCAGCAGATAAAGTACAATAATGTTGTGATAATTAGCCAATTGCACCAGCTGAGATCATATCAGGATGCCCATGTGACAAGCAGGAAGGGCACAGAGAGACCGCCACTTCCTTGCTGATCTCCCGGGTACCCATTCCGACCTTATCAGGCATGAACATAATGTTCAAGTGCCCACAGGGAGCTCCCTGGCTGGCAAGGAGTAGCGGTGGCAACACTAGGATGTCCCAGACCCTTCACTGCACTGACCAGGTGGTGGTGGTGTCCATATCTTTAAATCTCTTACAGATGTATTTCTAAACTGATGTATTGAATTGAAACCTCTGAGGTAGCTATCCTATACATCCTCTTGGCAACAAACCTTACTGAACCTATAGATTTAACATGATAAGCATCCATGGCTTAAACAATGAAATTAAAATTACACACAGAGAGACATACATTTTATTTCATTTTATTATTTCATGAGTCGCCCTCCACCGAAGTGCTCTGGGCAACTTACACAAGACAGAATAAATGAACGTATACAAATGACATCAAAATGGTTACAATTTAAATGCTTTGCCGAAGAGCCATGTTTTAAGTGCTTGCATAAAATACCGTAGGTTGGGCATGACTCCTTCAATGGAGGTAGGGAATTCCACAGAGTTGGGACGGAGATTGAAAAAGCCCTACGCCTTGTAGATTCTAGGTGTACCTCCGGAAAATAGAGGAGGTTTTCTTGGGCTGGTCGTGGTGACTGCTGGTGGTGAAAGGGGGAAAGGCGGTCCCTGAGATATAATGGGCCCTGACCGTGAAGGACGTTGAAGGTCAAGGCCAGTATCTTATAAGAAACTTGATGTTCGATTGGTAGCCAGTGTAGACATTGTAGGGATGGTGTTATGTGATATCTCATGGGTGTTCTTGTGAGTAATCTAGCAGCCGCTTTTGAACAACCTGAATCTTTCGGGTCAGCGACAGAGGGAGGCCAACATGGGTGGTAGTTGGTAGGAGTTGTGGAGTCTAGGCCCGGCTTTTTAGAAGAGGACGGACCATTGCTTCTTTTAGGCTATCCGGAAAAACTCCTTGTTGCAGGGAATTGTTTATTATACTCCTCAAAGGATCTCGTAGTACCTCTAGGCCGTCCTTAATTAGCCAGGAGGGGCATTGGCTGAGCTGGTTGGTTTTGCTGCAGCTAGAATCTTATCGATAGTTTCCATATTTAATGACACAAATCTATCAAGAATAGGACCATTTGATGGCCATGGGGCATCCAGCTCGCTCATACATTCATATGCCCAGCAAATAGTTATTTATCTTTTTGAGCTTTACGTGTTATTTAGACAGGTTGATGTGTAAATTGTATGAAGTTCTTCAAAACTGATAAGGCAAGTATGTTCTGCAATAAAAAGCTCCAGTGTGAAGTGATCCTGTTCACTGCCCTCTTATCTTATTCTCTGTTTCATTTCCCACTCCCAGCTGTTTCTCCCCATTTTTCCACCCCAAATATATGTATTTATTTGTATCCCATGATTACCAAGACGGCTCAGACATCACGTTATGAGCATTCTGCCCCATTTTGGAATCCCCCTCCTAAAGTGTTTTGCACATCAGCAAAATGTGACAATTCTCCCTGCTGGTACATTTGAGTTTTATGAATAACTGGTGCCATTTTGGTTCCATAGGCAATTATACTTGATGGAAACAAAGGGGATTTCCATTGATCCATCATTGGGATGATAAGTCTTATTTAGTACAGCAATTATATGCTTTTAAAATAAAAGTCATTAACTTGTTTTACTCTTTAGTCGGTTTCATTGCTCTGCATTTCAGCCTTGTTACTTGTTCAATTGCTAGAGTATTGTACACTATCTTGGGGCTAAAAGATAAGACAGGTGGCTCATCGGCTGAGCTGAGTACCCTTTCCCTCACTATTTTAGAAATGAGGCATCCTTCTGCTTAGTCCACAAACAGCCACTGAAATACGTTCTATGAATATTGTAATTAATTAGAATTTATAGAGGATCTAGCAAATCCCTAGAGATGATGTTTTTTGTCAGATGCAGATAAATGAAACTGTGGGTACTAGCCCTCGAAATACAGGGCTTATTATACTGTACATGACTTCTACACTAGACTTCAGCTGGTAGATTTGAACTTCTGTTAATAAAATAAAAGATATCCTGTACACAATGATTTCCCAACTTCGCAACTCAGTGGTTCTTAACCTGTGGGCCACGGACCACCAGTGATCCATGAGGCTGAAAATCTGGTCCACGAGCCTCCCTCCTCTTTATTTTATTTTGTTTCCACCCCTTTCGTGCCACTTGCCAATTTTTCCCTGTCTCTGACCATGACATATGTTCTGTATCAGAAACTAGAGCTGATGTGGTCCATCCAATGCAATTTTCTGAATCAGCACCCCAATGTTGGAGAGTAGTCCCTGGTCAAAGTGGTCTCTGATCAAGTGGTCCCTGGTCAATGTATTATATCAGTCTTATACTTGCCAATATATATGTACAGCCATTCTACAGACTGTGTAAAGTATAACCATACATTCTTTTGTAGGATATCCTGTGTATGTTCAAGAGTTTTAACAATCTTAAGGGAGTGATGGGGAGCTGCAGTATCTCTTCAGCACTGTAACACCTAACACTCCTCAACTTTGTTGGCTAGGGTGACTGGAAATGGCAGTCCCACAAAATCAAAAAGGCTGCATGAATCCCTCTTGACTCTACGCAGTTGAGAGTTTTCAAGGGCAACCCAGGACAGCAGGAAATAGACTGAAGAATAGTTGAACATTTTTATCAACCAGTAACATAGCCCAAATATGTGGCAAAATTATTTTAGCTATGTATTGTTGAAGGCTTTCATGGCTGGACTCACTGGGTTGTTGTAGGTTTTTCAGGCTATATGGTGATGTTCTAGAAGCATTCTCTCCTGGCATTTCACCTGCATCTATGGCAAGCATCCTCAGAAGTTGTGAGGTCTGTTGGAAACTAGGAAAATTGGGTTTATATATCTGTGGAAAGTCCAGGGTGTTCCTGGTTGTTTCCTCTCTTTGAGTTTCCCTATGTTTGAGTGTTGTTTTACTGTTACAATTTTAAAGTTTTTAAAAAAATATTGGTAGCCAGATTTTGTTCATTTTCATGGATTCCTCCTTTCTGTTGAAATTTTCCACATGCTTATGGATTTCAATGGCTTTTCTGTGCAGTCCAACGTGGTTGTTGGAGTGGTCCAGCATTTTAGCTATGTTGGAGTGCAGGGAACAACAACCAGTTTCTGCAGGTGTAAAATTATTAAAATCAAGGGCAGTGGCGAACTCTGGATCATTTTTATTTGTTCAGTAAGTACCTCCCCAAAGGTGCTTAGTACTTCTCCAAATGTTGCCGGAAGGAAAGGTGTTAGAGCACAAAGCTTGTTCCAGTAGGCCTGCCTTCATATAGCTTGAGGTTGTCGGATACAGGAACCAATGTTTCAGGATGTCCAGTGTGGAATGCCCCTGTTTCATTATTACTTCATGCGTGACACACTATTGTTTTTATCAGTGTGTATTGTTCTACTTAGGCTTTTTTATTTTCCCAGAGACGGAAAACAAACACAGCCTTTATGCTGTCCTGACCTTTTCATAAGGAAGGACAGCCTCAAAGACTCTCTCTCTCCCTTTTAAAGCTGTTTAAGAGAACTCTCTCAAACCACTATTTCTTAAGAGATTTGTCTCAAGTAAATGTAACATGACCACCAAAGTTCTCTAAGCAGCTGCTTAAATTAAAGTTGATATTGCAGGACTCCTTCTTAGGACATTCTTCTTTCCCCCCACTTTTTCTAAAAAGTAAGGCATTGTCCATCCTCCTATACATATTTAACATGTAGTGTTATGTAGGGTATTCACCAGCAAATAAGAATTTTACACTTAGGCTCAATCCTATGCACACATATTTATGCATTTAAATGTTTATATACCACTTCGTATCATATGATCTTAGGGCAGTGCTTAAGTACAATCAATAGAAGTAATTTAAACAGTGTAAAACAGTAAGAAATAATTTAAACAGACTGTAAGAAGTTTAAACAAATTGACAAGTTAAAGCAAGACCATTAAAATGAGTTTAAACAGTTTAAAACCATTAACAAATGTGCAGATTTGGATAAAACTCATTAGGTCCCAAAGAGTTTTGCAAAAATCTCTTTTTTTACTTGGCATCAGAAGAACTCTAATATCCTTGCCAATTTGGATTTCAAGGAGTGGATATTCAATTTCCCTGGGAGTGAGGCTGAAATCCTATGCACAATATCCAGGGGTGAGTTACATAGTATTCAATGGGATTTTCCTCTGACCAGAAATACATAGCCCTAGGCTGCAATAAAACCAGAACATGTTTGTAGGCTCTAAATAATCACTGTACCTCAAAAAAGAATGCTTACATTTACATGTTAAAATAATGTGGCACTGCGAGTTAAATGGCTGAGCTGCTGAACTTTGGTGGTTCAAATCCGGGTAGTGGGGTGAGCTCCCGCTGTTAGGCCCAGCTTCTGCCAACCTAGCAGTTTGAAAACATACAAATGTGAGTAGATCAAGAGGTACTGCTTCTGTGGGAAGGTAGCGGTGCTCCATGCAGTCATGCTGGCCACATGACCTCGGAGGTATCTATGGACAACACTGGCTCTTCAGCTTAGAAATGGAGATGAGCACCAACCCCTAGAGTTGGACACAATGGGACTTAATGTCAGCGGAAGCCTATCACATTATTATTAATATTATTCACCAGAAATCATTAAGGCAGCTTCAAATGTGTAACCTACAATTAGCACATTTGTAACTGGTTCATATTTACAATGTTTATGTATTTATGATGCCTAGGTAATACAATTTCATAAATATATAGGGAAGTTTTTTTTTACTATAAACAATTTTTTTTTAAAAAAATTTAAAATCTAAAGGAAGAAATTTGTCTTCAAAAATAGGACCATCTCTGCAAACTCTTCTGAATAGTTTTACAAATCACTACAATCAGTCTCCCAAGGAATGAAATGAGCAGACACGGAGATAACGGCAATCAGCAAAACACAGCAATGGCCAAGTGGACATGTTGTGAGAGCTCATGTTTCTTCAGAACAGTCAGCAGAGCCTCCAACAGCATAACATCTTCCAGAAAACTACAGGCTAAGCTGCAGATCATGAAAGCATGTATATCAACCCTAAAAACAATTCTACTGCTACTTGTTTCCCCACAGATATGGGCATAGCAGATCATATGACATAGTTTGCAATGTTTGCCTCAGACCAACAACTGAGCATTTCAGCTATGCTATCATACTTCAAAAGCTATTGTTTGTCCAAGGCTTCAGATAACTACCACCGTTCTCCACTCAGCTGTCTTTATCTGAAGTATTCAGATTAAGTACTTCAAGGACACCTCAAATGGACCATCAAGAATATGATCCTATTCAGGGGAGTCATTCCAGATATCAGCACGAACACTGAGCATTTATTGGTGGTATGATCATTGACCTCCAACTATCTTTTTAGACTACAACTGAATTTTACAGCTGAAGAACTCTAGGGGCACATCTCCACTGACCATTTAGGTCAGTTTGAAACAGTTTGAAGAATGTGGTTTCATTGACCGGATGATTAGATTGCAAAGACTGGCATCAATTTGGGCCTGAATGGTGAGTACACTTATACATGGGCTGACTTTGAACTATTTACAGGATCCACAAAGTGTAGTTTTTTCCCCAATTCCTGCTTCCAGAATGTGCACATATTTTTAATGTATGCACAGTGATTTGCATTCTTAGGAGCAGGTTTTGTGGTGCACTGTGGTTTACACTACAGTGCAATGATTCATATTAAGGGCTCATTGTGGACTTCCCCAAATTTTGCTTATGTCGGATGGCCTGGTTTAAAGCGTGCTACAATTTCTCGGTATGCGTATACTAGCTACCATGTTTTGGAGATAATCCACCTCTCAAAGGATACGTCTACACTGTAAAACATATATGGCCTGATACAATTTTAACTGCCATGGCTCAGTGTTATGGAATCATGAGAGTTGTATATACTTCCAGTTCAGCTTACCTGTCCAAGCGGATATCCCTCTACATCCTGCCTCAGAGTCAAGATCGTCCGGGGAGGCCCTGTTCTCAATCCCGGCATCCTCGCAAACACGTTTAGCAGGGATGAGGGACAGGGCCTTCTTGGTGGTGGCCCCCTGCTTGTGGAACTTGCTCCCCAGCAAAATTAAGTTGGCTCAATCCCTCCTTTCCTTTAGGAAGAAGCTTAAATTATGGTTCTGGGACCAGGCATTTGGGTGGCAAGCATGACAGCACTTGCAATGTTATGAGAATTGACTATGAGGCTTTGAATCGGGTCTTTGGATGCTGAATTGGGCTTTGAAATGGCTATATGGGTGATAATAATGTTTTAATTTTTTTTAACCTAATGTTCTATTTATTGTGTAATTGCCTTGTTATATTTTGTTTTGGTATGTGCAGCATCAAATTGTTGCTGGTTGTGAGGCGCCCTGAGTCCCCACCCTCGGAGGTTGAGAAGGACGGGGTATAAATATTTGAAATAATAAATAAATAAATAAATAATAGTTTTACAAGGCCTTTCACCTTCTCTGCCAAATAATGCTAGTGCCTCATTAAACTACAACCTCTCAGAGCCCACAAAGAGGTAAATTCACAGAAGAGGGTACCTCTAAAAAAGAAGTGCTGAAATAAACATATTGCCTCCTTAACACCTAAATACTCTTGATACCTCACTCAATAATCCAGGTAGGAGGTTAAGATCATTCTGGAACGCCCTGCACCCAGTCCTACCTCCTTCACAGGTGCGACTGGTGGGGACGGAAGACAGGGCCTTCTAAGTGGTGGTCCTTGTCTATGGAACTCCCCAACGAAATTAGATCGGTCCCTTCTCTCCAGACCTTCAGGAAAAAAACTTTGGAACCAAGCTTTTGACAAGTAATTGGAACATTGTTTTTAATATGTGTGTATGGCACTGTATTTCTGCCTGTTGTAAGGCCACCTTGAATCCCCTCTGGGGTGAGAAGGGTGGGGTATAATTGTGGTAAATAAATAAATACCTGTTCTTTCAAGGCATGCATAGCACTGTAGTATGCAATGCCTCACTCTCTCTTTTTGACAGAATAATCAATTTCTCTTGAGAGAGTGGGGGTCCTTTCTGATTTCTGTGGCATCACCATTGTATTATCAGAAACACTACATTGCTTACAGCTTTATTGGAAAATGATGACAATCTCATGAGTTCTTTGTAAAAATCTCCTTCCTCCATTTGTGAGTTCCAGATGCTGAAAACTATTCTCATTTATGTACAGTCCACAGCGGGGAGTGCTAGTGCCTCACCAAACTACAACTCCTATGATTCCATAGCATCGAGCCATGAAGTGGTGACAAACTTCATTCATTACAGTGTGGAGATGCAGCCCTTGACAGTAACCACTTGCATAATCACCACAGCAGGGCTGCTCACAACGTCCGTCCCAGAACTGGTCGATTGCGCAGCCAGGGCCAGATTTCAAAAGGGTGTTTCTGCCCCGTGTGCGGCGCATCTTCCTCAGCTTCCTCTGGCTGCCCCTGATGCGACTCCCCCGCCTCCATCCTCAGTGCCATCGCAGCGTGGCCTGAGGAGGAGGGAGGGAGAAGAAAGAGGGCAGCAGAGGGAAGGAGGGGGCGGACGCCCGCCCCGCCCCTGCGCATTTGGAGCGTGTGGCAGCGCGCGAAGACGAGCAACGTGGAAGGACAACAGCAAGGAGGCTTTGGCAGCCATTTCCTGCCAAAGCCATCTGCAACTGCGAAGAGTTCATCTGCTTGGCCACATTGATCAGCATTGAATGGCCTTGCAGCTGAAAGGTCTGTGTGCTTTCATTCTGCCTGTTTATATCTGTGGAATTATGTCAGGGTGGGAGAAGGAACTCTTGTCTGGATGCATTTTATGAAGTGTCCCTTATTTTTGCGGGGGAAAAATCCCGTAAATGTCCCTTATTTCTTCTATCAAAATATGGGTAGGTAGATCATTGTGACTTGGTTGTTTTATAAGTAGCTCACATGCTGAAAAAGTGGGAGCACCCCTGCACTACAGTATCCCTTTGTAGTCTCTGTATTTTTAACTGATGCCTGTTATTACAAGAGCCATTGTAAATCTTCATTGCTCCCTATGGCAGATTTCATTTTGTTTTATTGAACTATATGTCGAATTGCTTTGAAGAGTACTTTTGATTGTAGGCAATATTGCCTGTTGCTGCAGGCTACCTGGTCTTATTAGTGGTGATTTCCTGCTATGATCATAGCTGTTATCTCGGGATTCTCTTGAGATGACTTACCTCATCTTAAAAAGTCTGCTGTGGGCTTATTTTGAGTATCTTCATATAGAAAAAAACCAGGTCAGACAATTAGGAAAATAAATAAATTTTCCCTGCCTGATCCCCATTTCAGTATACATAACACACAATTTGGAAGACAACTTTTAAGAATGGCTACAATGAGGCATTGACATTCTCCATCCATCAACAAGGAACATAATGGAGCATGATCCCACCATTTCTCGGGCAATCTTTGGATATCATTTCTTAAAAGTAACTCTAGTTAAATAGTCATCTGTAGTGATTCCCTACCTGGAAGGCTAGGAAAGGCCTGAAAAAGTAGGCCCAAGACAGTGGCAGCCCTCTTAGAAAGATGCCATGGGGGCATCCTTTTTAGGATTCTCATTTCCAAAAGGGGGCGTGCCTAAAGAGCAGCCTGAAGGGAAATGAGGGAGTTAGGATTGGCTAGTAGGAAAGGGGGGAGCCTAACTTGGAAAAAGAAAAAGAAATGCCCTGAAGAGGAGGCATTTTAAAAATCTGACAGTCGGTGGCTGGGAGTGAGAGAAGTTGGTTGTGGATGTCAGAACGAGAAGGAGAGTTAGAGAGAATTGGGATTAGTCAGTGTTAGAAAGAAGAAGCCTGAGTGAACAGGTAGCTAGCAAGGTTAGCTGGCGTGTAAACCTTACAACTATCAAGGAAGATAGTGTGTAGAGAAGTAACTAGATAGATTCAGAGTAGGACTATCTGAATTGGAGATAAGATTTACTAGGCAGAAAGGAGATCCTGTCAGTAAACTCTTGAAGGGAGAAAGGAGTTGAACTTTGTAAAGAATCGAGCTGTTTAAAGGAACCGTATGCTTTTGTGCTAGAGTCTTTGAACCATTAAGCTTAGTCAGTTCTCTTCAATAAACTTCATTGTTTTATTGTTCAAAACATCGGTCTCACGAGTGCCTCTGTAAAAGCAGTTTAAAAGCAGTTTCCTGAAGCAAATTAAGAGTCTAAATGATGGCAGCATATCTTTAAAAGGAATAGTATCTTTAGGGTTACCTCTGCACACAAGTCTGAAGTAAATAAGTCACACACACGGAGTTACCCTTTTCTTTATAATTGGTGGCAGCATTGGGATTGAATAGGAAAGTTCCAGCCTGCCCTAATTGAAAATCCTCCAACCTGTTATAATTAGATTTAAAAATCACATATCTTTTATAATTGGTGGCAGCGTCGAGATTTTAAAATACACATTTCTTTATAATTGGGATTTAAAATACCCCTTTTCTTTATATCATCCTTCTTAAAAGTAACATATCAGGCTCTGAATCCTAAAGCTTCAGATTAAACATTTTACCATCTACAAGAATGGATAGTAGATATTTGACATCCAAAACAGACTTACAAGTACAATGTATAAGGATCAGGTAATCATACCCTTCCTCTATCAATTCTTTACTCTCTAGGTTGTTCTCATCTATTTATTTATTTATTTATTTATTTGGGGATTTATTAATCGCCCATCCCAGATGGCTCTGGGCGATTTACAGTCAAAACACACAGGTAATACCTGAAACATCTAAAAGTATCTAACATCTAAAAACATCTAAAAGCAATTAGCATCTAAAAACATCTAAAAACAATTAACTGTCTAATGGTTCTCAGCTGAACGCCCTCTCAAACAGCCACGTTTTATAAGCTGCGCGAAGGTCTTTTAGATCACGGATGGCTCTGATGTAAGGAGGGAGGGTATTCCAAAGTGACGGTGTGATCACCAAAAAAGCTCTACGCCGGGTTAATGTCAAATGGCCATCCTTAGGGCCTGAGACCTGTAGTAGACTCTGATGGTCTGATTGAGGCAATCTCAAGGTTCAACACGGAGAGAGGCATTCCCGTAAGTATGCCGGCCCTTGACCATGCAAGGCCTTAAAGGTTAGAACCAGCACCTTGTGAGTAATACTCGTCTGGAAGCCAATGCAGTTGGTCTAGCACAGGTGTTATATCATTCCTCACGGGGGTTCCCGTGAGGAGTCTGGCCACTACATTCTGTACTAGTCGAAGTCTCCTGGTCACCAAAAAGGGAAGGCCGACATAAAGGGCATTACTATAGTCAAGTCTTGAGGTTACTGTGGCATGAACCACTGTGGCCAGGTCATCCCTGGACAGGTAGGGCGCCAGCTGACTAGCCTGCCGAAGATGGCAAAAGGCAGACTTACTGAAGGCAGAGACCTGGGCCTCCATTGTCAATAACGAGTCAAAAATGACACCAAGGCTTTTGACGGTGATAGCTGGAGAGAGAGGTTCACCATCTATGGTGGGCAACCTAACTTCACCTAATCCAGGACGACCCAGCCACAAAATCTTCGTTTTTGCTGGATTCACCCTCAGTCTACTGGAACCCAGCCAACTGGTTACGGCCTCAAGGCAAGATGTGAAATTATCAGGAACCGAGTCTGGTCGGCTGTCCATCCCTAGAAGGAGCTGGGTGTCATCCACATACTGATAACATTCCAACCCATAACTCAGAACTAGCTGAGCGAGTGGTCGCATATAGATGTTAAATAACAGTGGAGATAGAATGGCCCCCTGAGGAACTCCTGTTACACCCCAGCCTGCCTCAGGTCCTCAGCAAGACCAACGCCATGTTAAATCTCCAGCCTCAGAGAGGCCTGCAAAGCCTAAAGGCAAGATGCAACAGGAGCCCATAGTTCATTCAGTGTTCAAGGACAGAAACCACTCAGCTCCAGCCCGGGCTCATAAGAACCGAGGGAAAGGAGGAGACGAGTTCACTCCCAACCGTCCAGGTGCCGGTGCTAATTGAGCTGGCATACCATTCCCATACGGGAAGCTTGAGAGGGCCCAGCTGGAGGTCTGTTATGAGAACTAGTTACGACGTACTAGTGCGTCGTAACTATCAAAGACTGGGAGACCTATTTAAGTTAGGTCTGGAAGATGAGTGGTATCTTTCGCCAACGTTTAGCATCAAGCCAAGTCTTCACGAAACTCTACCTGGGCCTTGGGCCTTCTAGCTTTTGGACTTTGTTTGCCAAGCCTTTGTGCCAAGAAATAAAGCATTTAACCATGGCTGGTCTCAAGTGGTTTACTGAGGGGTCCTTCAGGTCTACGGTGCAACTACTCCACACATAAGTGGTGATTTTTCAGAGGACGTCCTGTTCCATTCCACTCGTTGCCAGCCGTTCCGGAGGAAGGAGTCCACCCAATTAAGGGCAGACCCTTGGACCCCCAACACTAATGTTTTTAATTTTCACCTAGACCTTCTGAAAATGGGCCAAGTTATTATTATTTCCTGCATTTCTATCCCATCAACCACCGAAGGGGGACTCAGGATGTTATTACATTGAGCCCCGATAAGAGGTGGGACATAGGGGTGGATGCATTCGGACAAGTAAGCTGGGCCAGAACCGTTTAGAGCTTTATAGGTTAGAACCAGCACTTTGAATTGGGCTCAGAGATGGACCAGCAGCCAGTGGAGCTGACACAATAGGGGGGTGGTATGTTCCCTGTATGTCACTCCAGTTAGTAATCTGGCAAACCCTCCCATTATCACCCACCATGTGGACCTCAATGTGACGAGGTCCTTAGGTGGCATTCAGAGTTGCTGTTACAGATTCTAAACCTATAATTATGGGTGCATTAACTACTCTGTACAGTCGGCCCTCCATTCCCATGGATTCAGCATTCATTAATTCAACTAACTGTTGTTCTAACATATTAGGGGGGGGGGGGTGTCTAAAAAGCAATTTTTGATTTTTCTCCACATTGAGCAGTATGCTGATAGGTTTTGAACATCCCATGTTGTACTGTCCCAAAATGTTGCAAATTCTCAGGCTCTCTCCAGCACTCATTTGATTTGTTTGCCATTTTACATAAAGAGTGTCATTTTTCTTTGCCACTGTATATAATGTGACTTCGATATCCATCGGTTTTGGCATCCATGGGTTTCCTGGAACTAAATCCCAGCAAGTACTCGGGGCTAAGGTTACTTAAATGCTGCCCTCCTGCCCACGTTAACATCAAGAAACTACCTCAGGCAAAAGAAGGCTGATCTTTTGGTGATCAGGACATAGGACAACTGACATTCCCACTCCCTGCCACCAACAAGTGAGACTGCAAAAATCAGAAGCAGGAGCCCTATCACAGATCCTTTTTTGAAGGCTAACTTCCTGGCAGGATAAAGTTGGAAGTGTCGTCTTCCTTGTCCTCTGGTCAGAAGCTGAGCCGACCTCCTTCTTCTGGTCCAGCTGTTAGCTCTCAAAGAGGGATGGAAGCTTGAGTCAAGAGATGAAACTTAGGACATCAGACACACAGGGGAAAGTAGAGAGAACTGTCCTTTCGTTCCCTACTGTCTTTACCTATCTTCTGGGATGGCTGGCCATCCCATGTCATTTCCTGAACTGAAATTTCAGGGCCCAAGGTATTCCTGACCTGGCAACCCTAGTACTCCTATCCAAGACATAAAATATAACATATCTTGACAGGAGAAGTGTCTTGTTACTTGAAGTTAATGCTCTCTAAACAATAAAGTATTTTGCTGAAATAGAAAATGCATTTTGATTGAGCCTTTATTTTGCAGAAACACTGAAGAGAAAGCAACTTAAGAATAGTTTGTCTTCAGCTATTATAATGGAGACAGTACTCCTATGGAGACTTGAAAGGGAGTAAGCTCCATGGATTACAATGGATTCTCCTTCTGGAAGAACATCTATAGAAGCCAGTCCACCATTCTCTGAAAGGTAAAGATCAAAACTTGAAACCAAAGGTTGAGTCTTTCTAGGGTCAGATAGGCAAAGAAGATAATAGTGGGCGAGTATCAAAACTGTTTCCAGACCATCGATCTATAGAAATGGGCATAAGGAGAATCTAGGTAAATGGATCTAGAACAGTGGTTCTCAACCTATGGGTCCCCAGGTGTTTTGGCCCACAACTCCCAGAAATCCCAGCCAGTTTACCAGCTGTTAGGATTTCTGGGAGTTGAAGGCCAAAACATCTGTGGATGTTTTGAGAACATCCACAGGCTGAGAACCACTGGTCTAGAATTTGATGAAACCTAGACAACCTGAAAGTATGGAAATCCAGAGCCAGGGGAATTCTTGAGCTAAATACCAGCCCATGGAAAATGTTCCCTTACCCGGTTCTGTGCCATTGCTCCTATGGCTTGTTTAACAAGAAAGCTCACAAATCATGACACTGGCCCTCTACTCTGCTTTGCTCCAAATGGAAAAAAAGGATCCAAGCTTGTGCTGCCACCAAGTCTCTCCTCAATCTCAGTTTTTTGGTGCACTGATATGTGTGCAAGCACAATACACAGGCACATTTCATGCTGCGCCTGCCAGCTTTGGCAAACACTGTGGATATCTATGTTTCCAACACCTGACATGGGCTTCTAAAGCTGTGCAAAAGCAGACAAAGCATTTCTTTTACTGTCTGAACAAAAATATGAATAGATAGCTTAAGAGGGCTTTTTCAAACAGCCCTGATAAAAAGAGGGTTCTATGTGTGCATGTGTATTTTTTTAAAATTATGTGATGAATCTTTTTATCATCCAGCTTCTGACACCTCTGTTGACC
The DNA here is from genome assembly GCA_030556195.1 of Anolis apletophallus. Classification (NCBI taxonomy): domain Eukaryota; kingdom Metazoa; phylum Chordata; class Lepidosauria; order Squamata; family Anolidae; genus Anolis; species Anolis apletophallus. The sequence continues at coordinate 68,144,690 of JARBWK010000004.1, forward strand.
CTGTAATTGCTCTGGTCTGTCTGCTCTGCACAGACACCTCATTAGCTTCCCACGTGGTTTCTGAACATTTCATGTCCTGAAAGAACCCAGTACAAAACAGAACAGGGAGCCCTGCAGTGATGCAGGGAACAGAGCAGACCAGACAAAGCCAAATATTTTATTTCATCAGCCAAGACAATTCATAAAGAAACCATCTTATGAGAATCAAATGAATTTCTGCTCAGTCCTGTTGCTATGGTATCATCTCATTCGCTCTGAAGAAATCTCCCTCTCAGTTTGCTGGTATTTTTGTATTCAAGTTAGTGGCTATGGAATCTCCTTTACAAAGATTGTGGGATAAAAAAGCACAGGGAGAATCCCGCAATGTGCCCACCCACCTCCCACCATAAACTATTGTTTTTTTCCACTCTTAACCTATGATGTTTTGTACTGTATGTGTATATGCAATCCCTTCAGCTGTTTCTCTCAAAATGATGGTGTTTGCTTTTCTTTCAAGAAAACAGCTATAGTGTAAGAATGACATTCATGCAATGCTGTCATTGGTCTGCATGCCTGACCTTGGCCAGCTGCCTAAAATGGAGGATCACTTTCACAATTAACTTGCTTTTTGGTGTGAGGATGAAACAATGAGTGACTTCTAACAAAATTTACCCAGTGAGTGACTTCTAACAAAAGGTAACAATCTAGCATGTAAATAATGATGCTCTTCTTCCTGTGTGGACAATAAAATAGACAAAGTGAGTGATGACAATGATATGTCTCCATCTCAGGGCTCTAAGCTGAAGGAGAGTTGATAGGCAGAGTGACTCAAGGCTTTTGTATTTCTGCTGCTGCACCAAAATGTATTTACTCTGGTGTCAAACAAGAATAGAGGATCCGCTGAGCAATTTCTCCCCTCAATAATAAACTGAAAGAGCAAAGCTACAGTTTGATACAGCAGGCTGCTTCATGTACACATAACAACAAGGAAAATTAAGCCTAAATCACTTTGTTTTTATTTTGACCCAGTTGGTTTTTTAACCCATGGGCTGGTTGCCAGAAACTTTGGATTGTGTCCAAAAGTTGTTATTTTTTTAATTAAATGCAACAACACTCACATATAATATTCACAAGGCATCAATTCACTGAGCACCAATAAGTAATTTAGTGGTACACTTCTACATGTGTCTAGTAAGATGACAAAGGCTATAGAAAAGGACTGCAGATTGGCTTGGACAACTTATGAATATGGAACTCGGATTATGTGATTTAATAATGGATATTTAATTGGTTTTAATTGATTTTAATGTATTTATGATGTATTGTTGGTTTTTATGGACTTTTAGTGGCATCAAATTTACCCCCTTCAGGGGTAAAGAAGGGTGGGTTATAAATAATTGAAATAAATAAATAAATGAGTTCAGTGGGGCTTGCTGTGAGGTTTTTATTTACAGGATTATAACCCAAGAACATGATTTCATACGTTTCTGTTATAGGCAGCAGCCAGAGGTTTCAAATATCTGTGGAAATGCTATTTCCCATTCTATAAAAATAACTTCATTGAGGAATATTGATCAGCAGTTGACACACTGTCAAACACCAATGTGGTCTCAGTCCACACACACACATTTATACCCCATTTCTACACTGTAAGATGTACATAGTTACAAGCATATAATTTCAAATTACATTGAAAATCCCATCTTGTCTGACTCTTGAAGTTGCTTTCACCTTTAAGCTTCACTTACAATATAGCAGCTAAACATAAAAAAAGATTATCGCAACAAGAATGATTGATTACTGGCAATTAGAGGGAGAAAAAGTGGAGGCAGTGACAGACTTTGTATTTCTAGGTGCAAAGATTACTGCAGACATAGACTGCAGTCAGGAAATCAGAGGATGTTTACTTCTTGGAGGAGAGCAATGACTAATCTCAATAAAATAGTGAAGAATAGAGACATCACACTGGCAACAAAGATCCGCATAGTAAAAGCAATGGTATTCCCCGTAGTAACCTACGGATGTGAGAGCTGGACCATAGGGAAGGCTGAGCGAAGGAAGATAGATGCTTTTGAACTGTGGTGTTGAAGAAAAGTTCTGAGAGTGCCTTGGACAGCGAGAAGATCCAACCAGTCCATACAGGAAATAAAGCCCGGCTGCTCATTGGAGGGAAGGATAGTAGAGGCAAAGATGAAGCCTGGACAGAGAACAAAGCACTCCAGGTTTGAAAGCAAATGCAAGAGATTTATTAGCTTTAAACACATCTTTGACAGCTATTCTGACTTCCCACACCTCTTCCCACTGGCTGAGAAATAAGCTGTCCACACTATAATTGGCTGGGAGTTCCCTTCATAGCACAGATGAGAGAAAGGGTTCCCCATGGTGGGAGGAAGAACAGCTGATTATTGGAGAGTTTAAAGGTCTCTAGTCTATTGCAGAGACACCCCTGCGAAGGGTGCAAGACTGGAGAAGGTGATGACATGGATATGCAGATGATTTCTTGGTTAACTTAAATGTCCGGTTCCAAAGAAGACAAAATTGAGGGGCACAGAAGACAAAAGGTGATAATGCCATATATCCAGAGGCTTGATTACCTATTTATTCATCCTTGCTTAGCCTTGACTTCTATAGGAGTCAATAAGCCTCTGGACACATCTGGTCAGGTAAACAGTGCAGCCACAACCCTGGTAATAAAGGAATTATCTGTCTTTCACTAACCCACAAAAGGATTTTGATACTTTTATTGTGCTTTTGCTGCATGACAGGGTGTTGAACTAGATGACCCATGTGGTCTCTTCCAACTCTTATTATTTTATGAGTCTATGGTTCTATGATTTCATTTCTAGATTTGAAAGATTACCGGAGGGATATTTCTTACTGGCTCAGCAATCTCTGTTCCCAGGGGCTTATGTAAATGACTGAGCGAATGAGCTCCTTCACAATATATTTGATTTAACATCATACAACATTGATTAATATCACATGCACAAAAATATCATTTAGTACATTTATTAAGGGTTTTGTTTGACAAAGTCTGGGGTACAGTTGCTACTAGCTCCTTCCAAGGCTTCCAGCTTCTTCGAAATAGCAAAACTCTGGAAACAGAAAATGTTTAAAATAAAAAGAAAATCATATAAATCCTTGTGAAGTCTTTTAAAAGTCTGGATTAATTTGGGAGGGAGTACATTGTTGTGCAAGTTCACTGCACAAAAATGGCAAAGAATCAGTGACTCTTTGCACACAATGGCAAAGAGTCACTGATTCTTTGCCATTGTTGTGCCGTGAGCTTGTAAAGCATCAAGATGCTGGTTATTTATTATAGTGGTTTTAGTTTTTCTTTTCTTTGTACGCTTAATTTTGTCTCTTTGTTGCCCTGCTTTGTAGGTCTTTTTGAATAAAAATACTTTTTAAATAACAACAAAAACAAAACAGCATGATACTGGATGTATAGTGATTCCAATACTATGTAGCCCTTTAGTTATGGCAGATGTAACCTTTGATTATGGCCAGCCAAGGTTATTGTTTGGGTCTCTTGAAAACACATTTTCGTCTGGCTTGGAGCCAGATCCTTTGTTTTCCTTCCGCCCTAGATATGGGATTCATTGATGAAGTCTGAGGCTGGTATCAGTCAGCTGGGTTGATACAATGAAAAGAGGCTGTGGTGAATCCTAATTCCTCGCAGACAGGATGACACTTTTGTGTAAGGTGATTAGATTGTCCATAGGTCCTATCTCCCAGATGGGCTAGCCTTTGACCCTCTGAGGTCTGGGTTTGATAAGAGCCATTCGCTTATTGTTCATGCAATGAGTTTCTGTTAAGTCCTTTGTTTAGGGATTTACTGGCTCAGGAATTTGAGGGATGCTTCCTGTAGCCATGAGGTTCTGGATTCCTGAATAAAGTGGTTTTTTCCTTCAATTTTTAAAATATAGACATACATACATTGGTATTGGGACAGGGGGACATACAAAGCATCCATAAGGGATAAATCATGCAAGACCAAAGGGAGCCCTGGCAGCCCTCCCTCCCTCCATCAAAGGTTCATATAGATCAGTGAAATATCGTAAAAGTTCATAAGCGTTTGGTATAGGGTCCATAAGAGTTCCAAAGTCCATGAAAAGTTGATTAAAGGCTTCCAAAAGTTCATAGAAAGTCCATAAGCCCCGGGAACACTGGGTAGCTGGAGTCCATTCATAAAACAGAAGTTTCATTAATTAAAAAATCAAATTAATAAATAATAGCCAAATTGGTCAGGTGCTAGTTTGAGTTACAGGAGCATTGCCATGTGGGGCCATGGGGCTATGAAAAGAGCCTTAGGTTCCCACATGGGGGAGAGATAAAGGATTATGGGATTATTCCAGCCTGGTGTCTTTGGCAAAACTATGAATTTTTTTGGGTTTGAACTATCTTATACAGAGTCCTGCAAAAAGGGGGGGGGGGTCACCTCCAACATCATTCCCCCTTTGGGGCTTGGAAATTGCTATGCCTATTTCCAAAAGCCCCAACATTTCACTGCATCCAGGGCCTCTGCATGGACAGATCAGATTGTTCCTTATGCTCAAAGGCAAGAGCTTGAAGAGGTGAAAGCTGAGGTTCAGCCAGTGGTGAGTGATCACATGGTTTTGAAGCAGGTGTCCTTTGGCCTGGAATCATGGGGGATGGTTGAAGGTAGATGTTGAAGAGTTCAACAGTGATGGAGGCTTTGTGTGGTCAGCGTGAAGTGCGCAGAGGTCCTGAGTGGGTCCTGAGTGGAAAAGATGGCAATTTGAAGCATGTGGTGGAGTTCTCCAATGTGGCCACAGCTTTAGGCCTCCTGGAGGTGCTGGCTTCTTCTGGCAGTGCCCCCCCCCCCCCCAGCAATTGGGGAAGGAGGAGCAATGTCCTTGCAGACAGTCAATTCTCTTACAGCAGAGGCGACTTGCAGTTTTTCAAGTCGCTGCTGATATGAAAAAAAATCAGAGTAGCTTTTAAAAAATCATCAAGGGAAATGTCTCTGAGCAATCTACCTCTGGGGACCATTTATTGTGCTTTTCAGGGACAGCCATCTCTGTATTTATTTCTAACTGGTACATTTGATTTGGTCATTAATCACAAGGGAAAAACAGCAGGAGGGATAAAACAAACATGTCTTCTGGGAAATATGAAATAACTGTTTTTGTATTTGAAGGGACCCAGCCAGCTATACCAGGTATGCAGAGCACTGCAAGAAATTCTCAAATTTGCAGATAGAGACAAAGTCGGGTAAATTTACCTCCACATTTATCCATTACACATTTTACTCTTGTCTAATATGCTGCTTATAATTTATAAAGCCCTGCAAGCCTTAAAGTTCAGGCTATCTGTCAGATAATGATGGTCTCCAGACAGAGTAAATATTGGCAGCTGTTTTTGATGCTGTCTCTCTCTCTCTCTCTCTCTCTCTCTCTCTCTCTCTCTCTCTCTCTCAAAACAACAGCAGCAATTAGATCTTATTTCTGTTGTTTGAAATGGCAATTTCTAGCACCAGCTGCAACATTTTATTCTCCCAATATACAGTACAGGAAAAGAAACTGAAGAAGATCATGTGATGACAGCAACACATCTGGAGATGAAGTGAGGGATCTGGACTCACCGGCTCCTAACTCCAAACACAGTAGAAATCAGCACAAGCCTGAATTTAGATACTTATAATTATCCTGGGGTTATGGCTAAACCACACTACTGTATATTCAACTTTTCAATAACAATTCCACATTGATCCTCATTGTGATGAATACAAAGTCCAGCCAGTGAGTACTGCAAAAATTTGGCTTTCATTTCAAAGTGGAACAGGTTCCCTGAGCTTATATTAGGCAAGAAAACAGTAGAAATGTCAGAGAAAGAGTGAGGACAAGCACACACCCCGGTTTTCCAAATTACCTCCCAGAATCATGAATAAGTATTTTGTTTTTTCTATCTGGAGTTCAGCACAGTAATGAGAAGAGAATCTGATGCCTTTTATGGACTGTTCTTATGCGGGAGTCTTTTTATAAGAAAAAAAAATTGGCCATACACCCTCAGGCATGGGAAATTATAATAATAATTCATTCTCTATGTGTCATTGAATATGGCACTCAAACTACGATTTTACTAATTAGGGAAAGAAGAGGCAGTCTGCTCAGGTTCTAAGAAAAGACAAGAAGCTGCTGCTTCAATAATTAAACTACCAAAGTTGTCTGGCATGTTTAATTATAATTACCAAGCCTTTCTCCCAAGGGCGTTCTGAACCTCAAAGAATTACAGATAGATAGATTCAATCAAGAAATCTATGACCCTGAATCTACAAGGACTGAGTAAGGCTCTTGATGATAGGGCAGTGGTTCTCAACCTGTGAGTCCCCAGGTGTTTTGGCCTATAACTCCCAGAAATCCCAACCAGTTTACCAGCAGTTAGGATTTCTGGGAGTTGAAGGCCAACACATCTGGGGACCCACAGGTTGAGAGCCACTGTGATAGGGGAACTTGGAGGTTTTTTCTATCTTTTCTTGTATTTTGAATCCATTGCTCCACATCTTCATCTCTAGAAGAGAGAAAACAATCTTCAATATGACATCCTTTCAAATATTTAAACATGGCTATCGTTTCTCCTCTCAACCTTCTCTTCCCCAAGCGAAACATACCCGTTTCTTAAATTGCTTTTCATTGGGATTGGCTTCCAATCCGTGGGCCGCTTTGATTGCCTTTCACTGAACATATTCCAGCCTTTAATATCTTCCTCCAGTGAATCGGGTGTATATTGGAATAATGGGGTGGTGTATGTGTTTTTATTCCTTGACAATATTTTTTTATGTGTGAGGGAGCAGTGTCATCATCAAACATGACTACAATGATGGAGCTTTATCATCATACTTATATCTGATGATGAAAGGTCTCGGCTACGATTTCTTTACTTTTGCTATTTGTCATGTTCTTTGTTGTGGTTTACAGTCAATGTGGAAATAAACAGAATGGTATGAATGTCCTCTCCTTAGCTAGTCTGTAATATTAGCAGATATGGCTTATCAACTTATGATGAGCCTATGATTTCATTGGATTTTTTTCTCTGTGTTGTTGTTGTTGTTGTTGTTGTTGTTGTTGTTGAAGGAGAGCAATGCTCAAAGGTGGTTTTGCCAGTTACTTTCTAAGTACTAAGGCTTACCCTGCTTATTTTCCAAATATCCTATCTGGCTTGTAGTCTTGTGATACTTTTTTAAAAATTCAAATGATTGTGTAATTTTTTTTTCAAATACCTATATGAATGCCAAATAACTGATGTGCGCTCTCTCTCTCTCTCTCTCTCTCTCTCTCTCTCTATATATATATATATATATATATATATATATATATATATATGTATATATATATATATATATATATATATATATATATATATATATGCCAGCATGGTATTGTTCTTTGTATATTGGATTACGATTCTGGAGACCATGGCTCAAATCTTTGCTCATCAATGGAAAGGCACTGGTTGATCTTAGGTACATCACATTCTCTCAGCCTTAATGGAGGTCAAAGAGGTTAAAGGGAAATCCAGCTCTTTAAAAAATCTTGCTAAGAAGATCCCATCATAGATTCACTTTAATGTCAGCATAAGTCAAAATGTCATGAAGGCTCAGAACACAACAAGTAGTGGAATAACTTTCTTGTGGAATTATGTTTACAGTTGTACAAAACAGTTTTCATCCACTTTGAAAAATAGCAGAAGCAATTAGTAAGATGTCTGTGCTTTTCATCACGTTTTTCTCCTGTTTCCTGACATTTCTCTTTGTTTCATCTGATGCTAGAATTTGAAGACGTGGGGCACACAGTGAGAAATAAACAAGCACTGAACCAATAGGGAAGGGGTTACTGAGGCATTGTCTTGTACTTTTAGAATTTTTTCAAAAACTGCTCCAGTAATGATCAGAGAATAAATGGAACAATGGATAAAATGAGGAGCCTTTGTTGGAAGAGAAGCAAAAATAATTACTTTAATAAATGCAGACTTTCAGGCAAAGGAACAAGATAGGGCTGTAATCATTATAATCACGGAGAAGAAAAGGATGAGGTGACGACTGTACCAGTTTCCCAGGCTATGTGGAGTGACAGATGGTAAATAGAAGAGATGGTGCAAAGCCTGCACTGATTAATTAGCACACAATAGTAAAACAGTAAGGAGAATGAAGTGGATTGGTATTTCAGTTGGAGATTTCTGGTGGGAAATGATCTTCCCTACTAAGCTGATGCCCTCTGTGCTCCCACACTGTTCATCTTCAGCTGTTATCTTCCCAACTCCCTATGTTCACAGCTCATCACAGGCTGAGCTATTTGTCATTCTCTTCCTCCCATTGTTGTCACTTTGTAATGACATAATCACATTATACATAATCTTGTTTATTGGATATCCTCTTCACAGCACCATTTCCTAATAGCTCTTCTGTTCCCAAGGATTTGTCTCCATGGACACCTCCAATATAAACACATTTTCGGATGCTGCTGTAGGTGCCACAGTTCCACAACTATTTGATTCCTTGCTTTTTGCTCTGTGCTCCACCTTATGAGAAACAGGGTACATCTTGGGTTGTTGTGCAATAAGTTTTTCGGGCTGTATAGCCATGTTCCAGAAGCATTATCGCCCGACGTTTCATTTTTTAAAGTTAATATTTCTAATCCTCTAGGATGGGAGACAAACCAGAGAGTAGTTAATATTTAGAAGATAAACATGTTAACGTTTGTGTGCTTAAGAACTCTCACAGCTGGATACCATTGGGAGATAGAGATTTGGGTTTTTAAAAGAAGTGGAATCATAGAATAATAGAGCTGGAAGAGACCACATGGGCTATCTAGTCCAACTCCATGCTATGCATTTATAAATGTGGAAATCAAACCTAGAACTTAATATTCTGTTATCGCTCTTTGTTTCATTTCTCCACTTTGCCTTCCTAAAAAGTTTTTGCCTACAATACAGGGACAATGTTGTCTGCCACAAAGAAAGCTACAAGGACTCAATTTTTTTGTTTACAAGATTTCTATCCTTCTTGAGTACATTGCTAACTCTCTTATCATTTAATGATTCAACAATCTATCTGCCTTACTGGTTTTCTCCTTGCCATTTTTGGTTTGCCACAATACTTTTGTATGTGTGTGTGTGTCTTCAAGTTGTTTTGTGGCTAATATGCTCTTCAAATAGTTTATTGTAATGTAAAATAAACCATGTGTAGTTCACGTTTGATCATCCCACACACTGCCTTGCCAGAGAAAGAAAGTATGCCACAAAAATGAACAATAAAGAACAAGTAGTTTACTCTTCATAAATCAGAACAACATATTTACAATCATGTGATCAGTTGCATCAACTCACATAATGTCCTTTTATGAGAGATTTAAAATCTGTCTTTATTTGTCCATGTGGAGAGTCTTCCTCCCAGTAGCTCATGAAGCAAAAGTGAATTCTATACTCTCTCTGCTTCTCTCTTCTCTCTGCACCTGCTTAGCTCAAGCCTGAACAAAAATGTAAGAGTAACCAAAAATCCCAGGCCCAGCCTGCTCCCCAGGCATTGTCTGACCAATCAGGTTCACGTATCTTATTCTACAGTTGGCACACACACACACACACACACACTGATTCCTTGTATACTCTAATACTTTAGCACATTGTTCTTTAATAATATAGCAATCTGCCTTACTGCTTTTCTCCTTGCCATTTTTGGTTAGCCACAATGCTTTTGTGTGTATGTGCGCCTTCAAGTTGTTTTGTGACTAATATGCTCTTCAAATACTTTATTGTATCCCTCATTGCATGATGATGTGGTTTGAGCACTGGGTTAGGATAACAACATTGAGACTCAACTGTGCAACCCACAGGATGGTCTTTAGCAAGTTGCAGTCTCTCAGTTTCAGAAGAAGGGAATGCCAAAACTCTTTTGAACACATCTTGCCAAGAAAACTCTGTGATAGCTTTGCCTGAGGGTCACCATGACTTGAAGGTACATAACAACAGATTCTTTATGGAAGAGAAGAAAGTAATAAGCTTTTAAAACAATCATCCATCAAATGAATAATCGTGAAGAAAAGAGAGTTGTGAATTAGCATCTTTACAAAGAAACCTTAAAACTATTTAAAGCCACTGAAACACCACTGAAATAATTTGTCCTTTCTGATATTTGTTTAAACCCGTTTTCTCCCTTACTTTATCTGATCTTTTTCATCACATTACTTACTACTTCCTGCTGTCCTTGCACTTTGATTTGTATATCAGTAAACATAAAAAGCATAGATCAAATTACAGTTTATGATCTTGGTTTTTTAATATTTTTTTTATAAATTGCAAGAGTCTGCATGAAAATCTAGCCAGTATTTATCCCCCCTGAGAATCTGGGCAATTCATATGACAAGCACATTCCAGGAACACGCATGATGTTGAACAGTTTAGCCAGGTTCCAATCCAGGACAAGACCTGTCCCCTGATTCCATGGCTGAAGAGCTTATTTAGGAGCCTTTGGTGAGGGACTTTGTCAAAAGCCTTTTGAAAGTCAAGGTAAACAAGATCGACTGGGTCCCCTTTATCTATGTGTTTATTTACACCCTCAAAGAATTCTATCAAGTTAGTAAGACATGATTTGCCTTTGCAGAAACCATGTTGATTTTCCTTCAGCAATGCCTGTTCTTCTATGTGCTTAGTAATTTTTTCTTTAATAATGGTTTCCATCACTTTGCCTGGAACTGAGGTTAGACTAACTGGCCTATAATTTCCTGGATCACCCCTGGATCCTTTCTTGAAGATCGGAGTTACATTTGCCTCCCTCCAGTCCTCGGGTACAGTGCCTGATCTTAGAGAAAGGTTATATATTTGGCTAGAATTTCAGCAATTTCACACTTGAGTTCCTTAAGAACTCTGGGGTGGATGCCATCTGGCCCTGGTGATTTGTTGACATTTAGTTTAGTAAGGCATTGTCACAATGCACAGACTTGGCGGGCCCCTTAATCACACACACAGAGACGTACTGAAGGCTAACTACTTTATTGAATATAAAAACAGTTCCAAAGAATATATAGTCCAATATGAAGTGAATGTCCAAAAGGCTTGAAGCAAGAATGTCCAAAGTAACGTAGCAAATAAACGAAAAGCTTGGCAGGGCTCCGCAACCAATGCGGATCAGGAAACAAGGCAAGGCTCCGCAAACCAATGCGGATCAGGGAACAAGGCAAGGCAAAACAAGGCAAGACTCAATGACCACGGCTTAGCTTGTGGTCCTACTCCGCTTCACGCCTAATCAGGTAAGACGTGGCCGGAGAACTGAGGATTCGTTCCCACGGATCCTATACTTAATCCTTCGGCCGAGGTCCTCGACGCCTAGGCTTCTTCGTCTCCAATCTCTGCTGACGGACCTCGGCCGGTCTAGGGCTCGGGACCAATCCCTCCTACTAGCCTCAATGCTCCGTCTCCTATCAAAGGTTCGACCTTGTCTTTCGGCAGCTGTGTTGCTATCTCTCTGAGAGCTTTCCTCCCTAGCCATTTCCCATGCGCTTTGTTCCATATCTTCCTCAAGGGGCTCCTGGGAAGATCTCCCTCCCGGGTGTTCATAACTCCCTGCATCACTATCAGACTGCACCTGGTGATCTGAATCATCCCTTGGACCAAAACACATTTCTTCCCAGGCCAAGCTCTCTGTGGGTGAAAGAGGCTCTTGCGGGGAAAGCTGCCCTTCGCCCCAGTCATCTAGCTCATCCTCAGAATCCAGTTCTAGCACGGCCGGTTCTAATGCTAATGGGACCCCAGGCCCTGTCCCCTGCCCTCCAGGCACAAACGAGAACTGCTGTGCTACAGGCATGTGAGAACATCTTCCTTGTTTATCTCTATCTGGTTTAATTCATTTAATTCCCTCCCTGAAAAAGCGGACTCAGCTGCAGGCATATGTTGTCTGTCCTCCTGTGTGGAAACGGAGGCAAAGAAGTCATTTAGCCGCTTAGCAATCTCCTTGTCTTCACTTATTGTCCCTTTCTTACCATTTTCGTCAAGTGGCCCAACTGCTTTTCTAGTTGGGTTTCTGCTTCTGATGTACTTAAAGAAGTTTTTGCTATTTTTTTTTAAATATTCTTAGCTATATGTGCCTCAAAATCTCTCTTGGCTTTCCTGACGGTTGCTTTGCATTTAGTTTGCCAGAGCTTGTGTTCCTTTCTGTTCTCCTCGGTAGGAAGAGCCTTCCATTTCTTAAATGAGTTTTTCTTCTTTCCAATCACATCTTTTACTTCATTTGTAAGCCATACCGATGTCCTCTTGGACTTTTCCGGCCTCTTTCTTATTTTAGGAATGCATTTTAGTTTGGCTTCTTTTAAAGTATTTTTAAACAGTTTCCAAGCATTCTGAGGGATTTGATTTTTTTACTGTTCCTTTTAGTTTGTTCTTTACTATTTTTTCTCATTTTGGTGAAATTCCCTTTGTGAAAATTTAAGGTCTCTGTGTTAGTTTTCACTGACAGTTTGCTATCCAAACTTAAGTTAAAGGTTATTGTGTTGTGGTCACTGGTACCTATGGGCTCAGTTACAAGGACATCTTGAACGAGATCTTGTTCATTAGTTAGCACCAAGTCCAGGATCCCCTTTCCCTGGTTGGTTCCATGACCATCTGCTCAAGGGAATAATCAGCTAGCATGTCGAGGAACCTTGTCTCTCTTTCATGCGTAGAACAAGAATTTAGCCAATCTATTCGGGATAGTTGAAGTCCCCCATTATGACTAATTTATTGCTTTTTTGAGGCCTGTTTAATTTCATTTTCCAGATAGCAGTCTGCCTCTGGAGTTTGGTTGGGAGGGCGATAGCAGATCCCTAATGCTAGATTAGTTTTTTGTCCTGGGACTTTTACCCACAATGTTTCTGTAGGTGAGTTTGAATTTTCTTGAAATTCTAATTCATGAGATTCTAGCTCTTCATTTATGTACAAGGCCACACCGCCACCGTTTTTCCCTCTTCTGTCTTTCCTGTACAGTTTATAACCTGGAATTTTTGTGTCCCAATTGTTTTCCTCTGTCCACCAGGTTTCTGTTATGCCAATAATATCAATATTTTTTTCTTTTGCCAAACATTCCAACTCCCCTATTTTTGTTCGAAGGCTTCTAGCGTTTGCGTACAGACATTTATATTTATTGCTCTGATGCCCTTTCAACTTTGGCTGTTTATGAGAATTTGTAGAAGGCCTACCATGTCCTACCTCTTGACTACTTTCTATCTTTTCTGTTGACTCAGCCATTTGTGCGTAAATTTCATCCTCCATACTTGGCGTTTCACCCTCTCGAACCGGAAGCTGCCACTTCTCTGGATGGAAAGAGGTGAGAAGTGGCATACCCCAAGGTTCAGTTTTAGGACCGTTACTTTTTAATTTATTCATAAATGATCTGGATGTAGAAGTAAATTGTGAGGTAGCAAAGTTTGCAGATGACACTAAACTGTTCAGGGTAGTTAAAAATGAAACTGACTGTAAAGAGCTCCATAAAAATCTCTCGAAATTGAGTGAATGGGCAACAAAGTGGCAAATGCATTTTAACCTAAACAAGTGTAAAGTCATGCACATCGGGGCAAAGAACCCCAAATACACTTATCAACTGATGGGATCAAAGCTTTCTGAGACAAACCAGGAAAGGGATCTTGGGGTTTTGGTGGACAGCTCAATGAAGATGTCCACCCAGTGCGCTGCAGCAGTGAAAAAGCAAATTCTATGCTTGGCATGATCAGGAAGGGAATCGAAAATAGGTCGGCAAATGTTGTATTGCCTCTCTACAAATCTATGGTGAGGCCACATCTGGAGTACTGTGTACAATTCTGGTCACCGCACCTCAAGAAGGATATAACGGAACTGGAAAAGGTACAAAGAAGGGCAACAAAAATGATCCAAGGGATGGAGCAGCTCCCTTATGAAATCAGGTTGCAACGCCTTTGTCTTTTCAGCCTTGAAAGACGGCATTTAAGAGGTGACTTGATCGAAGTGTATAAAATCATGCTTGGGGTAGAAAAGGTGAATAAAGAAAAAATATTTTCTCTGTCACACAACACTAGGACTAGGGGGCACTCCCTGAAGCTCCAAGGTAGGAAAGTTAGGACTAATAAAGGGAAATATTTCTTCACCCAGAGGGTCAGTGGGTTATGGAACTCACTTCCAGAGGAGGTTGTGACAGCTGTCAGCCTGGACAGCTTCAAGGCAGAATTAGACAGATTCATGGATACCAAGGGAATCAGTAGTTACTGAAATGGACATCCAACTGCCACCCCTGTGTTGATGGAGGCAGGCAGGATTTTCCCCGGGTACTGGTTGTGGGGGGTCGGGAGCAGGTGAGGGTTTTGCCCTCCTTTCTGCTAGAGATCCCTGTGTACAACTAGTGGGCCACTGTGTGACACAGAATGCTGGACTAGATGGGCTGAGGCCCGATTCAGCATGGCTCTTCTCATGTTCTTATGTTCTAACAGGGCTTTTTTGCTTTTTGTTCCTAAATCTTTCCTTTCTATCATCAATCTTCTTCAAGATTGGATTAGTTTCATTATTCCTCTATTTGTGCATACAACAGCCCTACAAAGTAGGTTACATAGAGGAAAATTGACTGACCAGAAGTTAACAAGTTAGCTCAACAATTAAAAAGCGCTTTAACTGCAAGTTAGAACCTGATCCTTGTGTTGGGTAAGTAACTTTTTAAACTGTAAGAATAAATCAGATACCTACATTTTCCACTGGTGGCTCATAACAACTTTAGGCAGTGACATAGACCTGGAAATTGGTGTGGGATGTTACCAAACTCGCCCACACAGTACATTTAGCCTAGTCAATTAGTTGCATTCCAATATTGTTTGCAAAGATGTCCCATTTCTCTTCAGACCTGCTGTGATATTATTTCTCCACCCCCTAAAACTAAAGATTGGTAACTTGATACCAGGGGCCACCCCAACTCCCCCTTTTTTATTTTTTACAATCTCAAGTCCCCAGACCATCTACTTATGATTTGTAACAGTGCTGGGAAAAGTTACTTTTCTCAGAATTGCAGCCACAAAAGTAAATGTTTATGATGTGATTGAGAGGCATGAAATCTGCCATTATGAGGATTGGAGTCTACTCTAAAAGGCTGGATCTAAACTGCCGAATAATGCAGTTTAGCTGCATTATATGGTCCGCGTAGAGTTGTAGACCCATATAATGCAGTTCAATGGAGTTCAAACTTTGTTATATGCGTCTACACTGACCATATAATGTGGTTTAAGCTGCATGATTTGGCAGTGTCAAGTCAGCCTACATGACAATAAGAATTTGATGAGTCATTCCTCAACATATTTCTGCTCAATTAAAAATTGTCCTTGTCCTAGCACATTGTTCTCTTGCTACAGGAAGACTTCAGAGCAACCCTTTCATGATCAGTGGCCTTATGGCATCTTTTCGTGACTAGTGAACTCAAAACCATCTGTGAGTCTAGTAAAACAAGTAATATGAAAGAGAAGAAAGCAGCACACTTAAAACTATCAGTCTATATAAATTCCAGAACTGTAATCACAGACAAGGAATCAACAGGTGAGTTTGTAAGCCAAAGATAATGTAATGTTATGGTATAATTACTATATTATAAACTTATCCACAGCAAATCAGTGTTACAGAATGATAGTCTTGCAACTGCCAATAACAAACACATGATTTCTACCTACTCATTAAGACGGAGTAGGTGTATGCTCTTCTTCAACATGTGGCAAAATAATATAGATTAGTTCTCCTCAAAACTTACTGAGGGAAGGTTTTGCCAGGGAATTTCAGCATAAGCTATATAAAGCACTGAAGCTGTTCCCTCTGTATTCCAGATCCAGAGAGATATTGGCTCCCCAAAGTCCCTCTGCCCTTCACTTTCTCACTACCTTTTACACTTTGTAATACACAATTAAAATATGTTTCAATTTTTAAAAATATATATTTTTTCCCAGTGAGCCAATCCCATCCCTGACATCACCAGCATGCCTCCACATATACAGTACATCCGGACATCATTGTGCCAAGTAAGTCCTGAGGTGATGGCAAAATTGGAGCCATTGATGTTTCTTTTCTATCAGTAGTCAGGGATGGCTTCATTGCAGGGGTGTGGCCAAGTAGCACAGATATTGCATGAAGACTTATGATAGGGACAAACACCAAAAGAGACAAACCTGCTTCTATGCTGGTTCATCACCTCCATGTGATGGTCCTAAGTTGCTGGTTGATTATGATGTCAAGTTCCTTCAAAGGGACTCTTACCTATCCTTTCTCCCCAATCATAGGGTTTTCTTGGAAAGATTTATTCAGAGATAGTTTGGCCTTGCCTTCCTCTCAAGTTGAAAGAGGGCCCATCCAGATAGGTCGTTAACCTGAGACCTGCCTCAATTTTACCAGAGGTGTCCAAATGATGCCTCCAGTAAAGCCAAATTAATTCAGAACAAAGCAGTTAAACCTGCTTTGTTCCAAATTAATTAGATACCTGATAAGACCCTGATATTTGATTGATACCTGGTAAGACCTGGATCTTTCTAGGTGTGGGCCCAATGTGGATTGGGCCTGGGGACCATGTCACATGATCCCCAAGCCTAATCCACACAGTTCTCTTTCTGGCTCCATGAGCCTGGAAAATCAAGCGGGCACCCATCCACTCCCCCAAAACCCCCAAATAAGTCCTTAAAATTAAAATAACTTACCTGGCCACCATTAAGGTACTGCTAGAGTCCTCCTGGTGCATAGAAATAACGCGTTGGGGTGATGGGGGCTGAGGAGGGATTTTCCTCTTCCACCCCGCCCCTGTTTACTGATGCATAATTTCTTTTAAAAATATTTTTAATTGTTTCAACTTTACAATGTAGAATCATAGAATCATAGAGTTGGAAGAGACCTCATGGGCCATCCAGTCCAACCCCCTGCCAAGAAGCATTTGGAAGCGCCCAGAGTAGATGAGTTTCCCAAAGCCACCCAGAGGGTTTCCATGTTAGACTGAGGATACAAGTCCATACTCAACAAAATTTCATTGATGAAAATCAGGACACACGTGACCAAGTCATATCACAGTGACTTCACGATGTCAAGAAACACAGATAGGAGAGGCTGCAGTTGTTTACTTTTACTTGAATATACTGGGAATAACAAGATTGACCTCTCAATGGAGGAAAGGATATTAGAGCCAAAGATGAAGTATATTGGCCATGTAATGAGATGACAGGAAAGTTTCGAGAAGATAATGATGTTGGGGAAAATGGAAGGAAAAAGGAAGAGGGGCAGACCAAGGGCAAGATGGATGGATGGCATCCTTGAAGTGACTGGCTTGACCTTGAAGGAGCTGGATGTGGTGATGGCTGACAGGGAGCTCTGGCGTGGGTTGGTCCATGAGATCACGAAGAGTCGGAAGTGACTGAATGAATAAACAACAAAAAACAAGATTCTGCCTCTTTGTCCCCTATCCATGCTAACTCAGCATATATTACTTTTGCACTTTGAACTCAGTTTATAGCAAAGAAGGGAAGCTGAAGACAAAGGAGGGTAAATGTGTGGAGAAGAGAAAAAGTGGAACACGTGGAAACCAACTTGGATTTTCTCTGTCAAATTGGGACGTTTGGGCAGGCCTGGATCAACCCTTTTTGGCGCCCTAGGCCACACATTGGAAGCCACGCCCCCGGGCTAATGCTGAACATGTGCGGCAGCAGCCCTAGGGGCGGGGCTTCCCTCTGCCTCTTCCTCCTCACTCGCGCCGGGTGCCCCTCCTTCCTTGAGTGAAGAAAGGAGGGGCGCCCGGCCCCGGCGCGGGCGAGGAGGAAGAGGCGGAGCGGAGGGGAGCCGCGTCAGAGGCCCTCTGATGTGGCTTCCCTCTGCTTTGCTTCTTGCTCCTCACTCGCCCCTCCTTCCCTCCTTGAGTGAAGGAGGAAGGAGGGGCGAGCAAGGAGCAAGAGGTGGAGGGGAGCCGCGTCAGAGGCCCTGTGACGCGGCTCCCTTCTGCTCTGCCTCTTGCCCCTCGCTCGCCCCTCCTTCATTGAGTGAAGGCCTAGGGGCCTATGGCGCTCCGCGCGCAGGCGCAGAAGCGCCCAAAGATCGACTTTTTTTTAAATTTGGGGGGTCCGCATCTGGCACCCCCCATGGCTTTGCCCCTAGGCCGTGGCCTAGGATGGCCTTATGGATAATCCGGGCCTGCATTTGGGAAGTCTTAGACCGAAACATGACGTGCCATATTACACTGGTGGAGTGGTGTAGTGGTTTGACTGCTGTACTTTAACTCAGAAGACCAGAGTTTAAATCTATACTTGATTATACTCTGTTTCAGTAGAAGGCAAAAATATCCTGCCCGTCAATGAAGTTTGCCAATGAACTCCTGGGAGAGGACTGTCTTAGGGTTGCCATAGATCAGAAATAACTTGAAGGCATACAACCAGTGGCCCAACCTGCTTGATTATCACTATTTGAATACAGTTGCTGCTGGTTTATCTTTTCCCACTATCTTTTATCCCTATCTTCCACATTTGCTGGTTTACGTTTTATGGATTTGATTATTCTTGGATTTTAGAAATATGTTCTCCCTAAGACTCTCTGGGTCCTACCAGATTACTGGGGCTTGACATTAGCCATAGAGTTGTGCTGGAGGTTCTAGAGATTTCTAAAGAGATATTCTCTCCGGTTAAAAACGTGTTGTTTCTCTTTGCAATTTTCCACTTTCAAAGGGGCCCTGTGCACTTAACTCTCATAAAACTGTGTGTGAGAAGGGTTCTACTGTCAATAAAAATTAACAAAATATATGGTAGGAGAAATGTTTAGAAAATTAAATGTCAGTTTACTTTCCACTTCATTTAATTAAAGGATCACACACATACACAGCAGCCTCCCAAATATGTCAGGGTTTTGTTTGTTTATTGTATGTTTGCTTGTCTGGCCCACCTCTTGTTTGGATGCCTTATGCTTAGTTAATGACCTGAAAAGAGTTTCAAGATAAAGGAATGTGTTAAGTTAATTTTTCAGCTTGGTGGTCAGCTTGCTTTAATGAGGATTAATCATATCACAGTGAGAAAAGAACAGATGGGAGCCTGACTTCTTCTTGACCTTGAAGGGAATGAGATATGTGAGATATCATGATCCCAAACCAGGCCTTTCAAAGTGATTTATTACATTAAGGAGAAAAGGTGCCTAAATACCCCAAAGACACTAGATCTCAGCTGATCTTGAAAGCTAAGCAGGGTCAGCCCTGGTTAGTTCTTGGGTGGTAGATCGCCAATGAATACCAGGTATTGCAGGTTGTATTTCAGAGGAAGTAACTGGCAAAACCACCAGAGTATTTCTTTCTTAAGACAACCATATGCAATTTATGGGGTCATCATAAGTTGACAACTGACATGAAGGCACATAAACACACAAATAATTGAAAGATAACCTCTCAAATATAACCTTTTAAGTTAGATAGCATCATGCTGCATAGCCTGTATGGCATCATAATTTGGATGATGAACTAAACTTGTTGAAAATCATGGTCTGATCTCCAAGAAGTTTAGTTCATCACACAAACTATTATGCCATTAGCTTAGGAATTAGCAATGTTGGGCAAGTCATGCATAGACAATGGCAAAACCTCTTGTGAATAAATCTTTCTTTGACAGAGTTACTGGGGGGTTCATTTGATGATAGTTAACAACAACAGTCATAGGGCCCTTCCACACAGCCATATAACCAAGATTATCAAGGAAGATAATACACAATATCTGCTTTGAACTGGGTTATCTGAGTCGACACTGCCATGTAACCCAGTTCAAAGTGGATAATATGGGATTTTATATTTATGTACAGTATTTATTTACAGTATTTATATTCTGCCATTCTCACTCAGCGTGGATTACAATGCACATATACATGGCAAACATTTGATGCCAGTTAGACATACAACATATAGACACATGTAGAGGCAATTTAACATTCCAGCTGTGCCCAAGCTTTTCCGGCTTCATGAGGGTATGCTGGATTCCAGCTTGATTCTAGCCACAGTGGGAGCTGCTGGTTCACTGACAATTGTTACACCAAGTCCTTTGATGGAGTACTTCCTCAATCTTCTGCATGCTGCTGGAAGGTTTTATGGCATTTTAAATTAGTTAAATTAGCCTCCCTGCATAAGCGGTACATAAATTTCCTACTTGATAGATGCAACTGTCTTTTGGGCTGCATAAGTTGACTGCAAGCTAGATGAATGGCTCACTCCAACCTGGGCTATCTTCGAACTTATGACCTCTTGGTTAGTAGTGATTTAATGCAGCTAGTTCTCAACTAACTGCACCACAGCCCGGTCCACAGCTGTGTGGAAGGGGTCCTAGCTGATCAGCATTTACTGTAGTACAGAATTTAAAATGGTAGATAGCAGAAGTTTAATTGACCTTTAACACATAAACAACTTGTTTTTAAACATATGTTTATTTGTCTCAGAATGTTTCTGTGTTCCTTTTAATTGAAAACTTGGAAACTATCATAGGAAAAGGAGATACGGTAAAGCCAATCACTAAAAATAACGAAGCAATAAAACAACAAAATATTCCAAAATTTCATTCACGGCCTGTAATAATGAGGAAAGTTCATATTAAGGAAAACAATCAGAAAAAATGCCTGGATAAAAATAACATACCGATGGTACCTCTCCCCCGTAAAAATAACAAAAATATATAAAAACTCTGACCCCAGGTGCTGGAAGTGTGGCAACAGTAATGGTACTTTCTTCCACCTCTGGTGGACATGTGACAAGGCATTTAAATATTGGACGATGATACACAAAGAACTCAAGAAAATAATAACACATAAGTTAGAAAAAAGGCCAGAGATCTTCCTTTTGAGAGTGTTCAAAGACTCGATCCCGCCATTGGAGAAGAAAATAATCACAATTGCAATAACCACGGCCAGGATACTTTTTGCTAAGATATGAAAATCCCCAGAAATACCAACATGGGAGGAGTGGTTTATAAAGTTGATAGAAACAATCCAAATGGATTGGTTAACAGAAAGACTAAGAAATAAAAACAAGGAGGGGACGGAAAAAAACTGATTGGGGGGCAATAAGAAATTACTGTAGAATGGAATATAATATAGATCTAATATTAGATTAATCACGGGAAATTGTTCTATGTCTCCTTACAGGTAGATAAGAAATCTGTATGAATGACGGAAAGCAAGGAAACAAACCATTGATTTATCTCTACTCTTCATCATGCACAAACCTATATTCTGCACTTTTTTCTTTCTTTCACTTCTGTATCTCTCTCTTATTACTTATTCCTGAGCCAATAAGGGCTCTGCTACGACCTTTACTGTACTTTTACACTATCTTGTTTATTAATGCTACATGTTTGTATGTTTTTGTATACAAATCCTTTTGAAAATCTCAATAAAGAAATATTTTTTTTAAAAAATGCCTGGCAAATAAATAGTAATTAAGGGCCTTTCCACACAGCCATATAACCCAGAATATCAAGGCCAAATAATCCACATTATATGCTTTGAACTGGGCTATCTGAGTCCACACTGCCATGAAATACAGTTCAATGTGGATTTTATACACCTGTGTGGAAGAGGCCTAAGTCACTAGCAAAAAAACCCTGACATTGGGAGACCTCCCACACTCAGTGAGGGATCATGCCACATGGCAGGCACCATAGCAGAGAGCTGATAAATGACCTCTCCTGTTTCAAATTGTACAGAATTGTTTGTTAGTCCAGGAAAAAGCTAATGCTAAAATGCACAACTAATACAAATTTAGGAATTGTGCATTTCACAAAAATGGGAGGACAGCTAACTTCCAGCTCTATAATAAAGAGAAGCAGTCAAATGCAAAAAGATTATGGTCACTTCTTTGAGAAGTAAATGATATCACAAACATGAGAATAGCACTCCAAGCAGACATAATATATTGACCATCTGGCACTACAGAGTAACAAGTGAAGTGAGGAAATCATTCTTGTCATGTGATTAAGATTAGAAAACAATCCAACTGTGTGGGTTTTGGACACATAAGTATTCTTACCCTCTCCCGAAAAATTGTGTCTGATTTTACAAAAAAATCTAAATATGTACATGCAAAACAAGTTTGCTTTGTTTCATTTCTTCCTCAACAAATTCTCCAGCCAGACTCAGATAAGGCTCTTTAAAAAAGATCTGAAGTACAGCCTGTGATTTTTGTTAGCATGATATCAGGTTTGTGGAATGAAGCAAGCCTGTTGCCAAATATGGGAAGATGCTTTTTTTTACGTGTTCTTGCATTCCCATTGGTTCAGATTAGAATAAAAGTAGTGCATGGCATTTAAGCATTCCTGCAAGAGAACTTTAAAAACTAGAACATTCAGATCTGTCACACTTTGTGTAAACAGGGCTGACCTGCTCACTCTTGATGGTCTCCTAAAGCAGAGAAAATCCCAGATAACACTGACAATCCTTTCTTTGGCATGCAGAACCTTTCCATGGTGATATCATATGTCAAGTAATGTGGTATTATAGAAAATGTGCCGAATGCGGCTGATGATTCACCAGATCATACTCTTTCTCTCATTATGGAAACAAGTAAATTTACAAGGCTAGGGGGATGGATTCCATGCCAACAAATGCAGGATATTCACAATGGAAAGGGAGCTCTTTGTGTCCAAATGTCATCATGCAGAAAAGTGGGAATTGACAGATGCTGTTCTCCTCGTCTCCTGCCGGCAAGAGTCCCCTGGGCACCTGGCTGGCTGCTATGGGAACAGAAGGCCGAACTAGGGGCCTTTTACACAGCCCCTATCCCAGAATAGGGGGCTGAAGCAGAAAATCCCACAATATCTGCTTTGAACTGGATTATCTGAGTCCACAGTCAGATAATGTGGGATTTTCTGCCTTGATATTCTGGGATATAGGGCTGTGTGGAATATCCCTACAACTGACCTTCAGTCTTCTCCAGTGTGTCTACCTTTACCTTCCCATGATTGGATACCCCATGCAGCATAAAGGAATTTTCTAGTTGAAAAAGTCAGTGACTTTGGGGTAATTCTTATAGAAACCCTACAACTACTTCTGCTAGTTGTTCAATCAGCATGTTTTTATCTGCATTATAGCCAGACGGTTTAGGATTAGGTTAAAGCCTCTTGCATAACCCAGAAATGAATTCCAAAGAGCAAGAAGATAACAAATCTAAGCCCGATTTAGAGGAAAATAACAAGGAAGATACAGTTTTATTTAACTGTGTGCAGAAATTGTGAGATTCATTCAAAGCCTGAGAACTGAGGAAGTATATACCTTGCCTGCATTGGCATTTATTTTACTACTCATTGGAGGAGTGTGGAGAGGAGGTCTCATGCTTTTTAGATCTTCTCCCACTTACAGAAGAAATAAGTAGTGATGTATCCACACATCTGAGTGAATATTTAAGAAACTGAACTGTGAGGTAGGAACCAATTGTATGGAACTTCCTTGTGGAAAAAGAAGCAAAAATACAAAGAAATAGCTCTTGTTCTTGTCATGGTGGCTCCTCAATGTTGTCGTCTAGGAAAAAAGTCTCAAAGTGCTCTGTTTCCTGAGCATTGAGGAAACAGGGGTTAGGAAGGGGAAAATTCTTGGACCTCATTAAAGAAGTTGTTTGCAGATTTAGCAAGACAAAAGTGTTGTGCTAACATTTTCCTGGCCATTGTTCTGCTCTTTCTTATCCATTATTAAATGTTTCCTCTTCCTCTTTTTTATTACACAATCACACCTTTGCTCATATATGTCATATATGTGCTCGATCTAGCCACATTTTCTTCATAATATTTGACTCTGTTCCACTTCATGATTTTCTTTGCATGTAAACTCAGTAATAACACACACAAACCTGCCAACAAACTAGATCAACTGTATCAAGTATGGCATCTTTATTACTGTACAGATGCAATAACTAGCATTGCTATGGTCAGCTCATGCCTGAAAAAAATTATCCCTTCTCCCTCATTTTCTAAGGCCCTTGGTAATAACTGGAACAATTTGATTTGTTTAATATCAAAACAGGTGTGAGGCCTTCCAGAAGATAATAATATTTTAACCTGTTGCATCCACAGAATTTTAAACTGAGACCCAGTTATTGTCATGTGTAATATGATACCTTAATGTAGTGGTTCACAACCTTCCTAATACTGCGACCCCTTAATACAGTTCCTCATGTTGTGGTGACCCCAAACTATAACATTATTTTTGTTGCTACTTCATAACTCTAATTTTGTTACTGTTATGAATTGTAATGCAAATAATAGAAAAGCAAAGTAAGAAGAACTTCCTTACTCTGCCCTCACAAGTCCCAGATGCAAATATGATTAAATTATATTTTTAAAGCACAGATTACTGCATGGGATATGAGGAAAATCTCAAAATACATTTGTGTAAAACCCTTATTAAGTCAACCAAAGTGACACAAAATATTCAAGGTTTTGAGATCTGAAAATCTCTTCTTCAGCAAAGTTTCTTCTACATTGGTGACTGGAACACCATATAAAAACAATATCTTCCTGGTTTTAGAGGATTTGCACACTGACTGCCAATACACTACTACTCAAAATCCAAGGTGAATATATGCCTTGGAATCCCTTTAGACTTTTGCTCAAAAACGGAGTCTCGCAGATTTAAGAACCTACCTATGTGATCCGCAGTCAATTAATTATAGGAGGACATGAAAAAGTACCTCTTCTTGATTGTGATGCTTTAGTAGTGGAACACTTTCCCTTAGAAACCAACTGGTGCCAAATAAAACACAAGGTTTTCACAAGAGTCTTTGCAACCCAACTGAATTCATCCAAATCTGCATGCTTCCATGGTGGTAAACTGCCTGAAGCTGTTTCAACTGGTTTTACGCAGTCTTGTTTTAACTTGTCAAATGGTTTAATATGTTTTTCATCTTTAAATATTGTTGTTTCTATTTTAACATTTTATTGCATGTGGCCTTTGAATATTTGACTGTAGGGCAGGATATGCATATTATAGTAAATACATAATTGCAAAAAGCTAATGTTGAGTTCATGGGGTCTGCATGATTTCAGTCTCAAGATGAGAGGAGGGAGGAAAAGATTTGCAGACAATGAAATAAGGCATTTTTAAGCAATATAATGGTGTTAGGTTCCACCAGCAGCTGCTCCTGTGATTGCTCGGGAGGGGGAGGCGATTCCCCAATTTCTGGAATGATAAAATCTAGCTGTTATGTAGAACTGTTTCCCTCCTGAGCAATACATATAGGCTCCTTCTAGGGGAAAAAACAGGCAATAGTTATATGAGTAGAGCTCAAATAATTTTAGATGCATTTACATCCAATCCCAAAATCACAAACATCTGACTAACAAATAACTCACAGGTAAGAACAGTGGTGGGACAACAGGAAGTGAGAGAAATTTATTGAAGCTTTATCACCACTCCTTGTTTTCACAAAAAGCCAGGTTCAATTTTCACAGGAGAGAAAGTGAGGTGAAATCTTCTGAACAGGGCAGAGACAGCAAAATTTTTTTACAGGGGCGTTGTTAACCCTTTCCTATGCTATCCAAAGCTTATAATATATTAGGGCTGTGCAAAATTTTGTTTTTAATTCATTTTTTGATCTAATTTGTTAGATTTGTACATACAATATTAAGAAACACAAGGGGCCCCACATACCAAAAAAACCCCTTAAGATTCAAGACACTGACCTATGACTTTCAAATGAGTTTTGTAACTCATGTAAATGGCTCCGCTTCTCCTGCACAAGGGATGGGTTTGGGCCCCAAGGAGGATGGTGAGGCTGGAGTGGAGGAAGAATCCCCATTCTTTTCCCAAAGGGGGAGGGATGGATGGCTGGACAAGGAAGAAGCCCCTCCACACATGGCTGGCCCAGAGAGCGAGAGTGGCAAAGACCACACTCACATTGAGGTTTTCATGTGGGAAGAGAGCAGAATTCTGGGAAATCATCTTCAAACTAATGGCCAACTATTGGCCAGTGTTCAACCTCCCCTTTTTGAGCAAGGTTTTGGAGCATGTGGCGCCCCCGCTCCCCAGTACCAGCTTTCTCCACACTGCTCTTGTTTCTCTAATTACAACTTTCCTTTGTTGCAAGCTGTTATCTTCTAAATGTCCTCTTGTTGTGCCGAGAGGTTTCATTTAGCCATTGGAACAGGGCAAACTGCCTACAGATATAGACTAAGTGACAGCCTTCTTTCTTAAGCAGCACATTACAGCAGGATGTAAACTGGGTATAATGAGAGACTGTGGCAAAGGTGACGGACAGAAGCAGTGACACTACAGCAAGCAAGCAAGCCAGTCGCATACACAATCTGGAAGGGGGTTGTGTCGTTTATTTCTTTCCTTTTCTCTGTGTTGCAGAAAAAATCTTTCCTAAGCAGTTCTTGAGCTCCTAAATACAGAAATCCACAATCAGCTGGATTGTATGCAGCAGAGATTTCCAAAAATTTCATGTTGATGAAACACTGTTTTGACATGCATCATTTTGTGACTCAGTAAAACCAACCCCTTGTAAGAGACATAAACACATACATGGTAATAATGAAATGTACTGGGACACAGTATATCTCATGAAAACCAATGTGTGTCAGCTGCGGTATGAGACCCACATTATAGCTGTAAGATCCACATTTAAAAAATCATCTTCAAACCCCTCTATAATGGTCAACTATTGGCCAGTGTTCAACCTCCCCTTTTTGAGCAAGGTTTTGGAACATGTGGCGACCTCCCAACTCCAGGGATTTCTGGATGAAATGGATTTTTCTAGATCCATTTCAATTTGGTGTCAGGCCTGGCTATGGAACAGAGACAGCTTTGGTTGCCTTGCTGAGTAACCTCTGCAGAGAGCTAGACAGGGTGTGTGTGTGTCCCTGTTGGTTCTCTTGGATCTCTCAGCAGCTTTTGATACCATTAACCATGGTATCTTTCTGGTTTATCCCACTGAGATAGAACTGGGAGGTACTGTCTTGCAGTGGCTCTGTTCCTTGCTGGAGGCCATACCCAAAAGGTATTGCTGAGGTACTCTTGTTTGAACCTTTGGTTGTTGACCTGTTGGGTTTCTTAGTGACTTGAGTTCTGGAAGTAGGTCTGGCCCAGTTGGGTGCATTGGGAGGGGGGACGCTTTTATGGTACCTCCTGGTGGCAAAGGAAAATAATTATTGGGGCTTATGCCCACATGGCTCCTTTCCTGTCATCCCAAGAGTCATGGCAGAAGTTCAAGGAATTAGGCTCTTCAATCAACAGGCATGTTGGTCAATGCCTGAATCTGAGATCTATATGCTTGGACCAATATTATTTGCAGCTATTCCCAATAAAGTCATTGCCTTTATTAATCTCTTACAAGAGTTTTCAGTGCTGGTTCTTTGTGTTATGGACTCACCTCTAAACATGCAATAACAATGCAGCAACCTGGAACTTTATCCAGGAAATCTCACACATGCTGCTGCATAGGGGCATCAAACCTAAGGGCTTCTCAGAGCCCACAAAACCTTCACTGAATACACAGTTCCATCTGCTTAGGTTCTTTCTACTGCCTACATTTATATTCAATTTTCCTCCTGTTTTTGTTATTGCTGGTTGACCCGTGAACCTTGATTTGTGAAGTTTATTAGTTTTTTCCTATTCTGGGAGCAGTAATGCTGAAGGATGGCCTATAAATGTTTCAACAGAATTAAATTAAAATTGCAGAACCAAGATGTAACACGACAGACTTACATGCTCACTATGCTCACTACTGCCATTGCAACGGATGCTGCTTCCTATTTAAATCTCCTCACGTACCAGAAAGAAACAAAGTAAATCAGAGTTTCTCATGCTAGGAAGCTGAGGGAGACAGAAATAATGAAGAACATTTCTAGTCCTTGTAGTTAAGGCGTTCAGGCTTCAGAGAGGGTTACAAGTGTCTTGCCTCATTCATGGAAATTTATGGATATAGAACCAGGTGTCTGATTGTGCTACATAATAAATATATGTTTTTATATTAAAAAAATTCTGCTAGGAAGGCCAAAGATTGAAATGGGGGGGGGGATGACAATACTGAATAATCCCAAATTCACAAAATATTGTTTAATTATTTTTTTATGTTAGTACAGTCATGGGAACTACTGAATCCTGACACATTTGGCTGGACATGATGACCCTAATGTGCCTTACATTTATAACTCTTCCATTTTTTCTTATTGCTATTACATTTTCTTCCTAAAATAAACCTATTGGGAGAATGAAAAAAAACCATAGTTGTGTTATTTGTTTTGTTTGATAATGATAGATGCTCACAGTTTGGAATCACAATATTAAAGTGGGTGCTGTGTGGAAGGTTCTCTCACACACACTTTAGATGCTTGCCTGTTGTACACCACTTGACATTTCACAGATGAAAAGGAGGGATCCACTTGTGTCTTTGTAAATCCACAACCCCACACCAAAGAACACTTTCTGAACAACATGCTCACCCACCCACCCCATTGCATCATCATTACAAACTCATCTCCACCATCTGTTTGTCACATCACATCGCTTTGGAAGTGGGTGAAAACGCCAAAAATAGCAACTGAAAGGCTGCATCCAAACATAAGACTTTATCGCATGAAGCTGCTCTCCTATGATATTTACATTATCGGTGCTCCCAGGAATTTAGCAGGATGGTCATCCTTGTTTTGCAGCTCTTCGTACTTCCACAACCGTGATGCTTTTGCTGCTCCATGAGTCCTGTGGTTGGATTTCTTGTTGGGAAGGGAACTCTGCCTTCCCGTAGTTCTATAGCCACATAATTATTCTCTCCCCCCCTTCTCTCTCCAAACATCCACACAAACATCTCTATTTGTCTCACCTATTCACCTAGCTCCTGTACACCAAGCTCATCACACAGCTAAGTTCTGAAAGTAAGGCTTAATCGTGGACTATTGACAGTTTTGCCCATCAACAGCAGGGATCAGATTTGTTGTGGCAGATCAGCAACAAGTGTTGCATGATATCTTACAATAAATACTGTCATCTACTTCTTTGCCAGTTTGTCACCTTGGTACAATTGAGTTCCAATGCTATTTTAGAAAGACAACTCCCAAATATCCTCATTAGGGTAAATAATATTTAATAGTAATATTGATTCCTAGATAATAGGAGTGCATTTGAAGCTGCCTGTATACAAACAGAAGCGCTAACCATTGCATAATGCCATTCAAACTCACTGCCAACTAGTTTGCAATTTGTGTTGAAGAAGTACTTTTCTAGAAATGGAAGAAGCCCATTTTTAGGCTGCTGAAAGAGTGTTGAATTGGATTTCAGCTGTGTGATCATCTAAATGCGCTCCTGCAGCTACTTTGGGAGCAGTGACATATGATTGTGGGTTTGCTGTGGGTGTTCCTTTTTTCCTCTGCACTTCCCTGTTCCTAAGCTGATGCCATTACAAGTTGTGGTAGGCAGATGGAGCAGGCTTCTGACTGCAAAGCCATAACTTCCCACTTTCATCCCTTTCATTTCATTTTTATTTTATTTTTTAAAATGTCTTGTTACTCTTGCTTTTAAATGTTAATGTTTAATTCGTGCCCATGGCATCCAAGTTAGTCTCAATTTTTAAGTCTTGTTTTAAAATGTTTATTCATCAAAACATGAATTTTTAGTTGTGTGATGTGTAATTTGCTGTAATGTTTCACTATAGTCTGTTGTTGCTGTCTAATATGTTATTTGATTCATGACTTGTTTATTTGCTTTTTTTTAGTTACACTTTATGTCATTGAATGTATGTTGTGAACCGCCCTGAGTCCCCATTAGGGAGATAGGACAGGATAGAAATAAAGTCATAATATTATTAAAATTCAAGATACTAAACTGATTTAAATGTAATGACTAGCTCTGATGTTATTGGAGAAGGGCAATGTATGGGATGGAAGGAGTTATCTTCTATACATACTGGGCCCCAGGGAGAATCTTCTATACATACCGGGCCCCAGGGAGGTGCACCTGGAAGCTACAAGGCGCAGAGCTTTTTCGATCTATGCTCCATTTCTGTGGAACTCATTGCCACCATATGTTAGAGCAATGTCGGAGCTGCGATCTTTCGCACAAGTGCTCAAGACCTGGCTCTTTGGTTGCGCATTTAATTTGTAATTCAGACATAACCGTCAATAGTCACTGCTTGGTTTTAAATGTTTTATATTGTGTAATGCTATTTTAAATTTGTAAGTTGCTCAGAGCACCTTTGGTGGAGAGCGACTAATCAAGAAATAAAGTGAAATGAAATATAAAAATGAAATCCCATCAGTTGCAGTAAGCTAAAAGCACTCTTAGCTTTTTCAAAATGCTTGAAAAATAGACTGTTGCAATAAGAAAGTGGCTATCCAAGTGTGCTCCAGTCTCAAACAAGATGGGTTTGCAACACAACAACCTGCTTTTATCACCTTGTGCAATAATGTCCTAAGTCTCCGATGAGTCATGGAAACCTACTTGGTGACCTTAGCCAAGTTGTACTCTCTCAGCCTCAGAGGAAGGCACAAGCGAAACCCTATCTGAACAATTATTGCCTAGAAAAGCCCCATGCTAGGATTGCGTTAGAATAACAACAACAACAACAACAACAACAACAACCATTTCTTTATTTTTTTATTCGGCCACCATCTCCCCGAAGGGACTCAGGGCAGCTAACATGGAGACAAGCCCAGTCAAACATAGGTTACATTTATAAAAGCAACAACATAAAACAATATAAATTCAAAGTGATCCCACTGAATTTGATAGAATTTACTTCTGAGCAGATCTGCATTGAATTGCACTGTCCGACTTGTTTGTTTTGTTCTATATTGAATTGTGAAACATTTTCATGGCACAACAACATGTAACACCAAGGTGTGTGGCATTTGTTTTACCTTAAACTGCAAATAGGGTTGCCATATGTCCTTTATTTTAAGGGACGTACCTTATTTTGACCCTAAAATTTGTGTCCCTTTTTTCAGGCCCTGTCCCTTATTTTTGACTAGCAGGACAGGACTGGGTGGGGTTGACCAGAGGAAGGTGCGCACTGTGGTTTCCACGGCAATGCCTGCCCGGGGATTCCAACTCTCAGGGCAGCCTGCATCTCCATTGGAAGGAAGAGGCGATACAGGACTTTTTCAAAGTACAGTAGACTAATTAACAGTTACCCAAGGGGAATGTTGGGTCATGTTGGATAAAGATAGTTTCTGGTTGCTTGAGAGTTACTCTTAAAATAGGCCTAGCTGTGCATCCCATTACTATACAATGCTGTGTATCCCATACTATACTATACCACTAACTATTGACATAATAATCATGAAGATGTACTGTCTTATAAAATTTATTTTATTTTAAAGTTTAGACAGTGCACTTTTAAAGTCAGCAAAGTCAAGTACTAAATACAGATGGAGAAAATAAGGTAGTACTAATAATGTTTTTTTCTACATGTTAAAAGGGTATAAGTCAGTTTCTTTTGTGAGTTTCAATCATTATCTTATTCTGTTAATAAAACTATTCCTACCTAATGTTTGAGTTTCAAGTTTTTAATGAAGTGTCCCTTATTTTTGTGAAAAATTCCGTAAATGTCCCTTATTTCTTATTTCAAAAAGTGGCAACCCTAACTGCAAAGCTGCTGAGTTTACACTCACATCTTTGTACTGAGTCCTTATTTATGTAAATAAGAGGAATAAGTTATTTTAAATATAGAATGTGTGATGCTAGCAAATTGTAATGCCTTTGCTTAGCTGTTTGCATGAGTACTGATAACACATTCCATTTTGTCACAGCTGACATAACCTGACATATTGAGATAACGACTTGTGTGGAATTTTCTCTTTTTTACGTTGATGGTTTCTGTTGTGGAACGTTTATCTTGAATGCAAGTGACAAGAAACCACCATGGCTTTTTTCTGTAACTGGATATGTCTAATTGTTATGTGAATAACAACTAGTGAGAAGATGTTGAAACTTAAAGAAATAAGCCGCTGCACCATATGCCGTTGGGAGGCCATTTCTCAGCAAGAGTTTATTTCTTAGGGCTGTACCAGTCAGAATTACTTGAATCTTTGATAATTCTGGTTTTTGATTCACCAGATTTTCACTTTACTGCACTATCTATTTTGGCTTAATAGAATGTTAAGTAAATCATGCTTGTCTGTATATTTCTAGAAATGGGGTCAGGAGAACAGCAGGAGAGCTTATTAAAACAGCTTGCATCTGCAGCTTTTCTAGAGTGAGAAGGTGTAGTTATCGGTGCTATCTTACATCATTCAATAGGAGTTTAAAAGTAGAGCAGGGAAAGGGAGAAACAGCAATTCATTTCAGTCCTCTTCCCAGGTGCATTACTGTTAAATAAATAAAAACAAAGAGCAAAACCAAAATATATTTTATAGCTCTTAGAGTAATAAACAGATTATTCTGAGCATCCTGCACAAAATCATAAAGAAATAGTAGCATAGAATTGTTGTGAGGTGGTTAGTTTGAATGTCTGTCCAGTCCAGTTCCAAGCACAATTCAAAGTGCTGGTTTTGACCTATAAAGCCCTATACAGTTCTGGCCCAGCTTACTTGTCTGAGCGTATCTCCCACCTCAAAATTTACGACTTTCCGGGGAGGTCGTGCTCTCGATCCCACCTTTGTCGCAAATACATTTGGTGGGGATGAGAGACAGGGCCTGCTCGGTGGTGGCCTCTCGCCTGTGGAATTCACTCCCCAGCAACATTAGGTCAACTCCTTCCCTCCTTTCCTTTAGGAAAAAGTTAAAGACGCAGCTATGGGACCAGGCATTTGGGTTGATAACCGGGTAGCAGGCGGACAATAGAATGATGACAGTGTTATGAAAATGGACTGTGGACTGGCTTCGGATTGCAGATCTCGGACTATTTGTTATAGTTGTATTTTAATTGTATTTTAATTGGTTTTATTCTGATTAATGTGTTATTTATTGTGTAATTGTTGTTTCTATTGATTGTATATGTGGGCATCGAATCGCTGCCAGTTGTGAGCCGCCCTTGAGTCCCCTTCCGGGGGTAGAGAAGGGCGGGATATAAATATTTGAAATAAATAAATAAATAATGTTAGCCTGTGGTTTCTAAAATAATGCAGGAGAAAAGGTATGCATGTAATAAGGAAGTATTTCTTCTTGCACCATACCTTCCAACATTTCGCAGATAAAAATGGGCATATGTGACCAGCAACATCATAAAGCAATGCAGCAAATTCCATTGTCATTCAAGATGGGTTTTTTTCATTGCTTGATCATGAAACAAATTCTACATGCAACAAACCTTAGGCAAATCACACACTCTCTCAACCTCAGAGGAAGGCAATGGCAAACTTCCTCCCTTGCAATGAAGACCTGGTCAGGTTCGCCAGAGGGACATCCCTTCACAACAACAGGCCCTATGAGGAGCCCAACAAACCCTATGAGGAGCAGCTTAAAGAGCTGGGCATGTTTAGCCTGCAGAAGAGAAGGCTGAGAGGAGACATGATGGCCAAGGAGATTGCACCTGAACATGAGGAATAACTTCCTATGTGTGAGAGCTGTTCAGCAGTGAGAGCTCTCTGCCCTGGAGTGTGGTGGAGGCTGTTTAAGCCTTCTTTGAAGGCTTAAACAGAGACTAGATGGCCATTTGTTGGAGGTGCTTTGAATGTGATTTTCCTGCTTCTTGACAGGGGGTTGGACTGGATGGCCCACAAGGTCTCTTCCAACTCTATGATTCTATAAGTCTCTGAGAAAAGGCAGAGCCTCAACACAGAGGAAGGCATCCAAAGGATGACTGTTGGGAAGAAATGGTCTTCAGAGTTAGCTCCTTATTGAAAGCTATTTGTGAGAAGTTCCTTTTCTCAAGAAAAATTCACATCACAGATGTGAGCCTTTTCCTTTCATCTCTCTTGCCAACCACAAGATATGTTGCTGTCTGAGACAAAGGACTGCAACTTTCTCCATTCAGTATACAGACCTGGAGTAACAATTGAATGTTACTTTAACCTCAATGTCCCCCAAAGATTTAACTGCAGGAAGTTAGTTTAAACTACTCTGTACTATAGCAGGAGGGACTGCCTACACTAGGTTCAGGAGGAATAAGAAGGGATGCTATGCTAGCCAGTGCTTGTCTTACTCAGTGGTTCTCAACTTGTGGGTCCCCAGGTGTTTTGGCCTACAACTCCCAGAAATCCCAGCCAGTTTATCAGCTGTTAGGATTTCTGGGAGCTGAAGGCCAAAACATCTGGCTACAGGATGAGAACCACTGGCCTTACTGTTCTTAATGGTAGGAATAGCCTCCCATCATCAGCACTACTCCTGAGTATGGATGCATTGGAAGCACAGTGTCAGACTTGCATATTTGTATGTTTTATTTATGACTAAGAAAATGGTCTGGGCTTTCACGGAATTGTTATGCAGAGTTGAAACATTTTCTAAGAGATTCCTTGTGTCCCTGGCTTGTATCCTTTCCAAGTAGTAGTGATACTGTGTTTGAGATGGGGAAGTCAGGACCTCAAGGTCAAAGTTGCAAAGCCATCCAAAGACTTTTCCTTTTATTTCCTTTCCATTTCATTAGGGGTGGGGGGAGTACATTCACTAAAATAAAACATTAAAAATAAAGATATTTGCTCAGTTAATATATTACAGAACCAGATAGCTTTTTCTAACAAGAATTACCTATAATGCTTGTTCACGTTTGGAGGAATGCAAGTCACATTTAGTAGTGGATTCCAGTTCTGTGCACTTTTGCGTATGTGCTAGGAAATATTTCTCTCCATTCAATAGCCACTTGTTTTGATGTGACAGCTTGTTTGCATTTTCCATGTGCTGTTGGTTTGTTCTGTCTAGTAAATATTTTGTCAGGCTGCTCTGCGTGTGTCTTTCTCTGTGTACATCATAAAAGTGTCAACTAATTCTGGGAAATCTATAGAAACACAGGCATAATTAATGGTGGTTCCTTTTGCAAATTCTGATGAGTCTAAAGGGGAGAATACTAACAAGAATTTAGGGAGGGAGATTGGTCTGTTGATAAATGCTGGGAATTACACGACAGCTGTTCTGTCTGATAAGCCTGGCTGCCCAGTCTTTATTTTTATTTAGTTAAAAATAAATGGCAATGCTTTCCTACTTCACAAGGACCTCAAGGTTGTTTTCAAAGCAAAATACCACCAAAACCGTTTAAGTAATTATCAAACTAAAACAGTATTTTAAAAAAAGATCAGCAGAAGACAAACTTTCTGTCTCATTTTTAAAAAAGAGAGAGAGATGTGTAACTAATTAATGAAACATGGTTAAGTTAGCTGGAATTGGCTCAATGGCAAATAGCAACAGTCTAAAGATGTTGTCTGGCACTTTCTGCATGCAAGATGTAAGCTCTGCACAGGGTGGCAACCCCTCTGCAAAGTTCCTGTTCTTGGTACTGTTACTAATCATGTATATGCATAATATAGCTGATTATATATAAGCATAATTTTTCAAGCTTGTGGTAAGACTATTTGTCCATCTAGCTTATATTGCTTGATGTGACAGCAGCTCTGCAGGATTTCTTCCCCCATTACCCACTCAGTAACTGTAAAAGAAGACCTCCCAGTAGGCCATTTAGTATCCACAACCATCTTCTTATGATTATTAGGAGAGACTCCCTTTTTTATTTCCTGTCTTGATTTCCCCCCCCCTGAAAGTTGTCTTTTCAGTCTATTACGTTTCACCTTTCTTGTAATTCCTAGCCAACATGATGTGTAGAATCACCCTTTATTGAGAAAAAATAGTGTTATCATTAGTATTTTTCAAAAACTTAGGGCCCTTCCACACAACCCTATATCCCAGAATATCAAGGCAGAAAATCTCACATTATCTGCTTTGAACTGGGTTATCTGAGTCCACACTCAGACAATGTGGGATTTTCTGCCTTGATATCCCGGGATATAGGACTGTGTGGAAGGGCTCATAGACTAGTCAGGTTACTCCAGGATATTTCTTCCCTTGAGTTGCCCCAGATCCACCAATACCTGCTGAATCTGAGAACAGTATCCAGATGGTACATCCCATCCCAATGCTGCCCTGTTCCCTTGTCCTGCTGCCTCCTCTTGATTCTACAACATAGATGCAATCTAAAGCTGGCTCCAGGGCACATGTCCACAAAACTCACACTGTCAATGCATGGTGCAGTATACATCAGGCCAGTAACAGTGCATTTTTAAAAACTCACCAGAAAATCTGGAACAAGCCAGATAATGTGCTGCAGCACATGTAGGGATTAAATCTGGGCAATCCTAAATGGATATGATCATGTGCATCGGCACACCATCAGTAGATAGTGTGGCCACCATCCCAGTCTCAAACGGGTTGTTGGGGTGTTAGTTTTTATTCACTTCCAAACGAGATTATAGCATCTATATAGAATTCCCCAAAGATTCAGATGCTGTTATCCTAAAGCAGCAATGGCTGCCCAGAGAAATAGTCAGTTCCAAATTGTTTTGGCCATGTTTGGTTGTTTTTGTTTTGAGTAGCTGGCCCACCGCAGAAAGGAGTCCCTGCCATTGTGCATATGATGCTTTATTCCAGCATGAAAGACAGTTTTGTTAAGAGCAAGAAATCTGTCATCCTGCTTCCAGCTCATTTCAACCTCTTGATCATTTTTTTCATTGTGGAGCAAGTTCAAAGGCTAAGGTCCTAGGATAACAGACTTTTGAGTCTGGACCCAAGAAGGTTAAAGGGAAACAGAAGAGTGGTAAGAGAGCATTTCCATCTTGGGACAGATTTTGATAGTTTTAGCATTCCCCCAAAGCTAAACATAATATCAAATGCAGTGGAAATTTTTTGCAGGAAATGACTTTGCTAGATCTAAAGTACAGGGAAGCACCCATCTATCAGGTGAGAAATATTTCAAAATTCACTTTTGATCTGACATATTTATGTAAGTTAATGCCTCCGCAGGCTAACAAATTTTTTCTATCAAATGCATCTTTTACAAACCCTGGATGCAAACCTTCAATGGTTAACTATCTTCCTTGGAGTGAGAAGTTATTAAAGAGAAACCTCTACTATTGTTGAATGAATACATAAATCTTTTGTAATCTTGTCAGCACCCTCTTTTTAGAAAGCAGCATAATGATATAACAACAGTTCTCCACAGTAGCACACAGCTGCCTTAGAATATGAGTATTTATTACCAAAGCAACATAAATCATATTTTGCCTCACTCACTGCTTAGACGGTAATTAGAAAGCAATTTAAATAGAAAATAAAGTGTGCTGGAAACAGAAATTTAATTTCTCTGCTACACAATGGTGTAACAATACACTGTATATGAATGGGACGTTCATAGCTAATGGGACGTTCATATTTAACGGATCTTTTATAAAATGTTCCCAAACATGAAATAACCATATTTAGATGCCAAAAAAGAAAGGATTGTTTCTCTCAGTTAAATCTGTGGAGCTCACCCATCTGTTTTTAAGAGTTGGTTGAGATGAAGAATTACTTTGTTCATTAACCTTTCCAGTTACATAATTCAAGGTGACTAGGTGATATCTATGTGTGCTTTTAAACTGTTGATTTATGATGACGCTATGAATTTAATACAGTTTTCTTAGGTGAGCAATACTAAAAGGTTCCCCCCCAGTTCTTTCCTTTTAAAGGGAACTGACACCTGGTATTCATTGGCAGTCTCCCATTTAAGTACTAACCAGGACCAACCCTACTGAGCTTCTAAGGTCAGATAGGATCTGGAGTCTTTAGAGTATTTGGATCCAAAATACTGGAGTTTATTCAGATGCACTCCCTTCACACACAATTGTGCTGATTATGTCTCCAACCCTTCTCCATTTCAAATGTATTAGAGACAGGTATGTCAATTCTATAAAGAATATTGACAGTGTACACAAAGAAACACTGGCCAGACCCTCAAGCCAGACTACACTCTGTTAGAAATTCACTATTTGATTCAGCAGACTTTTTGTTTTAGCATGCTGAAGAGTATAGCATCTTCATTTTCCCATCAAACCTCTGGGTTCACTTGATCATTCAATGATGCCAGGTAAGGCTGCAACAAAGCATGTTCTAAAAGTTAAAGAAGCAGAGCAGAAAGAAAACAGGCTAGTGCCTTGGAGAAAGTGGGAAGGGGAGTGTCATGTTCCATGAAGATCCTCACTGTTTACCCCTAGTTAAGCCCTTTTTAGTTAGAGGGATTAATATTTTATGTAGAGTTTCTGGGTGAGTCAGTCTTTATAGCCTCTTGGCATTTGAAGCCTCTGGCTCCCTGCCGCTTTAAGAATCCCCTCAGGAGCAGAGCCTCAGACAAGGCACTTCTGGTTCTTGGAAGAGCCCACCTTTTTGTGACTGGAAGGTAAAGAGAAAGGAGGGCTGGAAGGTCTAGAAAATAGCACATCCAGTCAGAGCTGTATTCAAGTCCAGTCTGAGTTAAATATTGCGACCATCTTAGAGACAGTTGAACACCATACAAGAAAGAGGCAATAAGAAGAAATAGATTCAAGAGCCTAATTCAGCCAGAACTGTTTCTCCGTATCTATCAAAGACTTTACTTCTCATAAAGACTTTGTAGTGAGACTCAGGAGGAGAGAAAGTCTGAAATTCTTGCCAGTTAATACATTCTTGTTTGATTCAATTATATAGTCTCTGATCCGTTCCCTGCACAGCCAGTTTACCTTCTAAGTAGTTAAGATAGCATGGGGGCAGAACAGTGTGAAAGAGACCTATAGGAAAGGTAAGGAAAGAGAAAGCACTTTGGTCCCTTCTGGACATATTGCCGAGCTCTAACTGTGCTAGCAATCTTACACTACACTTACTTGAGTATATGAACTATTTTTTTCAGTGACTCTAGATAAAATTACACTGTTATTCTGTTGTCAGGACTAGGATTAAAGTAGCTCCAAGCCATGTATGGGCTAGTCGCAGCTTTGGCTTCATTTCCTTGGAATAAATGCACAGTGCAATTGAATGCTAGCTTGATCCAGTCCTTTACAAGCCAATGTGGATGCGTCCATGTTTATAGTCCGAAATCTCTGTACTCATTTCTTTGAACTTTCATTACAGTTCTTGCAAGCATTGCATAACATCCAAATATAAAGGGGTTTTACTTTATTTTTGAATCTATAGTGAAGCAGACAAAAGTAATTTAAGGAAACAGCTATGTTCAACTCAGATATTTAAAATAATCTTTTGGTAGGCAAGCCTGTCATTATCTATTCCTTTGTGAATATGTCATACACATGTAAGGCATTTCTCTACAGAAATATGTAATGTCTTGCAAAAATATTCAGCCCTCTCCCTTTCCATATTTTATTATGTTAAAATGTACAAAGCGTCTTCAAAAAGTTTCCACATTTTAATATTTTCTTTGGAAACAGTGAGGCTGTGAGGAGGAGTATTTGGTTGTGTCTGAGAGTGTCATGTGACTAGTCTGTCTAGCATAGGCATGATCAATCTTTGGCCCACCAGGTGTTTTGGACTTCAACTCTCAAAAATCCCAGCCATCTTACCAGCTATTAGGAACTGTGGGAGTTGAAGTCCAAAATACCTGGAGGACTGAAGTTTGACCATGCCTTAAATAGCAAGCTGGCTACCTAGTATAAGAATTGTCATGCCGTGGTGAAGATGACTGCAAAACTAATAAATTCCAACAAAGCAGAACAGCATTCTGTCATACACTTTTGTGGGCAGAAGGTATGCCAGGAGCACAGATTCATCTCCGCATGTGTGCTCAGTATGAGGATAAAGTACTCTTTCATAGAACTATCTATGAGTAGATTGAAATGTTAAAAAATGGCCACACTAGTGTGATGGAGGCAGAGCACTCCGGATGTTCAGCTACTGTAATGACCATAAGTAATGAAGAAACCCTAGAACTGAGCTGCGAAATTAGAAAAATAACAGACAAAAAGCTTGTAGGAAAACTGAATGTGGATTTGCCTATGCTCTGATTCATTGACTTCCCTCAAAATATGTGTGCTGGTGACTGGGCTAAAAAACATTTAAAGGCATGTCATATACCTAATAGAGTCAGCATTGCATAGTGCTTTGTGTGTTAGACTAAGGTTCTGGAAAATAAGTCCCTGAGATGGAGATGTTTTTCTTTTGATGTCACAATCCACATATGAGTATTTGGTCAGAACATGAAAGAAGGTGTCTGCTCCTATGTTTTGGAATTTTCTTCTTAGGGCCCTTCCACACATATAACCCAGAATATCAAGGCAGATAATCCACAATGTCTGCTTTAAACTGGGTTATCTGAGTCCACACTACCATATAATCCAGTTAAATGTGGGTATTATAAGTTGTGTGGAAGGGGCCTTGGAGAAGCTCCTCTTGCTGACATTGTCAGCAGATTTGGGGAAACTGAATATTTTTAAATAAAAGTCTTTTGGGTGCTTGTTGTTTTTAAATGCTTTTATTGTAACATACTTTTACATTGTTTCACTGTAGTTGATACTTTAATGAAATTCATTTGTATGTTTTTACTTATTGCATTTGTTTT
Organism: Anolis apletophallus; assembly: GCA_030556195.1. Taxonomy (NCBI): domain Eukaryota; kingdom Metazoa; phylum Chordata; class Lepidosauria; order Squamata; family Anolidae; genus Anolis; species Anolis apletophallus. The sequence goes on from JARBWK010000004.1 coordinate 68,185,065, forward strand.
TATTTTTTAAGCTGCCCGAAGTCTTGATTCTGGGGGGAAATGGGATATAAAGAAAGGGAGAAAGAAAAATAACTCACAGTTTCTCTCCTCTTTCCCTCTTTCCCTCTTTCCTTCTTCCCATACTGTCACCTCCGATCTGCAGCTTGAATTCACCAACCCACCTATGACCTTGTTACATGTCCCTTTGGGCTGTGTTGTTTTGCCAGCGAAAGGGAAGGTGTGTGGGGCAGCTTGTGGCACCCCACATTCTCTCCCCGTATGAAAAGATCCCTAGAGAATATTCCCAGACTTGACCTTATGCTTAAGAGAAACCCTCTCCTGTTTCCAATAACAGGCATCCTCTTGAATGACATGGTTCTTTGTGATTTTGTTTTACCTTGTACTTATATGAAATTGGAGGAACTCAGTCCCCACCTTTGGGGGGGGGGGGAGAGGAGGAGGAAGTGACCTGCCTTGCTGGTTCTTTCTTTTAAAGCAGTGGGCACAAAGCAAAATCGTTTGCTTTCCATATGGCATTAGACTCAGACTGCTGTCTGACTTATTTTTCAGTGGGGAAAAATAAGGACATAAGGAATTATCAAGATGCATGACATAGAAGAATACACACATGGATTCTCTAGTGCAAGTCATATATAAAACTGTGACTATAGGGAAAGAGAGGCCAATGACCTCTGTCATCTTAGATCTGCCAAAGCATGCTCAGTTTCACTAGACTGTAAATTCATCTAACATTATTGAAGTTAAAAGATCATATTATTTCCTTTAGCAGTTCCATGTTGTATATGCTGGGCAATGTGCTGTGTGCATGTACTATGTGTATATGTGTATTCTCAAAGGCACAGCTCAGAATTAGTTTTATAAACATGATACTGCTGCAAAAGCATGGAAAACAGAGGAAACAGACAGAAATGATTGAGTTCAGCAAAAAGAAAGAAAAAACAATAAATAATATAGACTAAAATTAATAAACTGATATGTCTGTCTAGTAAACGTTTCTTTAGAACAACTCTGAAATCCATGTGATTGTGGTTATACCTTTATCAGGTCAATAAAAATACACAAATATCCTGATGCTAGCTTTCCAAATCAAAGGTTCCTCATATGACAAAGATGCATAAAAAAAATCTATGGGAGCAAAAGAGGCTGCCAAAGCTGGTTACACACCTGCATGTTGTCTTCAAGTAGTGTCTGTAAAGGATATGTAAAGACACCAAATTAAGCTTTTTTTCGCACACCACTACCATCAACATCTCAGGGCCCTTGGACTTGCCAAGAAGAAGAAAAGCTGGGTGGCAAAATGCAAGAATCAAGGAGAGATGCATTACAAGGACATGGAGTTGAGGCATGAAGGAAGGGGTGTGAGTCAAGGAAGGGAAAGATGAAAGTTGTAGTAGTCCAGTGCCAGAAGCCAGAGAATTAGGAATGATAGAGCCAATGTGTCCTTACCAGCTCAATCCAAGGAAACCGTTTTGGTCCTAGACCATTAATTAGTAATGGAATAGATGAAAGCAAACAAATTGAAACATAATCCAGATATAATCTGTTGAAAGGCAGACCAGAAAAAAGATTCGGCCTGTGCCAGATGGGATTACACATCTCCTGAAGACACGGGTCCATAGCTTGGGTTTGATTTTGGATTCAACTATGAACCTTGAAGCTCAGATCTGGTACTTACCTTAGTTACATTCTGTTTGTATTAATGTGACATGTCCTACTTCCTTTGAAGAGTACTTAAAAGCTTCAGTTTTTCCAAAGAGCTGCAGATAACTGAGGCTGGCTACAGGGAGCATATTTGAATAAGTATCTTGTTGCAACTTGCTTACGAGTTTGTTTCCAGCAAAAATTCAAAGAGCTGGCCATGAACCATAAAACCCTACAGAATTCAGATCTAGGTTATTTAATGGATTTCATTTGGTAGCCACTGTGGTTTGATTCCAAAACCCAGCATGGATACCAAAATTCATGGATGCTCAAGACCGATGATATACAATGGCAATGGAAAATGATATAAAATTGTAGGAGCAAGGTTTGCTTTTTGAATCTTTTTAGGGGTGAAATGTTCAATCTGTGGATACAGAGGAGTGACTGTATACTGTATGCACCTTGACTGAAGAAACACAATTCCAATCTGATTTCCCACATTCCATAAAAATGCTATTACTTTTTGAATTACCATTTCCAAAACCTCCCATCCAAAATGGCCACTTTTGTGTGCTCTCAAGAGACAACTGTCCTCCATTTCATGTATGCCAGCACTCACACAGGAGTGGGGTATGGCACAATGTATTTCATTTTTCCCCTGTAAATAACAGAACTCTCCTAAATTATATCAAGTCTGGATCATTAGCAATCCTAAATAAAGCATTTCATACTGTATCCCATATCAGCCCTCCCTCTGTCATATCCCTCTTGCTCTAACACAGGCCAGACATTTCTTGTTATTTCCTGCTTACCTTTAGGTGTCTATGAAAAGTATAATTCTTAAGAATAGTGACTAGGGGAAGCGGCAATAGGGAACAACACAAAGAGAACTGTGTTTAGTAAGAGCCGCTTTGTAAGAGCTGGATATCTACTTTGAGGTTCTGTTCATGATCAACTGCCTCCTACCTCATCTTCACACTCACAGAAAACGTCTGGAATGCATAGTCATTTCAAAAGAGGAAGGGGTTGGAAAAGGGGGAAATCTGTTTTCATGATCCTAAAAAAGCAGACCACTTCCTGGAAATGGATTTTGTGCAGTAGTTTTTTAACTTAGCTTTTGCAGAGAAGTAATCCCCAAAGCTCTTAAATCACTGGAGAAAAATAGCTCTTCTGTGTTGAACTGCATCAAAGGCAGATTTTGACACTGCTCTTGTTTTTGAGTGTTTAGCTTGTTTATTAACCATTTTTGGTGTGCAACATGTAAGCAGAATTATCCAATGGTTCCTTGCACAGGAATAAGTTCCAGCAAACATGGATCTACTTTATAGCAGGCCTTTGGTATCTTCTAGGGCAGGGGTGCTCACACTTTTTCAGCATGGGAGCTACTGATTAAAAAACCAAGTCCCAAAGATCACCTACCCAGAAATGTAAAACGTATAACTATTTTCTTATTTATTTATTTATTTATATTTATTATTCATTTGTATGTACCGCTCCTTCCAGCAGGCTCGGGGCAGTTTACATAAAATGAAGTTATAAAACATCAACATTTCAATTTAATAACAACAATATAAAACAGAGCATAAAAATACATCCAACCACCCCATTTCTCCCACACTGCCATATTACCACACATATTATCAGCCAGAAAGTAAGAAGAGAGGCTTTTGAACTGCAAGGCCATTTAATACTCAGCAAGACAAAAAAAGGGGCATGCAAAAATACATCCAACCACCCCATTTCTCCCACATTTCCATATTCCCCAACATACATTTCTCACGGAACAAAGCAAGCAAAGAGGCTTTGGAGCTAAAAGGCCATTTTTAAACATTAAAAATAAACAAAGAGACATGCCACAGAACAATCAAGCACCCACCCCAAAGTAAAAAGACCGACCTTTGAGATGCGGTAAGGAAATGACCCCAAAGCGTCCTCCTTCTTCTCCTCTGTCGTTGCTCCTATTTCCACGCCGCCAGCATGCGTGCCGCCTCCAAGAGTTCACGAGAAGTCCGAGAGGCAGAATGGGCGCTTCTGCACATGCGCACGGGGCCAGCCATGCATCGCGTCATCCAGGCCCGCCCCCTTTGGTCTCCTACGGCTCTGAGTGGCTGGAGAAGGACGGAGGGAGGAGGAGGAATCCAAAAGAGGGGACCCATTCTGCCTCTTGGACTCTGGAGCTTTTGGAGGCGGCGCGCAAGCAGGGAGCGGGGAGGAGCAACAACTGAGGACTTCTTTGCAGCGTGCAGGGGCGCGTGAAGAGGACCAACAGCAAAAAACCTGGTCAGAGGCAGGAAGATCACCAGGATGAGGCCTGAAGATCACCCTGGTGATCCCGATCACCATTTTGAGCACCCCTGTTCTAGGGTTTGGTTCCAGGAGCTGTTGGGAATACTAAATTCCATAGATGTTCAATGGCATAATCAAATAGTGTCACTTATCTAAAATGGCAAAGTCAAGGTTTGTTTTTGAATTTTGGTGCAGAATCACTAGAAACAGAGGGCTGACTGTATCAACAATAATGGATCATCCAGTTGCAAACCTACATCTAAGTTTCCAGCTCAAAAGTGATAATTGATTTCTTGCTGTTGGTAGCTCAAATACTTGTCCAGCATCACATTTCAGATAAGTAGATTTTTTTTGTTATTACCTTCCTTCAATGTCCAGATTCATCATTTTCCCCTCCTCCATGTCACTACATTTCTGCTGGGTTGCTCTTGTGAGGCTGTGGTAGTGATAGGGTCTCCCATGTAGGATAGACTTTTTGTTAAGGTGCCAGATTAGATATGTCAAACAACTACTGGCCATTAGCAAATGTGGTTGGTTACACTAGCAGAGGATGTCTCAGGGACAGCAGCAATAATACTTTGACTTTAAAGGGGTTAGCAATGTGCAAAAGGAGGCACCAGTAAACTACTTTTGAATGTCCCTTCCCATTAAAATCATGTGATGAGAAAGTTCAAGTGAAGCAAAAGACACTGTTACTATTTCTTTATTGGATTTCTACCCAAGTTTGTCCCAAAATGGGACTGAAGACAGCTAAATATGTTTAGAATCATTTAGATTTTGCAGTTCAGACATCAAGCAGGTTGTTTTTAATACCATCAAGTAACAAAGAAATATGTTCTGGTTTTCATTTCAATTTCTCAGTCTCTGGACAGCGGATTTCTGTGAGCGCCTTTACACAGGCACCATAATGCAGCTTGAAAGTGGCTCAAGGTTGGGGTGTTCACAAAATGTACACCCCCATTGGATGCTGAAGCATGCATTAAGCCTGTAACTGCATGTTTAAAAGCTCACCGGGAATTCCAGAACAAGCCACAAAATCTGCTGCATCTGATCAGTATATATCCCATGCAGGACTAGACTATGGGACCGAAAAATGCTGAGTGCTCATCAGGACAGGGTTAACACTGACACACTTTGAAAACCCAAAAACACAGCTGGCTAGACAGTAAAGAAGTACACACACCCAAGAGAGGAATCTACATTGTTCCCTTGTGAATACCTGCTTTCCACCCCTTTATCTCTGTCTTCACCGCCATGGTCCCAAATGGTCATTGCAATGTACATAAGCATTTGCTAATGAACAGGAAAATAGCTTCTACTACTATTTAGTTGGTTTCATGTTTCAGAGAAAGATATTTCCATGCCTATATATTGCATTTGTGGTAACACAAAAACACAGGCTTTGTAGTTTTCAGACTGCAAGATTAGTAATTTTCACAACTGTAAGACTTGCTCAAGAGAAGATCTGGGGTAAAGGATTTTTAAAAGCATGAAAATACAAAGGATGCATCAAAAGTGCACTTGTGTTGTTAGAGAGGTGGAAGATTTTTGCAGATTGACCGGGAGACAAAGCACATCACACACAGGGATGAGGGAAAGCATTTTTCATGGTTTCAGAGGAAAGGAGAGACAAGGTGTGAAGCAGCCTTGCCCAGAATGCAGAATTAATCAGCTTTGTGCATCATGTGACTGTCTGAGAGTGCATGCACCCTTGCCTCATTTTACCCATGTAAATAGACTTAGAGGACGGTTCCAGACATGCAGTTATCCCAGGACCATTTGCGTTATAAAAACATGGGTGTTCCTGGGGGCCTGTCCACACCCACCACAGAAAGCACGTGCTTTCTGGGGTGGGTTTCCAAATGCTCTCATGGGACTGGTCGGCAAGAATATCTGGAAGCCCCCACCCCTAAAGCCCCCAACCCCCCTTTAAAAGTAAAGAAAACCTACCTGGTGTGTAGAAATGATGCGCTGGGAGAGGGGAGGCAGAAGAGGGGGGAGGAAAATCGCTCCCCCTGCTGTTCTCCTGGTGCATCATTTCTATGTCTGAGTCACAGAGTAATGGGTTCACAAGTACAATAAACACAATGAGTCAAAAGACTGCAATATAAAAATCTATTCCATACACATATTATAGACAACACTAGGATATATACATATCAAATTCCACACAAATCTTGCCAATGCATATAATTTGCATTAGGAAGGCGCAAATACAAGTCGGATACACATCCGAAAATATCTAACTGAATCAGTTGACATAACTGCGCTCCTCACAAAATATAAGGCAGTCAGAATATAAAGAAATAATGTCATTAGTGTTGTAAAGTAAGGTTGGATGGGTAAGGTTAAGCCTGAACGCTTCCGTGATTGATATTTGGACTACGGAAAACCTATTGATGGCCTTGAGAAAGTCCCGCCCGGGGGCGAAATGGGGAAGTGGCCCCTAGAAGCTTGGCATCGCCAGCCCGTCGGCCAATTTGTGAATCGAACTATTGGGGAGTATACAACAGTCTCCTATGTCCAGTTATCAACCACTGTTTGGACTTTACAACACTAATGACATTATTTCTTTATATTCTGACTGCCTTATATTTTGGGAGGAGCGCAGTTATGTCAACTGATTCAGTTAGATATTTTCGGATGTGTATCCGACTTGTATTTGCGCCTTCCTAATACGAATTATATGCATTGGCAAGATTTGTGTGGAATTTGATATGTATATATCCTAGTGTTGTCTATAATATGTGTATGGAATAGATTTTTATATTGCAGTCTTTTGACTCATTGTGTTTATTGTACTTGTGAGCGTCATTTCTATGTGCCAGGAGAGCTGCTGCAACACTGGACTGGAGGCCAAGTAAGTTTTCTTTACTTTAAAGGGGGTTTAGGGGCTTTGGGGGAAGGGGGTGGGTACTCCCACAGTTTTCCAGACTAATGTAGTCCAGAAAACTGTTGGAAGGGTGTCTGGACTGCAGACACCATTCCCACTGCAGTCCAGAAACCAGAAAGCGTGGGCCTTCCAAGAAGGTGCGGAATAAATCCATTATCTAATTAATTAGCTACAAACCAGGGTTTTCCTGGTTTGTGGTGAATTAATTTGGGATTGTCCAGGGCATCATCTGGACAGCCCCTTCTTTATTGTGGGAGTTGGATGCGCCCAGAGTTAGTGCACCTGATTTTTGTTGAGCCAGCTTCTATCAACTGCAACTTTTTTCTGATGCACCCTATTTTGTCCGAGATGATCTGTCTTTAGATACAATTTTTCAGGGGAGAAGCAGGGACACGGGTCTTTTGAGGGCCTGGGAGGGAGGGCAAAAATGGAGCATTGTATTTCCAAAAGAATTCTTCCCAAATGAAATTTTCTTCCAGCACTTTTATTTCTAGCATTGCAGTATCCTGGAACTTCATCTCACAGCTTCTGGACTCTGTTTCCGTACGCTTCGGAAACATGGAATGGGATGAGGTCCTTATACTTTCAGCTGAGCATTTAGAAATAGAATATAGGCACCCAAAGGAAGAAGGGTAGGCAGAGTTTCCATGGGAATGTAAATGCAGAGGATTTAAGAAGTTCCACGTGTGAATGATTTTCAATGTCTCACTTTCTGCAATGCTTGAACTTTTGGGACTTCATAGGCTGGAAACAGGAAAGAATTCTTATTTGTAGAGGCAATGTTTTCTTAAGAAATCCAATTATGTAGCTTCAACCCTGCAAACGCGATACAGCCAAGATGTTTCTGTGAAAAATTTCAAATGGCTTAGTGTCACAAGGCTGATAGATATTGCAAAAATATATAAGTGCTTGCTCTGTGCCCATGTAAGGAGAAATACAATACAGTTACAACATTACAATGGAATTAATCTATTATTCACCAAAACCAATTCAAAACTGTCCAGCACTCCTTAAAAAGTATAGCTCCCCTAAAAGAAGCTGGGGAGGAGGGAGGAAAACTGACTGTGAAATATAGATTTTACTACCTAGTTACAAAAAGTATAAATGTGGTGATATTTATTTACTCTGTTTATATCCTGCCTTTCTCTACCCCAAAGGGGACTCAAGGCGGCTTATTATTCAATTATTCAATGCCTTAAAACACAATTATTCAATGCCTTAAAACACATTATTTACTGTGAAGACATTTACTGTGAGGTGCCCTTCGAAGGTAAGCTTTCGTCAGAGTGGCAATCTTGCTTGGTCATTGTGTTACATAAGAAAGAACGTGCCAGGAATCTTGAATGCGCTGTGAAGATGAAGTGTCTTTCCCATTAAGCTTTAAAATTTCTTGATTTCATTCTTTTTTTGACTTTCAGAAAGCTCATCCTGAAATATTAATAGAAATCCTGGATGTCTTTGGAAGAAATATATGATATGAATACAGATACACCTCAATTACTATAGCAACGTCTGTGACAAAGGAATTCCTTTTGCAAAATTTGTTTATGACTGCTTAAACTGCTCCTCTGTTCACTGCATCCTGTCTAGCTGGAAGGATTTTTGGCAGCATCAGCAATGGAAGGAGAGTGAAGAAGGATGAAGAAACACAGATTGTCAGGTTGGAGCAGCATTTCCATAGGAAATAATTTAATGAAGAATGAATTGGGAAAGAATATAATTCCAGTGTTGAATCAATACTACTGCAGATGTGTGTGCTTACATACAACAGGCAAAGGAAACAGCTGCCACCTCCAGAATCCCTATTGTACTTATAACTACATCCTTATCTCCCAAGCGCCAGCAACATTCATTAGATACACTGTGAAATTACTTTGTGCCTGGCGAATATTCTGAAATGTCAAACAGCATTTCAAAATGAACATAAGCACACTGGCATTTGCAGAAGTAACATATCTGAAGTATTCTTAAAAGAATCTGCAAAATGCTCAAATTAGTACAGAATGTTCTGTGAAATAATAACTAATGTCCCTATGATTTATTGCTATTTATATCATTTTAAAAAATATTAACAGACATGCATATATATGCATGCAGTTGCATTACCACATTCTCCTATGTCCTTGTAGTGCATTTAAAAGTCAATATACTATTGCCTAACTCTGCTTTTGTCTTTGGGTCCATTTTGCACTTTCTTACATTTGAGGGGAAAGCTTTGAATGTAATGGTTTTGAATAGCTTAATTACCTATAACCGTAAGCTTCTAGGGAAGCATTTCTTAACTTATAAACAACATTTTCTTCTCATGACTGAACTCTAACCCAATTGCCTTTCCATGTCCATTTAGATACCCTTGAAGATTGCCAATTGTGTGTTTGTGTGTTTGTGGAGATATGTATGGAGATGGATACACACACATATACAGTCACACACATTGATATATATTTTAGTGTGTGTGGTGGAGAGAGAGGAGATTTGGTTGGTTTCTCTCAAACCGGGATATTTGGAAGCTATGCTATCTATCCAGCTATATTGTTTTGTTCAGCCTTTAGTCCTTGTTCTGCCCCCACACTATCTTAAGTAATTGGAAGGTGAACTGGCTGCTCAGGGAACAGATCAGAGAATATTTAGTTCACTCAAACAAGAATTTATTACCTGACAAGAATTTCAGACTTACTCTCCTCCTGAATCTCACTACAAAGTCTTTATGAGGAGAGGAAAAATATTTGAGAGATAGACACAGTTCTGGTCAAACCGAGGCCCTTGAATCTTTATTTCTTCTTATTGTCTCTTTCTTGTATGGTGTTCATCAACTGTCTCTAAGATGGTCTCAATATTTAACTCTGACTGGACTTGAATACAGCTTTGACTGGACTTGAATACAACTCTAACTGAATTTGAATACTCATACAGCTCCAACTGGACGTGCTTTTTGTAGATTTTCCAGCCTTCCTCTCTCTTTCCTTTTCAGTCACAAAAGGGCTGCCTCCTCCAAGAACCAGAAGTGCCTTGCCTGGGGCTTCTCCCCTGAGGGGATTTTTAAAGGGGCAGGGAGAGGGATGCTTTAAAGCAGGGCTGTCCAACTTCTACCGGACCTTGGGCCGGAATTCTGGTCACTGATCACCTGGGGGGCCAAGCCCCCGGCTCCACCCCCTCCCTGCCACACCCCCTCCCCACCCCACCCCGGCTCCACCCCCACCCCCCCCCCCCCCCCTCCCCGGCTCCGCCCCGCCCTATTATAATTATTATAATATCTTATTATGTGAGATTAATAATAATAATAATAATAATGGGTGGCTGTGAGTTTCCTAGGCTGCCTGGCCATGTCCCAGAAGCATTATTCTCTCCTGGTGTTTCTAGGGCAGCATGGGTATTTCTGTAAAATGTTCAGCCAGGCTTTGAAGCTGCAAGGCCATCCAGTGCTGATCAAGGTGTCCAACTCAAGCAGACAAGAATTCCTTCTTTCTTTCTTTCTCCCACCCGCACTGGCCAAACCCCAACAGACCTCTGAGGATGCCTTTTTAGCCATAGATGTGGGTGAAACGTCAGGAGAGAATGCTTCTTGAACAGGGCCAGGCAGCCATATGGAAAACTCACAGCAACCCATTATTATTATTAATATTATTTTTCCAAGCCTGGCCTTAATATCCCCAAAAATGAACACAGATGGAGTTTGGGGGAAAAAGGCCTTGACATTTGGGAGTTACAGTTCCTGGGATTTATAGTTCACCTACAATCAAAGAGCATTCTGAACTCCACCAATGATGGAACTGTCTGGAAGGACCCTTTCATTCCACCTTTGGTGTCTGAGGCCTCTTCTGTGCTGCATCTAAAACCCAGATTCTCTGCTTTGAACTGGATTATATGAGTCCCCACTGCCAGATAATCTGGGATAAAAGCAAACCTTGGATCAGACCCTGGGATAAAGGGCCTGTCTGGATGGAGCCTTTTATTCCACCTTTGGTGTCTGAGGCCTCTTCTGTGCTGCATCTAAAATCCAGATTCTCTGCTTTGAACTGGATTATATGAGTCCCCACTGCCAGATAATCTGGGATAAAAGCAAACCTTGGATCAGACCCTGGGATAAAGGGCCTGTCTGGAAGGAGCCTTTTATTCCACCTTTGGTGTCTGAGGCCTCTTCTGTGCTGCATCTAAAATCCAGATTCTCTGCTTTGAACTGGATTATATGGCAGTGTGGATTCAAATAACCCAGATCAAAGTTGAGGATGCCTTTTTAGCCATAGATGTGGGTGAAACGTCAGGGGATAATGCTTATTGAACAGGGCCAGGCAGCCATATGGAAAACTCAAGGCAACCCATTATTATTATTGATATTATTTTTCCAAGCCTGGCCTTAATATGCCCAAATATGAACACAGATGGAGTTTGGGGGAAATAGGCCTTGACATTTGGGAGTTACAGTTTCTGGGATTTATAGTTCACCTACAATCAAAGAGCATTCTGAACCCCACCAACAACAGAATTAGCAAACTTCCCCCACAAACCCCCACATGCAGCAGCAAATAAGAAAACGGCAATGGGGGGGGAGGGGGGAAGCCCTGCTCCGTGTTCCTGCGCTGCTGCCAGACAAGAAAGGGGTGACACAGGAAGTAAGGAGGAGACGAAGAAGGGATGGATGGGAGGAAGGAAGGAGGGAGGGGAAAAAAGGAAGAACAGAAGGAAGGAACGAAGGAAGGAAGGAAGGAAGGGTGGGAGGGGGGAAAGGAAGAACGGAAGGAAGGAAAGAAAGAGGAAGGGAGGGGGGGAAGGAAGAACGGAAGGAAGGAAAGAAAGAAGGCAAGGCAGGCAGGAAGGGGGGGAGAAAGATTAGGAAGCAAGAAAGGGAAAGGAGGGAGGGAGAGAGGAAGAAAGAAGAGAAAGCAGGGGAGGGAAAGAAGGGAAGAAAGATGGGAAGTATGGAAGAGGGAAGGAAGAAAGGGATGAAGTAAAGAGAGTGAGGAAGATGGATGGGAGGGAGAAAACCCCTTTACCTGCTTGCCAAGAGCTCTGTGTCCATGCTGCTGCTACAGCAGCCCCGTTTGGAGCCACCTCTGGCGACGCCCCTGCCCCGCTCTTGCTGCAGCCCTGCTCCTTGCTTCTCTTGGTCTCGCAAGGCCGCAAGGAGACTCGGGGAGGCTTTTTGCGCCTCCAGGAGCGCTCATCCAATCACGAGCGGGGCCCGAGAGACATCACTACCTCCCTCAGGAGGAGGGGGCCAATGGAAAGCCAAGGGGCGGGACCAAAAAAATAATAAATAATAAAATAATAATAATAATAAATAATTAAAAATATTTTTAATTGAATTTTTTTTAAAAAAACATCTTATTTCTTACTGGAGGGTAGGGGGCCGTATCCAAGGGGCTGGGGGGCCGTGTACGGCCCCAGGGCCGCCTGTTGGACAGCCCTGCTTTAAAGGGAAAGAGGCTATGTAGACTGACCCCCACAATCATATATACAATACTACTACCCTCTAACTTAAAAGGCTGAAATAGGGGAAACAATATTTATTATTTATTATTTATTTATTAATTCATACTCGATTGGCCGCCCTTCCCGAAAGGCTCGGGGCGGCTCACAGCATATATAAAACAGTCAAGTAGAAAACAATGATTAAAACGAGGTTAAAAACACATCTAAAAATACAATAAAAACACGAAGCCATGTGCTAAGCAAGGTGATGTACAGCAAGACAGGTGGACGGCTGAGGCAACATATAACAGTGCCTGCAGTTCATCCTACTCCAAAAAGCAGGATCTTCACCGCTTTTCGGAAGGAGAGGATGTTCCGCATGGCACGTACGTCAGTGGGCAGCCACTTCCAGAGTGTTGGAGCTATTATGGAAAAGGCCCACCGGCGAGTTGCTGTCAGGCAGTACATTTTAGGCGAAGGAATAACCAAGAGGTTCTGCTCCTCAGAGCGCAGCGATCTGGTGGGATAATATGGGATAATATGGGTTCTTGTGAAGGCACAGCAGTCCTTAAAACCAGAATGACTTTTGTTTCAGGCACGTGCATTTCACAAAGCTATTTTTAACAAATGTTTCAGTCTTTTTTTTGTAAACTGAGCAGCTAAGGCTACATCAGTGTTAAAGAGGATCGGGATCTTTGCCACACTAGATGGATGCTGGGGTTCATTCTAATCCTGTTTTATAATAAGACTTGTGTTTGAAAATAAGGTTTGCTGTTCTAGGTTCCCAGTTTTCCAAGGTAGTAGAGATTATTGCCATGGCAACTACTGGTGGCACAGGTAGAAATAGCGGGCACATTTCCTTATACAGTACACTCCTGGGAGATAGGTTTAAAAGAATGCACGCTAACCATTCAAGAGGAAGGCAGTGGCAACACACCCCCGTGCACAACTCTTGCCAAGAAAAGGGTTGCCTTACAGTCACCATAAGTTGAAACAATTTGAATACATAGTACAACAAATGCCTGAATATGCAGAAATACAGTGTGTGTTTCATTTCCTTCCCTTTTGTCACTGCATCAGCTACAAAGAACTGATTTTGTCAACTGGTGAGAAGGGGCAAGTAGATTAGGGGAGATAATGTAGCTAAATGTGGTTGACTAAGGACAGACATGACTAAATCCCAGAAAAAACTAGGATATTATATCCCAGTTCCTCCAAAGATTTACTCCTCACATCTACCCCAAACTCCAGGCCTTCCCTGGAAGAGTGGCCCCATGGCCTCCTGAAGCCAGCCCTAAACCCTCCATTTACCCCCTAAACTTACCTGAGGGGCTTAGCTGCATGCTCAGGCCCATCCACTGAAAGCTCCTGGTCCTCCCCCCCCCCCATCAACTTCCCGATGCCATCCCACTCCTTCAAGCTCCAGGAGCCCAAAGAATTGGGGTCGCTGTAAGGATTGACCCTTGGGATTGTGGAAGCAGTCCCGGGAATCAATCCCCACGGGTCCCATGCCTGGAAAGATCCATACTTTACATTAAGGTCCAGATCTTTCCAGGTGTTTAATTAATCCAGAGTAAACTAAAAAAAACCAATTTTCTCTGGATTAATTCAGAATTGCTTGAGGCATTTGGACACCTCAGGTAAACTCGTAACAGGTTGCCAGTTAAAGGCCTGTATGGAAGGGCCCTAAGCAGGACAACCTACAATCTGGAAGGGCCCTAAGCAGAATAACCCCTGGAGTGGGTTCTCTGGTGTAACTTAATGCAGGTTGACACTACTTTAACTGCCTTGGCTCAATGCTATGGAATTCTGGGACTTGTAGTTTAGTGAGGTGCTGACACTATGTAACAGAGAAAGCTAAAGATCTTGGGAAACCACAGCTTCCAGAATTGACCCATGGCATTGACCCATGGCAGTTAAACTGGTGTCGAATTGCATGAATTCTACAGTGTAGATGCATCTCAAGAGGAAGCAAAGGCATCAAGTAGCTCATAGGGTTGGGTGATCCATTGAAATAATTCTTCAAAACATGCCTCGTATTTAGGGGACAATGGAGCTTCGTATCTGTTTTAATTCCGATTTTTTAGTGGTTTTTTCAAAATACAATCATATACATCGTATACTTCGTAATGGCCTTGTTAATGGTGGATGCTGACATCTTAAACCCATTTAAACATGACAGCATCCGCTCCAAACTGGGTTTTTAAACCCGCTATCAAGGCCCCTTTCATTTCCTCCAAGGAGGTGCTTCCCCCAGAGATTCCCCCAGGTCTGCTGGGGAGAGAGGTTATTCTGCGTCCAATCTGGGTGTTTATCTTTGACCCGCGTTAGTTCCCAGGTGGCAAGGAGGGGTGGAGGGGATGTTCCCCCCACCTCCTCGCCACATGGGATCTAATGCAGATTATCTTTAACCCGCATTGTGGAGGGGATGCTCCCCCCTCCTCCTCGCCACCTGGGAACTAACGCGGGTTATCTTTAACCCACGTTATTTCCCATGGTGGCGAGGGGGGTGGAGGGCATCACCTCCCCTCCTCCTCGCCACCTGGGAACTAACACGGGCTACATCCCTCCACAGGAGATCTGGGGAAAACCCAAGTTTCCCCCAGATCTGCCGGCGAGGGATGTTTTTCCGTCTCCAATCTGGGTGTAAACAGTCACCTAGATCGGACGCAGAATAACATCCCTCCGCAGCAACTGGGGGAAACTCGGGTTGGAGGGAAGGAACGAGGCCTCGATTGTGGGTAAAAGTCCCGCAATCGGGGCCTCTTTCCTTGCTTCCTTGGAGGGAAGTAGAAAGGCCATAATCGTGGGTTACAGTCTGACGTGGGAAGGGAGAAAACCGGTTCTAAGCCGCATTTGCTAACAGTTCTGATCCAGTTTTGATACTTTCCGATAATGGTGGCCGGAAAATTCAAAATTGAACGTCTACTTCGGGTTTCCCTTACTTTGCTCTTATTCATTCAAAAGGTCGCTAAATAATGATTTAATAATGATAAACTAGCAAAAACAAGGATATTGCCCAGGCCTAGTAGCTCAGACCACAAAACAGGTTACTTTCAATATTTAATACATTGCTGGAAAAAAGACTCATTTCTTAAGAATGCTGTTGATACCTGTGCTTTAGTGCATGCATGGAATTATAGTATATAATTCCCCTCCCTCTCTCCCTCTTTTTTTAAACAAAATCATCAACAGCTAGGGTTGCCATTTTTTGATGTAAGAAATAAGGGACATTTACAGGATTTTTCACAAAAATAAGGGACACTTCATTAAAAACTTGAAACTCAAACATTAGGTAGAAATAGTTTTATTAGCAGAATAAGATAATGATTGAAACTCACAAAAGAAACTGACTTATACCCTCTTAACAGTACATGGTATGCTTCTGCATGCTTTGTCATGCAGAAAAAACATTATTAGAACTACCTAATTTTCTCCATCTGTATTTAGTCCTTGACTTTGCTGACTTTAAAAGTGCACTGTCTAAACATTAAAATAAAATACATTTTATAAGACAGTATATCTTCATGATTATTATAGTATAGTATGGGATACACAGCATTGTATAGTATTGGGATGCACAGCTAGGCCTATTTTAAGAGTAACTCTCAAGCAACCAGAAACTATCTTTATCCAACATGATCCAACATTCCCCTTGGGTAACGGTTAATTAGTCTACTGTAGTTTGAAAAAGTCCTGTATCGCCTCTTCCTTCCAATGGGGACGCAGGCTGCCCTGCGAATTGGAATCTCCGGGCAGGCATTGCCGTGGAAACCACAGCACGCACCTTCCTCTGGTCAACCCCGCCCAGTCCTGTCCTGCTACTCAAAAATAAGGGACAGGGCCTGAAAATAAGGGACACAAATTTTAGGGCCAAAATAAGGGACGTCCCTTAGAATAAGGGACATATGGGAACCCTATCAACAGCTCTTTTAAAATATAGTTTTCTTTTCTTTTCATCCTCCTTATTCTTCTTGGCATCATCACTGTATAATCAGAAACAGATTTAGAAATTACTTACAACAATACAATTATATTAGAAAACTATGACAATGGTGTACATTCCTTTATAATAATCTCCCTTCCCTCATTTGTGGGTCCCATTTTGTCTCTTTTCATGTGAACCAGATGCCTAAAGCTATTATTATCTGCCAAGGGGAAATAATGAAATGAAAGTTGCAAGTCTTTCCCCCGGTGTAAGCCACATTACTTTCAGCAGATCTTGCAAGAATGAAATCTAGTACATGTCTATCACTCTCTATAGTTTGCAGATGAAAAATGTGCTAGAATTATATACCATGAAAAAGAGGGACTTTGTTCTAATGCTATTCTGTAGAAAATGACTTCTGTTTTGCCTTTGCCATTACTGAGTTTTCCGGACTGAATGGCCATGTTCCAGAAGCATACTCTCCTGATGTTTTGCCAACATTTATGGCAGGCATCCTCAGAGGTTGTGGGCTCTGTTAGAAAATAGGCAAGTGGGATTTATATATCTGTGGAATGTCCAGGGTGGGAAAAAGAGGCTCTTCTCTGTTTGAAGCAGGTTCCTTTCTCTGATTGGTTCAAGTTTGCTAAGATAAACCACCTGAGCATGCCTGCCATAGATGTGGGTGAAACATTAGGAGAGAATGCTTCTGCAACATGGCAATACAGCCCGAAAAACTCACAGCAACCCAATGATTCTAGCCATGAAAGCCTTCGACAACACCTTTTCCATTACTCTTCAACTGAGGCAAATGAGTATCTCATGACATCAGGTACATTCACAATATAAGAGAGCAGTGCCTACTGAGCTCCCAATCCATTCCAGTTTAGCATCAAGCAGTTTGTCCTGCATCCATGCTCACTTACAGAAAGGTAAGCTGGGTGCAAAAAGGGGGTAACATTACATAAGAACAGAAGTATTAGAACAAGAACATTTAAAAATAAACCTGTTAACACTTTTTCAGTATTAGTCATAAGTCAAAGTCATCTTGAACGCAGTTCATAACAAGAGGTCCTGGTAACAAGCAATGAAGAAGTACCATAAAATGCATGTCTGCAGCTTTGGTATACACAGTTTCACTTAGGACCTCATCACACAGAGGTCCAAAACTCAGATGGCAGCGAGTGGGATTTTCCAGGCATCATGATGAATCTATGGCGCAGTGGGGGAAACCATCACCCCACACCTCTCATCACCCAAATCACTGGTTCCCCATTACACAGGGGAAAGTGTTGCATCCCAGCTTCCCTGTGCCTCGCCCCATTCTAAGCAAGGGCATATCCAGGATGGAGTCATGACAGAGCACTGCTGGAAGTAGCCATGCATCATGTGATGGGCTCCAACAGTCTCTGTCAAAAACACAAAGTTTTGACAAATAAGGGTTGTTTGTGTACTGAGTTTTCAAGGCAGTACTTTTGTCATGGGATTCCTCACTTTTACTCTGAGTACTGTAAAAGAATGACCATGATCTGAGACCCAGAATTAAGGCCTAAAATCTAAGAAACATATGTGCTTTTCTTATTATAGGCAAGCGGGGCTTGCCTATAATCCTAATATACCTTATAAATTTCCCCCAGTTAGCACAGTTATTTTGCTATGTGTTTCATAGAAGCAAAGACCACCAGCATTGAAGCGATGGTGCTCCACCATCAATTCCACTGGACTGGCCGAGTTGTCCGAATGCCCGATCACCGTCTCTCAAAGCTGAACTCAAGAATGGAAAACAGAATGTTGGAGGACAAGAAAAGAGATTTAAAGATGGGCTCAAAGCCAACATTTAAAACTGTGGCTTTGACACTGAGAACTGGGAAGCCCTGGTCCTTTAGCGTTCTAGCTGGAGGCTTGCTGTGACCACCAGTGCTATAGAATTTGAAGAGGCATGAATGGAAGGCAAAGGAGACAAACATGCCAAGAGGAAGGCATGTCAAGCCAACCCCAGCTGGAACTGCATTCCACCTGGAAACCAATGTCCTCACTGCGGGAGAACATGCGGGTCAAGAATAGGGCTCCACAGTCAACTACGTCCCCACTGCCAGGACACTACACTTGGAAGACAATCTTACTCGGAAAATGAGGGATCATTGAAGTAAGTAAAATTTCCTCAGTTAGCACAGTTATTTTGTGATATGATTTCTAGTTCAGGAAAGTAATTTGTGTAGGCTCCAATTTCCATCAGTTACATGTTGACGAGCATATTGTATGCTTCTGCTTCAAAGCTGGAATCTTCTTAGTCAAAATATGCTCAAACTGTGATGCTACTCAAAATTGAGATGTGTGTGGAGACTTCAATGAATGCAGTGGAAGATACAGGGCCACACATGCAAGTAACTGGGAACAGGTGGACATCTGTGACATATTATTCTTTGTGTTTTAGGAGAACGACGTCAGAAGCGACTGAACGAATAAACAACAATAAAGTCTGCATTTATGCAAAATTACTTTGCCACAAAAAGAGACCAAAGGCAAGGGACAAGGTGTCTCAATGCCAGATGTAGGCCTATTAGTCAAAGGGTCCAATCACTGTGATTTAAGAAGTAACTCACACACTATGGATTCAAGCAGGGTGTACAATCTGCCCCTTTGAATCTGACAGGGCAAAACACAATATGATTCTGACTAGTGTCGAGCCAAGCCCAGGTACAGGACTTACCACAGGAATAAATCACAGCAAAGGCAATCCATTGAGGCAAGAACGGATTCAAAACAACTGCCTCAAAGATTCAGTTTATGAAACAGAATGGTTTTGAAAATGTAGTTTTAAATTAAAATCTGGTCTCTAAATAGCCATGATCCACTCTATGAGTTTGGGAAGTTCTTAGAGGAAGTGAAGACATTGATTTGCAGGACATATGTGCTGACTTCAAAATGTTAAGGTTGACAGCTTGAAGGGTTTAAAAGAACTCTTTGGCTTTTGAGAAACTGTGTTTAATTTTCAGTTTTTGGAGACTTCCTTTTGAGCCATTAGAGACCACCAAAATAGCTAATGAAGAAAATGCAATTCTGTTCCAGTCTTTGGCAAAGTGAGCCTTGTGGCTTCGGTTGAAAACATCATGGTCATCAAGGCAGTTGGAACAATGAGGATTATTCCAACATTTACTCTAGCTTTTGCTGTGGGAAAGGTGGACAAAGCTCAGACATTAACACTGGTAGATTGAAATCGCCACTGCCAGACATAGGTGAAATAGTCAAAAGTAGATGTTGTGGAGTGTCAGGATCAAACTAAGACAAGGAACAAGACCCAGAGTCAAAGGATGTCATCACGGACAGATTGGGGCAATTTTCTATGGCTTTTTTGGCCCAACAAGTTGCTCATATTCAGTAGACAAGAATGGAACGACAGTTATGTAGAGCAGTGGTTCTTAAACTCTTGTCTTTTGGGGGTTTGGGACTTCAACTACCAGAATTCCTAACCACCGAGAACTGTAGTCCAAAAGCCTGAACTTCCAAAGTTTGAGAATTACTGGTGTAGAGTCAGCCAGTATTTAAACAAGCCAAGTTATCTTACTGAACAGTGAAAACAACAAGGTGTAACAATGGTGTAGTTTTTCAATCTTTCATTCAAGCATAATCAATAATCATTTCATTACATATAAATCATGCAACAAAGGTGTAGCTTTTGAATCTTTGATACAAGAGTAATCAATAATCATTTCATTACATATAAATCATAAATCAGACGCAGCTGATCAAGTTCCAGTCCTACCAGGTGTATAAGCCAAATAAAAAGTCAACCGCTACAATCCAAGGGTGCCAGGTTATTTGTAATCCAGCATGAGGGTAGTAGTAAGGTAGTAGAAAATAATGATGCCCGACTTGGGCATCATTTCTACTACCTTACTACTACCCCTCATGCTGGATTACAAATAACCTGGCACCCTTTTGATTGTAGCCGGTTGAACTTTTATTTGGCTTATACACCTGGTAGGACTGGAACTTGATCAGCTGCGTCTGATTTATGATTTATATGTAATGAAATGATTATTGATTACTCTTGTATCAAAGATTCAAAAGCTACACCTTTGTTGCATGATTTATATGTAATGAAATGATTATTGATTATGCTTGAATGAAAGATTGAAAAACTACACCATTGTTACACCTTGTTGTTTTCACTGTAGAGTCAGCCAGGTCATCAATGCATCCATAGATTATGTAGATCTAAGTGGATAAGATGCAACACCATCTTTAGCCAGAGGAAAGGGGGGCAATGTCACAAAATAAAGATTTGACTAGTGATTGTTTTCAGCTCACAAACTACTTTGATAGTATGAGATGTTAGGTGTCCATACTCTTTTTCCTGAGTTTGAATTCTCCTAGAAACCTAAAAAAACTGCTTCAGGCAGGTGCAGTGAGGTGGTACTTTAGATCGTCTGGTTATATAGTTCAAGGTAGTAATTTCTATGGTCACTGGAATCCATGGGAAATGGGAAATGTAAAAGGAGAAGCTTGCTAGCAGCAGAAGGAAGATCATCATCATCATCATCATCATCACCGTCATCGTCATCATCTGCAGAAGTGTCAACATCATACATACCATAACCAACCAACCCATCTTTCTACCTTCTGCCCTGGCTAGCATAATATAGACCTACGCATGTATTTTATTTGCTCATTTCCTTCACATGTCTCATCCCTGACAAATTTAATTTTGAGTGAGAGAGATTTCATATATACTACTTCATATTTGTTTTCAGTCTAAATCATTGCAGAAATTCAAGAGTGCTAGGAAGATGGAAGAATGAAGAATCATCATTAGTTAGCCATGAAAATGTCTAGGGGAACAAGATCAAAGGATAATTAATGTCACCAGCACCTCTAAGCCACGAAAATACTGACTCCTATCTGAGAAACACAAGCCTCAAAACTAAGCTTTAAAATATGTGCAGCTGAAAAAACAGTCCTTATACCAAAGCCCTTATGATAATAATGATAATAATGATAGCCTATTTGTTGAAGTCATTTTGAATATATAGCTAGATATTGAATGGTTCAGAGAACTCAGTTACATTGGTATATACAAGTGCCTACTCGTACAATCACATCTTCAAATAATAAATCAACTTCTATGAGTATTTCTTAAACTTTTTATGTAGGTTTTTTTTTCTTTAGGTCAGAAATGAAACACAATGTAAAAAAAGCAACATTCCAATGTAATAAGAATAAAAAAGGAATAAAATCCCTCTTCAAGCTGCCATCCTTCTAGACAGGAAATTCCTCATTTGCTAGGGCAAAGAAACTGCAGTGTAGGTACATTTTTCACCCATTTCTGTAAATTAATCAAAATATGTGTTAATGTAAACATCACTTGGGTACTTTGACTAGCTTTTCTTTCCCCTTTTTGCTACAAACACAGGAAATAGTCCAATATAACATAACAATAATCACAAGGAATGCTAGAGACAGCTTGTGTACCAGATTTGCAGGAAATGGTAAAAAAAACTTTGTCAAAGTCTAAAATGGTGACCTTTACTATGTTAGCTAGACCTGCCACATGGACATTGCTAGATCTGACCTCATGGACAGGTGGGTTCACACACACACACACACACACACACACACACATATATATATAGAGAGAGAGAGAGAGAGAGAGAGAGAGAGAGAGAGAGAGAGAGAGAGAGAGAGAGAGAGAGTTCGTAATGTTCCAAACAGGGCCCTTGGAATTGTTTTTTACTGTGGTAGTTTTAAGACTGGCAGGCAGGTCTTTAAATGTTTCATCTTTGAATGTTGCTTTGAAAAACAGATAAACAGTAAGTAATAATGATTATTTCCAGTATTTCTAACCTGTCTTTTCTCTACCTCCGAAGGGGGACTCAGGACAGCTTACATTTGGCAATGATATGATGCCGCTACATAAACAATTACAATAATAATACAACAATTAAATACATAAAGCAATAATTAAAAACAGTACATAAAGCATTAATTAAAACAGATGCCACAAACAGTTACAATGTAGCTACTATAAAGACAGTGAATGGTGTAGTAAGTGTTATACAATTGTGTAAAGCTAAGCATATCAAAGAAAAAAGAAAATGTATAAAATCCCATTAAGTGAATGCAAAAATGGAGTGTGTGTGTGTGTGTGTGTGAGAGAGAGAGATGTCAGGAAGAGTGCTGGGAAGCAGGTAGGTGGCATGTCATGGCTGGGGATGTGGTGTCATGGAGGGGGACAAGGGACCACCATTGCATATCTCCAGGCTGCCTGAGCACAGGGAACACAGAATGGCAGGGAAAACAGTTCTGTCAAATTCTACTTAGGAATCAGTCCAACAGTCTACACTGCCCCTAATTCAGGGAACACCTAAATCCTGGTCAGCAAGGGCAGGTGGTGTACTCCTTGTGGTCCCTCACTCTCCCTTGTGGTGGACAAACTCAAGGGGCAGGATGCACCTCCTGAGGGCTGTGGAGCCTTGCTGGTGGAGCAGAGGACAGGTGGGTTCACACACACACACACACACACAACCCCCAGGTAGGTTGCTCCTATTACTATTATTATTATTCAAAGGCTGGAATAATAATTGGAGGTGCTTTGGTTGTGCTTTACCTGCATAGCAGAAGGGGGTTGGACTGGATGGATCCTGGGGTTGCTATTATTATTATTATTATTATTATTATTATTATTATTATTATTTGAAACACAGCAAGATGCGTAAACAGCAGTCACTTTGCTGACTGTTGTATTGACTCACATATTGGACACTTCCCAAGTGTCTAGGACTGTGTGATGTATCGGCGAATAATGTGTGCAGATCTCAGTAAGGTGGCCTTCTGCAGCTGGCAGATGGTAATTTTGTCAGCGCCGATTGTGTTTAAGTGCAGGTCATGGTCTTTAGGCACTGCACCCAGTGTGCCGATCACCATTGGGACCACCTTTACTGGCTTGTGCCAGAGTCTTTGCAGTTCGATCTTTAAATCCTCATATTGTGCCAGCTTTTCCAGTTGTTTCTCTGCAATCCTGCTGTCACCTGGGATTGCGACATTGATGATCCATACTTTGTTTTTTTAACACGATTGTGAAGTCAGGAGTATTATACTCCAAAACTCTGTCTGTCTGCATCCGGAAGTCCCAGAGGAGTTTGGCGTGTTCATTCTCTGTAACTTTTTCCAGCTTGTGAGACCACCAGTTCTTTGTCACAGGCAGATGATATTTGTGGCACAAGCTCCAATGAATCATCTGAGCAACGGTGTTATGCCTCTGCTTGTAGTCTGTCTGTGTTATCTTATTGTAGCAGCTGAGGATGTGATCTATTGCTTCATCTGCTTCCTTGCAGAGTCTACATTTGGGATCTGTCATCAACTTTTCAATTCTGGCTTTGATGGCATTTGTTCTAATGGCTTGTTCTTGGGCTGCCAGAATCAGGCCCTCCGTCTTCCATTT
This sequence comes from Anolis apletophallus, assembly GCA_030556195.1. NCBI lineage: Eukaryota > Metazoa > Chordata > Lepidosauria > Squamata > Anolidae > Anolis > Anolis apletophallus. Next base: position 68,208,660 of record JARBWK010000004.1, read on the forward strand.
GTGAGCCACATCCTTGTTTTTCTTTGTAAATTTGGCTCTCAGTTTTTGCCAGAAACAGTCCATGGAGTGCCTTATTATTATTATTATTATTATTATTATTATTATTATTACAAAGACTGGATAGCCATCTGTTGGGGGTACTTTGATTGTGCTTTCCCTGCATGGCAGAAGTTGGTTGAACTGGATGGCCCTAGGAGTCTTTCACTGAAATACTGTTACGTTTACGTTAGTTAAAACTGGGTTGTTGTAGTTTTTCAGGCTGCATGGCCATGTTCTAGATGCACTCTATCCTGACGTTTCACCTTCATCTGTGGCAGGCATCTTCAGAGGTTGTGAGGTTGCAGGCAAAACATCAAGAGATAATGCTTATAGAACATGGCCATACAGCTTGAAAAACCTACAACAACCTAGTGATTCCAGCTATGAAAAACTTTGACAATACATTGGTTAAAAATGTTCTTCATTTTAAATATTGTATTGTTCTTTCTGTCTTTTTTTGTACTACAAATGAGATATGTGCAGTGTGCATAGGAATTAGTTGGTTTTTTCCCAGTCACTTCGCACGAACTTTCTGCATCCATCTGCCACTGGCCCAGCCCGTCTTGTCAAATTTTAAAATGAAGTGCATCCAAAAGATTGCCCATGCCTGAGACAGAGAGACAGACAGATAGACAGACAGACACAGACACACATACACATACGAGCTCACGTGCGCGCACACAAACATTTCTTGGGGCTCTATGAGAAACTGTTGCTTCAAAAAGGGCTCCATGGCTGAAAAAGTTTGGAAACCCCTGCTCTGTATGTTTTCCCATTAGCACCACCACCTTTGGACAGAAAAAAAATGAATGAGGGGGGAAAAGAAGAATATCTTCTTTCTTCCATTAATTTTTTAAAATAATTTTAGATGAAATCATACCTCTTATACTCCACATATGGGTTTAATTCTGACTGTGGTTAGAAGGCAATTATTCTGTCTCTTATAGTAGAGATAAGTAGTACACATGTAAGTCAGTGCTACTCAAAGTAGTACTCTGTGGATCAGAGCCTGTCTGAAAACTATTGATGGCCAATCCACAGAGAATTTTCAGGAAAGAAAGAAATACTGTTCCTATTGTGCCAGTGGGCACAGTTATATCACTAGGTCCTTGGCAAATTAGGGGGGGAAATTATGTCCTCGAAATCAATGTAGGCTTCCTACTGTGAGATGTCAAAAGTCACTTCTGTGTGAGTTACATCTGTATTTCCCATTAATGTCTCATAAAGTTTCTTGCCCATCAGAAAGGGAATAAAAATTGCATCTTACAAGAGGAAGTGGCATGTAAAACCTCCTGAATTTTGTTTTTAATGTTACTCTCATGCGGACACTCATTTTGGTCAAGTAATAATGTAATTTAAGGGAAGTAAACTTGCTGCACAGAATTACAGCAAATGATTATACATTTTTTAAAAGTGATGGGATATATTTCCCAGCAACTGAAAAGAGAAGCAGAGTCATCATATAAAGCTGTATTGGGGGGGTTGATGTAAAAGATTTTTAAAAATAGTTGACCTTTTCTGCAGAGGTAATGGCTTTACTGGACAACTTAGAGTCATCATATATTGTATTGTGTATTAGTAATAGACATCCTCTAAAATATTTTAATATTACAGTTTGGAACTGTATGTATATGTGCATGTCTGATATATTTCATATAGTGGTGACACCACAGGCATTAATCCAATGGCATCCATCAGACCTTTCACGTGGTACGGATATTTCTAGCTGATGCACCAGATTGAGAGATGGGGATAATATAACATTTATTTTCCTGGTGATGAATGATCCGAGTGCTGGGAAAATGCCATATCTTTTTCAAGAAAGCACCAGCTTCAGGGAAGATGCCTAGAATCCTTGAAACAAATGAGTTGCAACTGCCACACATTTATGGTGCAATAAACTCTAAGTCAGGAGGTTTAAACATGGAGGAAATAACTAATTTTATTGTAGGCTAGATTAAATAGTCTGTTTATCAGATATTGTGGCAAAATCACAAATGGCAAAAAGAATGGATTTTCAGAGAGAAAAACCTAAACAGTTTCATGTATCAGATTGTTTTCCTTATTATAGTCTGTGCACTATTGTGCCCTGACCAAATTGAAATAGAAGAACAGAAAAGAAAACCAACAAATGGAAACAAATACCTAAAGAAGAAGCCAGTGAAAGTTCAAAAGTTTGTTTGCTGCATTTTGTGTGCTTTTATTGGCCCAATGTTCTATTTTACTGCATGGTCAACACAGTTCCCACAAATATATTTTCAAGGCTTAGTTGTGTGTTCATTGCCCCTCACAGTTCCCTTCTTGCCTGGATAAATCATTGTATATTTTTTATTGAACATATGTTTATCTAAACTCTCTCCCAGACGTACACATAAGAGCTTGCAAAACCACTTAGAAATGTAAAATTACAAATATAATATAATCTTTAAACAAATATTACAAATTGTGTGTGTGTGTGTTATGTGATGTCAGCTCCATTAAAATTGTGGATTTGGAGCCTAGAGTGTCAAGCTCACAAAAGATCGAATAAGAAACACGTAAGGGTTGAAGGCAAAACCAGAGGTGTTTATTCTCCCTGGATAAAGAGGATGTCAGCAGAGTCTATGCTCCAAAGACTAACATACCTCAATGCAAACATACAGAAAGGGTGTTCAGAGTGTTGGCAAATTCAATGGAGACCACAGGGAGTGGGTCTGAGCTAGCAATAGAGATGAGGAAACATTCCCAGGAATGAGATCAGATCATATTAGGAAAAACCTAGTAAGTCTTCCTAAAACCCATTATGTCTTCCATGTTTCTTCTCAGGTTATTGTAAATGGATTATGTTGACTCATGTGCAGTCATCTTGATCACCAAGGTGTGCATAGTGGCTGTGCAACATTCTAGGGAAGTTTAATGAAAGATGGCTTGAATCTAGAGAAAGGGTCAATGCAGTCTCCCTATTAGTCCCTATGTAGCTATGGACTCTGGGGTTCATCCTTTTGGGGTCTGATTTTCAACAACAAGTACCTTCAGGTTACCTATCGATTTCTAGTGACTAATTAATTTCATTGAGTTTTGTTATGTAAGGAATACTCAGGCATAATTTTGCCAGTTGCTTCTTGTGAAATATAGCCTACAGCACCTGATACTCATTTATGGTCTCCAGTCCAAGTTCTAACCAAAGCTGACCCCACAAACTTCCAAAATCAGATGTGATATCATGCCTTTATGGTATTTACACTACCTGGGTACAAATTAGACAACTTCACTTTAAAAAGCATTTAATCTCTGACCCTGGTTAGAGTAATTTCAAAGGGAAGGTTCTTGGACACAAACTTGGGTCGTCTTCCTGTCCAAAAATATTGAGGAAGTTCCTTTCAAAATTATTCTCCATCTTAAGTATTGACTGTATTTATATGTGTGTTGAATGATATGTGTGCCCACTTTTTCCAGAGTTGTTTTCACATGGCGAATAATACCCAAAATTCAAGACAGCAGTCAAAAGGTAAATGGAAATTAAGCATATTATTGCAGGGAATTACTTGATGTTAAATTTACAACTAGGCATAGGAAGACAGCCACATTAGTGCATGCTCTTAAGTTAAGATATTTTTCTTTAATTTCTTTATCATCATTTTGAGTAGATTAAGTCATGGAGGGGCAATCCTAAACACATTTATTTGGGATAGAGTCTCAAGAATAAGAATAAGTTTTAATGAAAACTGGCCACAATTGTACTTTGTGTATAAGTTTTATTTTTTATACATTCAAATACAATACCACAGCATGTAACACAACTATATAAATATAGCCACTTCCTCTGCTCTGCTATTATCCTATCCCACATTGCTTTGTGGCTAGCTATCAGTTGAGGTCATTTCTGAGAAAAATGAGAAAGTATTTTCCAAATATTGCTGTTTTGCGATTAAAATTCCCATTGGGTAAAATGTGTGCTCTTCAACTTTTGGGCTGCTACATTAATTTAGATAATAGCTGCAGTTCCCAGCTTTACTTGGGAGAATCATTAACCATTGTTAATGGTCAAGCCTTGGGGAGAAGCAGGAAATAAAATACATTATTTTTCAGTTTCAACAGCTATGGAGGGTTGGCACCTATCTCCTTATTTGTATTCAAATGTTTCTCACATTTCAGATCAGTCTTAGTTGCCCTTCCCTGACAGCCTGAGCTATTTACAGTGGTTGCTTTCCCATTTCCTAGACTGCACATTGTTGGATCACAAAAATGTGACAAGAAACATGAAACCAAATTCTAGATCAGTCATGTAATTACCTTAGTTATGTAGTTAAATAGCATCTCCTGGTCTAATGCCCTTCTGCTCTGACTTTCTGCACAGCAGATGCTGTGAACGATAATGGCCTGTACTCCTGTAGATCAGGACACGAAAGACAGACATTTCCACCAGTCTCCTATAAATGATCTCTGGGACAACAGTGAGAAGCAGGATTCCTGCTACAATTCCTTGCACCAGAGATGAATTATGGGAATAGTGCTCTTGCTTTCCAAATGATAGGGGAACAAATCCCCATCACTTGCAGTGGTTGCTATCTGGTATGTCAGGATTGGGACATGTCTATGATATTCCCTGTGCTACTGGCTATGAATGTGAAACTTTAGGCCAGTGTTTCCCAAATTCTGGTTGTCCAGGTGTTTTGGGCTTCACCGCCCATAATCCCTGATCAGATGAGGTTTCTGAAAGGAAGTTCAGCATAGGTCAGAGGGAGCAAAGGACAATTTAAGGAGGACATCCCCATTCAAATGGCTCTTGCATCCCCATTCAAATGCATTTTCAGTATATCCTGGGAGCCCCTGGTGGTGCAATGGGTTAAATCCTTGTGACGGCTGAACTGGTCGATCTGAAGGTTGGCGGTTTGAATCCAGGGAGCGGGGTAAGCTCCCGTCTGTCAAGCTTGAGCTTGCCATGAGGGGACATGAGAGAAGCCTCCCACAGGATGGTAAAACATAAAACATCTGGACATTCCCTGGGCAGTGTCCAATTCTCTCACACCAGAAGTGACATGCAGTTTCTCAAGTCGCTCTTGATACACACACAAAAAGTATACACTGCATCGTCCCCAGTCACTTCCAACAGTTTCAGCCATCAGTCCTACTGGAATCTCTTTCCTTCAACCCAGTTACCTCTAGACTAGGCAAGAGCATGTTTGTTTTTGTTCATACAATTGCTGGGATTCCTAATGAAGCTGTATCCTTCTCAGCCACAGGATTGAAGCACTCAAGGAGGGTTGCAGAAAGAATGGACTTTGCATGGAGGGAAAAATCCAATGAGGAGGTGTTTCATGTCATATATATGATATATGACATGATCCCATCTTATTTGATTGATGAGAATGATCTTTCACTAAATTGTAAATTATTATATTGTCGAAGGCTTTCATGGCTGGAATCACTGGATTGTTGTAGTTTTTCGGGCTGTATGGCCATGTTCTAGAAGCTTTCTCTCCTGACGTTTCGCCGGCATCTATGGCACGCATCCTCAGAGGTTGTGAGGTGTGAGGATACCTCTGAGGATGCCTGCCATAGATGCAGGTGAAACATCAGAAGATAATGCTTCTAGAACATGGCCATGTAGCCCAAAAAACCTACAACACCCCTGTAAATTATTGCTTTATGCACACAGGAACAAATTTGGGAGCCATGGAATGTAGAACACATTTGTGGAAGAGGATGGTGAACACACAGGCCCCTTCTACACTGTCCTTATATCCCAGGATCTGATCCCAGATTATTTGCCTATCCCAGATTATTGGCAGTGTGTAGATTTATATAATCCAGTTCAAAGCAGATAATATGGAATCAGATCCTGGGATACAGGGCAGTGTAGAAGGGGCCACAATGTAGATCGCCAGGTTCGCACGACTCCCAATATAAATGTTGCTATCCATGGACATCTGGATCCAGGCACTGCTGTCAAAATCTTGTTATCAAGAAGAAAAAATGTACAGGGTTCCCTTAATTCACATTATCCCCTCAACATAAATACAAGTTTGTTACAAAATGATGTGAGTGAAGGAATTGCATGGGTGAGAAGAAAAGGAGACACCATTTCCCACACGTGTTCATTAAGATGTAATAAATGGCTTGCCTAAGGAAGGAAAGATGAGATCACCATCTTCTTTTTTTAGTATATTGGCGCAGCTGTTAAAACAAGAGCAGAGGGAGAAATCAGCAACCTAAAACTAGATTCCCAGTATTTGTTAGACTATTCCCTTTGCTCATATCTGTTAGGTCCCTGTAAGTTTATCTAATTTATCATTTTGTATTTTCTTGACCCAAGAGGGTTTTGCTATTGATTTGTCTTCAGATGACATTTGAAGGTATCACATTTTAAGATGATTTAGCCCTAACATAATAAAGACCTCCACCACACAGGCCACATTTTTAGGAAATGTGTTGGAGCAAATGATTCCAAACTTTTGGCCTTTCCTTGTATTCTTTTTTTTGTGTGTGTGGATATATTGGAAGAAAGATGGCAAGATACCCAAATCAAGATGGTTTTGCTGAGCCAATTTTTAACTCTCCAACTGTGCTAATTTGGCAGGGACAGTCCTAGTTAATGCACTGTCATTCCACTTTTTCATATGCTTTAAAAATCCCCAAGCTTCTTTCTCAACCTCCCGTTTTCTTTCTTTGACTTCAGCCTACTCAATTGCTGCAATAGGTAAAGGTTTTCCCCTGACATTAAGTCCAGTCATGTCCAAGTTTGGGTGTTGGTGCTCATCTCCTTTCTAAGCTGAAGAGCCGGCATTGTCTGTAGACGCCTCCAAGGTCATGTGGCCGGCATGACTGCATGGAGCACTGTTAGACTCGGGCAAAAGGCAGTTGCTACAGGTTCTCCTTATATGTATGTTCCTCCTCACTGATTATTTTTGCCTTCTTGATCAGACTCTGATGTTGCTTGGCCATTCATGTCCTGTTTTTTATCTGTATAATGTTTTGAGGGTATGGAGTTCTGACATTACTTCTTATTCAGTTCTTCAAAAGGCAGTGATAAAAGGCACACCATTTTTGCAATGCTCCAGCCATCAGAAGCAAAGTTCACATATAGAACTGGCACAGGTTATAATCTGTGTTACAGCTGTATTTACCAGGCATCAGAAAGTGAGTCCATCTTTAAGATAAAGGTGGGCATAATTAAAACAATAGAATAGCACAAATAAAAGGCTAAAATGTTCATAAAATATTCCCTTCTGGGGATTTCTGTAATTTCATATCAACAGATGATTGATTGATGTGCACAGTTTTATTGAGTTTTGGTTGGTGTTTTATATGTGTATGTGTTTTGCTTGTTGCATTTTATACTATGTGGTAGTGCAGCTGAGCTGCTGAACTTGCTGGCCAAAAGGTTGGCAATTCAAATCCGGGGAGTGCTGTGATCTCCTGCTGTTAGCCCCAGCTTCTGCCAACCTAGCAGTTCCAATGTGAGTAGATCAATAGATACTGGTTCGGAAGGAAGGTAACAGTACTCCATGCAGTCATGCCGGCCACATGACCTTGGAGATGTCTACGGACAACGCTAGCTCTTCAGCTTAGAAATGGAGAGGAGTTAGTCATGTCCACAGAGTCGGACATGACTAGACTTAATGTCAAGGGGAACCATACAGCATTGAAAGCCCACTCCTGACAGTTTCTATAACAGAAGACTATTTTAACTTGCTAGCAGAAGGGGAGCAAAGCAGTCCCTCGGGGAAGGAAGTTCCCAAGTCTGGAAGCAGCCACTGAAAAGGTCCCCTTCCTTATTCTCACAAAACGAGCCTGAGAAAGTGATGGGAAGGAGAGCGTGCCCCTCGGAGACCTTAGTGCTTGGATGGGCTCATAGAGTCCTTCAAATAGCCTGGAACAAAGCCAAAAAATTATTAAGAAAAAAGAGTAAATTCCATGAAATACTGTGAGTATTGTTTGAGGATGAGATTACTTCTCTTCATAGTACAGGCAAGCCCCAAATTACAAGCATCCAATTTACAAATAGTCATATTTAAGAATGGATGTGAGACAACAGGAAGTGAGAGAAATCTTCCCCTAGGAGGGGAAATTCAGCCAAACAAACACCACAGGGGTGTTCATCCTTCCCTATGCTACCCAAAGCTTGTGTGCGTGCGTGCGTGTGTGACTGGAGTTACACTTTAAAATGTACCTGTTCAAACTTACATACAAATTCAGGTTAAGAACAAATCTACAGAACCTATCTTGTTTGCAACTTGTGACTGCCAGTAGCCACATTTGTGAGATAACCAGGCTGCTTATAATGATTTGGGGAGATCGTAGTTGTTAGTAAATTTCATCTCCCTTTAGAAAAGAGAGATACATTAGAAAACAGCTCATCAGTTCCATCCTTCCTTCCATGTATTCTCTCCGGGCTCTTCCACACAGCCTTATATCCCAGAATATCAAGGCAGAAAATCCCACAATGTCTGCTTTGAACTGGGTTATTTAAGTCTACACTCAGATAATGTGGGATTTTCTGCCTTCATATTCTGGGATATAGGGCTGTGTGGAAGGGCCTTCCCACCCCCACCCCATTCAGTACTGAACATAATATTCTGGAGGAGCCTTAAGTAAGAGATACATTTGGGAGAAATAACATCAGAGAGGCTGCTCTTTTTTCATCATAGCAAGAAAATAATAATAATAAACCAGCCAAGCAATGTCTGGATGTGCTTTTCTCAGCATAGTAACCACACCTGTATCTGACAAATGCCAGGAATCAATGCCCCTTAGGCAAAGCATCTTTCCTGAATGGCTTTCTCCATGCACACAACAAAGCTCCATTCCTCGTAAAACCATCCCCACTTATGCTGCATACACCACCCACCCCTATCTATGAAATCACGTCATGACATCTTTTGTAGAAATGGCCTCTGTTTCAAGGTGTATTGTCTCATTTTGCTCCTTGTTTTTGACTTCTGGAAACAAGGGGTATAAGGGTAAGGTGTTTTCTTTGGGATACATAAGAGGGATTGATATAATGCTTATTTTTCAAGAAAAAGATGAGCTTAGCTCAGACAACTTTCAGCACTGCTTTTCTGCCTGCTTGTTTGCAGAGTCTCCTTTACTCAAGGGAGTTCGGTAACCACAGCTGACTCATTTCAGCACAGCCTTTCTTTCGGAAGGCTATTTCTCATTGCAGCAACAACAGGAAGCAGCCTCTAGAGCAGCCTCTCACATTCACCTTCAATCACAGACTCCTAGGAACCAGCTCTAGAAATATCAAGCTCCTCCACTATTTCAGGAGGAAATCGATTAAGGATGAAATTGGGCTATGGCTAAGAATTATACTGGGAATTTGGATAGTCTTGGGTGAAGACATTGCATGTCAACAATGATAACAGTCTGCAATGTCTTCACCCAAGACTATCCAAATTCCCACTGGGAATTTGGATAGTCTTGGGTGAAGACATTGCACACTGTTATCATTGTTGACATCTTGCATTTATTGTCTATTATATCATTTACATTACTATGCAATATTGATTGAGGATTGAATTGGGGATTACTCATTTTGTTTAACTCTTTTTGCCTTACGTCTTTTGAAGTGCATGCTTTACCCTGTGGGTTTTGTAGAGTGATAGGTAGGCTAATTTTGGTTTTTGCTGTTTAACATACTGGCACCCCTGTACAACCGGACACCCCCCCCCCTTTCTCTAAGCGGGGGAAGGGAGCCAGATCCAGGACCCATGCCACATGCCAACTGCAGTTGTGACGAACTAAGCAAAAGCAACCTCAAAACCCCAACCAAAAATTATGAACAGAATGCAGGGCGGGTGGGAGGCCAAGCTGCTCAGGGGCAGTGCCTGAGAGAGACCCCAGGACAGCCTAAAGAGGCTGCCTGGGACAAAGGAACCCGCGCCCAGCCAATCTAGGTGTGGAGGATGCCCAGCCTGCTGATTGGCTGGCAAGCTTGGTGGCAGGAAACATCCCGCTGTGCAGGGGGTTTCTGGGAAAGAGAAGCTCCCTGCACCCCAACATGGCTGGTGAGAGAGCACCCCCTCCTCCGCTGGTGGAAACAGCTACAATTTCAGGGTGACCCCACTTTCACTATTGATGAACACACCATACAGCAAGTGGAGGGCGCCATTTTGGAAAATCGTTGCATAACCATTCATCACCTAGCCCAAAATATCAAGATTAGTGTGGGGTCCATGGAAAAAATCATCCAAGACCATCTTGACATGCATAAGGTATCCACTCACTGGGCCCCCCAGCTGCTCACACCTTTCCAGAAGCAGGGACAAGTCAAATGCTCTCAGGATCTATTGACAAGATGCCATGGAAACCAGGAGGACTTTTTCAACAGACTGAGCACACAGATGAAAGCTGAGTCCATCACTGTGATCCTGAGACTAAAGTCCAGTTGATGCAATGGAGGCATCATGACTTACTGCCTCCAAAAGAGGCATGTGCCCAACTCCCATATTTTGGGACCAGCACAGAGTAGTATTGACGGATTTCCTAGCAAAGTGTACCAAGATCACTGGGGCATACTATGCTTCACTGCTGTGGAAATTGCGGGAGGCCATCAAAAACAAGAGACGTGGCATGTTCACTAAAGATGTCCACCTTCTGCAAGATAATGCACCAGTTCACAACTCACTTGTTGCCCAAATGGAAGCATGCTTCTGTGGCTTTGAAATTCTACCGCATCCCCCATATTCACCTGACCTCTCACCATCGGACCCCATCTTGCTCAGAGCAACACACAAGCTGTTCATGCATTCAGTTGATCCTACACAACCATATTTTGGGGCAAGTTGGATTGTAATACAAAGACATATGCATTGGCTCTATTGCAGTCACTTCAGAGTAGGGGATGCTGAAAAGAGACAGGCAATGCAAGCTGCTAGCACAATTGAACTGGATTACACTTTTGTGTAAGCAATTGTGCAAATCACACAGACAATTGTTTAAGCAATTCCTTCTGCAGTCAGTTCCTCATTCAGTTGCATACCCACTTTGCATAGCCTCCTGTGCGATAAAAATATGGTATTTTTTGAGCCTTCTGATTTTAATGTTTTAATGCTTTGCGCTCCTGGCCTGCGAACATTATAATAAAATTCATTCAATAAAAACATGATTGTCTAAAGTACAACCCTCGTATCCTTGGAGACCATGTTCCAGTAAACTGTAGGGATACCTGAAATCATGGATTATGGTGAACCCTATAGTTTGACTATACTTGGCCAAGAAGCATACCATACAATTGCACTGCAGAACTTAGAGAGGCCCACATAAATGGGATGACTGAGCAAGGAATATTTTTAAGTGTGGGCAAGTGAAACCATAAATATCATTAGGTTGCTGTGAGTTTTCCAGGCTGTTTGGCCATGTTCCAGAAGCATTCTCTCCTGATGTTTCTCTCGCATCTATGGCAGGCATCCTCAGAGGTTGTGAGGTCTGTTGGAAACTAGGCAAGTGAGGTTTATATATCTGTCAGACCACCATGTCATACTACACAGAAAAGCCATTGAAATCCACAAGCTTCTCTGTGTAGTCAACAGAAAGAAAGAAACCATGAAAATGAACAAAATCTGGCTACCAGTATTTTTTAAAAAACCTCTAAAATTAGGACAGTAAATAAAGAACAACACTCAGAAAACAGGGGAATTCCAGACAGGAAGCACTCAGGGCCAACTAATACCTCCCAACAAAGGATTCCCCAGGCAGGAAGCGGTCAGGCTTTGAACCTGCAAGGCCATTCAAGGCCAATCAAGGTACAACATTCACACTTGTCTCAAGCAAACAAGTGTTCTCTCTTCTACCCTGGACATTCCACAGATAAATAAACCCCACTTGCCTTGTTTCCAATAGACCTCACAACGTCTGAGAATGCCTGCCATATATGTGGGTGAAATGTCAGGAGAGATTGCTTCTGGAACATGGCCTACAGCCCAGAAAACTCACAGCAACCCAGTGATTCCAACCATGAAAGCCTTCGACAACACATAAATATGTCTGTGGATAATAGGATGGTACTGTATTATTCTGGAAATGTTATAACTACTAATGTTTTTTACTAGTGCAATGATATAATTTGTTAGGGCACAGCAATTTACAGCTGATTCAACTTGCATAGGCTACAATTCTGTGCTTACTTGAGAATAACCCCCACTTAAACCTAATAGAGTACACATACACAAGGGTTTTTTGTTACTACCTAGCATTTCTATTGCAAGGAAAGCATAGAACCATGGCTCTGATAACAATCATTCACTATTTGACAGGTTTATATTTTCCCTTCACCTATTTCTAATTGGCCTTCCCAGTGCTCTGATCTCATCCTATACACAGAAGCTTGATGAATCATGTTGTCAGTAAAGCATAGTGCATATATCACTTGCAGTTCTCTCGCATTTTATTCTCTTAGAGACTCAGCCTGCAAAGAGTGACATTAATGGAAGTGCAGGCGAGTAAGTGGTTTCACAGTTGCAATCTCATCCATTACTGAGGCTGCAGATCGCAGGCAAAAGAGCAGCCGCCTCCACTTCTAACAGAGGTTAAAGCAAAGCTGTTAGAGCGAAAGAAAGGGAAAGAGGGAGACCCTCCCAGTCCCTCCTTCTCGCCTCCCCCATCCATCGATTGCATTTGTCAGCACTTGTCCTTGAAATGTCTGCAGTAGAAATGAATGGCGAGGAAGGACAAAACAGGATCCACGCCCATTAGAAAGGAATAATTCCAACTGAGAAATGATACACCAATAGTAATTTTAAAGCAACCAAATTGAACTTTGTGTGTGGGGGTGTGTCTTCAAATCAACTGTTGACTTATGACAACCCTATGAATTTTCATAGGGTTTTTGAAGCAAGCAAAACTCAGAGGTGATTTTGCAAGATCCTTCCTCTGAAATATAGCCAACAGCACTTGGGAATTATTGGTGGACTGGTGGTTGTGTCCCATCACCCTAACCAGGTTTGACCCTACTTAGCTCCCAAATTCAGACAGGATTTGATGCCTTTACATATCCCTATATGTATATTATCTTCTCTCTCTCCCTTTCCCTTTCCCTTTCCCTCTCTCTCTCTCTCTCTCTGTGTGTGTGTGTGTGTGTGTGTGTGTGTGTGTGTAGGGCCCATCCAGACAGGCTCATATCCTGGGACATGTCTCAGTTTATACTGGAGGCGTCCAAACAACACCTCTGGTAAAAATGAATTAATTTGGAACAAACTAGGGTTTCCTTATTAATTTGATATGCCATTAGATGTGGGCCTTCCTGAAAGGCCCAGGTCTAATGGGGTGTTGGGCCTGTGAGGACTCATTACCAGTAGTCCTGGGACTGCCAAAGGGTCTCATTTATCTATCAAGTATCTTTCACCTATGTATCATGTCATACTCACAAATAACATAGAGTGTGAGCAGCCTCCCACAGTCTGACTAAAGGCGCTTCCAGACAGGGCGTCATCTCACACCTTTTGGGCTCCTGGATGGCATCCACCCCCTCCCCGCAAGCCCCCAGTTTGCCCCTAAATGTTGAAGAAAGTTGAAGGCTGCTATAAATGTCCTCGTCACCCTGGTGCATCATTTCCTCATGCCAGGATGGTACTTACGGCATCTGGTCCGTTTTCTTTAGCTTTTCGGGATTAAATTGGGAGACTTAGGGGTGCTTACATGCCATTCTGATTTTAATCAGGATGGCATGTAGCCAGCCCCCTCCCCCCAGGAAAGCCTTTTTCTTGGGTGGAGTGAGGACTGAAATCCATGCCAAAGCATATTTTTAAACCCACTTTGGTACAGATTTTAGTCCTGTCTGGAAGCGCCCTTAGTCAGAATGTGGGAGGCTGCTCACACTCTATTAGTGAGTAAGACATGATACATAGGTTAAAGATGCTAGATAGATAAATGAGAGTTTGCAACAAGCAACATATGGTGCATTTTAAAAGTTTCCTTTAAAAATAGATTTCCGGAAGACAGTTTGGAAAGCTAAGCTGGCCATAAAAAAACATAAATTACCAGGTTTTTCCAAAAACTAGAGTGGGGACAGTTCCGAGTTTTATTGGCTACTTAGAGGTCCTTAAATGTCCTGGAACCTACGTATTTATTTATTTATTCATTGTGTCAGGAGAGAACCAAACAGTTGTATTGCATTAAAAACAAACAAACAAACCACAATGTTTGCAGACTTGGTATTCTATTAAATGTCCTTTGACCAGTAGCTGGCCACTTGGAGTGCCTCTGGTGTTGCCATAAGAAAGTCCTCCATTGTGCATGTAGCAGGGCTCAGGTTGCATTGTAGTTGGTGGTCTGTGGTTTGCTCTTCACACTTTCATGTTGTGGATTCCACCTTGTAGCCCCATTTTTTAAGGGTGGCTCTGCATCTCGTGGTGCCACAGAGCAGTCTGTTCAGCATCTTCCAAGTCACCCAGTTGTCTGTGTGCCCAGGAAGAAGTCTCTCATTTGGTATCAGCCATTGATTGAGGTTCTGGCTTTTAGCCTGCCACTTTTGAACTCTCGCTTGCTGAGGTGTTCCAGCGAGTGTCTTTGTAGATTTTAGAAAACTATTTCTTGATTTAAGTCGTTGGCATGCTGGCTGATACCCAAACAAGGGATGGGCTGGAGATGTCACTGCCTTGGTCCTTTCACTATTGGTTGCTACTTCCCGGCGGATGTGAGGTAGTGCAATTCCAGCTAAACAGTGTCATTTCTCCAGTGGTGTAGGGTGCAGACACCCTGCGATAATTCAGCATGTCTCATTAAGAGCCACATCCACTGTTTTAGTGTGATGTGATGTGTTCCACACTGGGCATGCATACTCAACAGCAGAGTAGCAAAGCGCAAGGGCAGAACCTAAGCACTGAAAGAACAGCATTCAACCACATTTTCTTCCCTGTCTGAGGCAAAACTAATCTGTCCAATCATCTAAAATTAAGCAGATAGTGACTGGACACTGGGTTGTCCACTCACATATGGTCAAAAGAAAGAAAGGAAGGAAGGAAGGAAGGAAGGAAGGAAGGAAGGAAGGAAGGAAGGAAGAAATTGAACAAGTAAACAATAATGTGGGGAGATGTTTGTATTAAATATGCACATGCTGATTAATATGTAGAGGCACAAAAGTAGAAATAAATGACAGGTAGAAAATATGAAGCCCTCCAGATGCTGAACTATAATCCCCATCATTCCTTATCAATGCCTGTGTTACCTAGGATTGATGGTAACTGTAGTTCAATGACATCTGGAAAGTTGCATCTAGTTTATTTATTTATTTTATTTTATTTATTTGGGACATTTGTATATTGCCTCTCTCAGCCCGAAGGCAACTCGGGGCGGTTAACAAGGCAAGTTTACATACAAATAAAAATACATCTCACTGTAGTGAGGATGACTGTGGGTCTCCAAGTGTTCCCAGGGAAGTTCTGTGCCTCCTTAATTTTTCCCCCCAGTTGCAATTTATGGGCAACTTCCCATTTCCTATTACTGGCACATTATATTTAAACCAGGCTCTGACTGAACAGTCCTTCAAACAGAGAGCTCCCTTCAGACAGAGGGCTGATAAGTAGGATACAAGGTTGACCTGTGAGAGAGAAAGCCTTCTTCAACATGGTTCCTTATTTACAAAATGAGGGAGCTTTGCCTAGTGCCAAATGTGATATCATTTCTTAAGCTAGGCAATGCCTATTCACCATGGCATATGGTATAAAATACCTATAATAATAGCTGGATTTGAATGCCAAAATCTTTGTGCTTTAAATCAGTTCAGAAATTGTATGTAGACTTATATTGGCATTCTTTTACTTTCATTTTCATACAGCCATACAAATGAAGGGTGGTTTGCTGATGATTTTGTTGATGGATGGTCTCGGTTTTATTTCGTTGTAAAAATTGAGATCTTAGATAGATAATAGACAGACAGATAAACAGACAAATGGGATTTAGAATCCATATTGGTCAACAGAATTGGAGGCATGTTTATGCGTGCTTATTTCTTCCCCTCTAAATTGAAATCCTTTTGTGCCATATATTGGGTTGATGTCTATTCTGAATCAGCTTTGATTATTGTTATCTTTTTAAAAAACCAGGCTGTTAGGAACCTATCCTCGAGTCTTACCCCTGGCTTGATGGCTCCTTTTGTAGACCAAATGAGGCCATAGCAATAATCTAATGCTGCACAATAAACCTGGCAATAGACTGTTGCTGAATGCGTTAGCTTCATTAAGACTTTTTACAGGATATGGCTATCTGAGTCATAGAAGTAAACAAACCCAACTGTAAGATCAGCAATCTGTCAAATAGTGTGTTCTGTTCTTCCACCTCGGTTTTGTAGCAACATGTAAAAGACAAACCAATCACAAGAATGTGTTCAATCATGAGTCGTGAAACCTCTTGTTCCCATCAGTGATGTGTTTCATAGAAACATGCATGGGTCAAGGGATCATGATGATCTTCTTTAGTGACTAAAAATAAAAAGGAACTGAGCAGACGTTTGCCTTCTGAAAAAACAGATTGTGCCGATCTGTAGCTAACTCATTCAAATGAGGGAATGAAATGTGGAGAGAAGATCAGAGTACTTTCGAATCATAAATATACCCCCATGCAGCTGTTTGTCTTTTTAGACTCATTCACATATTGCTTATCTAGAACCCGCTGAATATTATTTTGTTGGACCACAACAGTTGATCTGCCCATTTACTCTTTGGGAAGATTTGTTGGATTAGAAAACTCAACAATCATGGCCAAGCAATGTCCCCAAGTTCTGAAGAATTCCCATATATGAGTGGCTGCCCAAAATGGAATTGTATGGATTCTTATTTAAGTGGAGATTAAGGTATGTTTGAAGTGTTTTTCTACTGTATGCCAGTACTAGCATTCCTTTTGAGGGTTTCTCCACCACCACCAATGGCATGGCACAAAACATGTACATACACAGTGTTTTTCAAAAGAATGGTGTGTCCATGTAACTCTATAGGGTTAGATGCTAAGCAGTCACCCACTTGATTAGTAATCTTATAAGTGTACAATAAGGAAGCCAGAACTTTCACGAACCTTTTGGCCTTTGTGTAAAGCTGTGTAAGAAATCCTCAAACAAGGTATGTGAGTCTGAAGCTAGAGTTCAGTCCAATGCTTAACTTCTAAAATGACGCTTAACAGCAATGTCATACTTCTGGATAGTTATAGCCTCTGACCCAGAGCAGTGCTTGGAGAAATTGGTTGTTCTGAAGAGTGATGCAAAAGTACTTTATGTAGAAGTATTCTGCTTTCCGTGTTTTAAGGTTTTTGAGAAGTGCAAACAAGATATAGCAGTTTGAGTGTTGGACTATACAAATCTGGAGACCAGGGTTTAAATCCCGTTAAGTTATGGAAATCCACTGAGTGACCTCAAGCAAATCACAGTCCCTCTGCCTCAGAAGAAGGCAATGGCAACCTCCTTCTGAACATATTTTTTCTTAGAAAAGCCCACCACCATAAATCAGAAATGACATGAAGGCACACAAGAGCATAATATTAAAATAGGCTTCAGCCATGGCATTGCCCCAGTTGAGCTCAAAGTACAGTAGATCTCTCAATGCCATATATTCCCATGCTTCCTTGCACAAAGCTTGTCTTGTGATACTCGGACCAAAGGGCAAGGCCGCTGGCTTTGAAACTGTTATCCTTCATGCAGTTATCTCTTGAAGAATGTCTTACTTCCCAAATCTCCAGCAGTATATCAGCATTAGAGGCATTACATCCTAAGCCACATACTTTCAAAATGGTGTTTTGGCACTGCGGACTATCAAACAGACATGTTTATAATCCATATTTTCTTATCTCTACCAGTACTTTTATTGCAGTTATTTAACTGCCATCCCGGAATGTGCTTTGTTATTCCTTTGACATCATCGTTGCAATGTGTTGGTGTGTCTCTGGCACTTCATCCACTTGGGTTTACATTGTAAACATTTATGATACTTTCAGTTTAATGAACAGAGATAATGAATGAACAGATATAATGGTTTCAGAGTACACAATATATATTAATAAATGGGCTCTCACAAATAATAAAATAATTAATGACAGGAAAATGCATTCTTTTCAAGGAAACTGACTTTCTTAAGTAGAATGTGTTGCTTTGATACTACAGCAGAGAAGTTGCTTGAAAAATCTGTACCATTTGTCAAAACTCTTCAAAAGTTTATGGCCAGGGCTACAAAGTTTGCATCTTTCAGTATCTTGTTGTACCCCAATCAACTATGTAAGTGTGTTAGCTTTAATATTATTATTCACACAAGAACAAATCTGTAATTTCTTACAAATGCACTATACACTCAAACTAATAAATACGTTATAACAAACAAATAGTTGCAATTTCTTGGTCAAAAGATATGAATTTATCTGTTTACACAGCAAAAAACCGCAAAAGAAGTAGATGCACTTAGTAAAAGTTCAAGAAATACATGATACTTAGCGGTATGCGGCGCTCGCGGAATGCTCGAATCCAAGGTCACAGTTCGTAGTATTAAAGTCTGGATTATGTGTAGACCATACTGGGAGTCCCAATAATAGTTTGAATTCAGTGTTAGTTAGAACTAACAAAAGGATGTATTGTTGAAGGCTTTCATGGTCGGAATCACTCTGTTGTTGTAGGTTTTTCAAGCTGTATGGCCATGTTCCAGAAGCATTTTCTCCTGATGTTTCACCCGCATCTATGGCAGGTATCCTCAGAAGTTGTGAGGTCCTCACAACCTCTGAGGATGCTGCCATAGATGCAGGTGAAATGTCAGGAGAGAATACTTCTGGAGCATGGCCATACAGCCCGAAAAACTTACAACAACCCTAACGAAAGGATTATGGCCATAGATCCTGAAAACAGCCGGGCCTCCATATCCATAGATTCTGTATTCAGAATACAATTGCCTATCATTTGAAAATAGTTTAAAATGTCCAACAAGCAAACCTTGATTTTGCCATCTTCTGTAGGGAAACCCATTTTACTACATATATAATGGGATTTGAACATCCATGGATTTTGGTATCCACGAGGGCTCCCAGTGTATACCAAAGGCTCACTGTATTGTATTTCATTAACCAGATTTTGACTGTCCTTGAACTTTATCAGATATTAATTCTTTGCTTGGTTTCTTGTTTCTATGCACAGTGTTTGATGTTGTTCCAACCCAAAGAATTATAAACGATCAGATTATTCAGAGAAAGAAATGTTTGTTTACTATATGTATTTATCTATGCTTTTCCAAAAACCATACAATGTTTAGGTTTTTTCTTCTTCTGAATGACCATTCTGAAATTTCATAGAGGAGAATGGGAGGAACCCTGCTTACTCACCCTATAATCCGTATTTTGTTAGTCATGAACCAAATTAACTGTAGAGAGCTGTCAAGGGAAGAGTTCCTCTCACTGCAACCCATGGTTAGGACATAGTCCCCAAGCCCACTGTGTTGAGAAAGAGAGCTGAAAGATCTGATAGTGGGTATTGGTCTGGTAGGATTGCAGTCATTTCCTGTAGTACAACAGGATGCTTTCACAAACATCTTCAGAACACACAGCCCAAGTAGCTTGTTTCATAAAATGAAACTGATGAGGAGTGCCAAAGACCGAGAGTCATCATAGGGTTTTGCAGTTAGTTTCATCTATTTCTTCCATTAGGACCTCGGCAATCTGGTACCTACCCTATATTTGGGACTCCAACTCCCTTTGTCCCAACCACATAACACATAATGTCACTGCTTTTCTGGGGCACCTTTAGAGTCAACTTTTCTGGATACAGTTAGATAACATCAGCAATGAGCAAAAGATTAGTATACTGCAACTATTTCCCCCACTCAGTTAAACTTCACTGGAGCAATGCTTGGAGAAGTAACCACTTTAGACAACCATTCCCAGAATCTGTCTATATGCCCTGTTGTATTCCAATGCAACGTGTGGGGCTTGATGAATCCAAGGGTAGAATTAAAATTGCTGGATGAAATCTTAACAAGCTTAGATATGCAGATGATAACAATTTGATGGCTGAAAGCGAGGAGGAGCTGAGGAGCCTTCTAACCAAGGTGAAAGAAGAAAGTGCAAAGGCTGGGTTTTAGTTTAAGATGGCTGGACGGCATCCTTGTAGTGAGTGGCTTGACCTTGAAGGAGCTGGGGGAGCTGAATGCTGACAGGGAGCTCTGGTGTGGGCTGGTCCATGAGGTCACAAAGAGTCAGAAGTGACTGCATGAATAAACAATAATTTCCAACTAGGAGGTTTGAGCTCTCCATCACAACAATCCTTTCTACAACAATTAACATATAACTGGGAGTATAGCTATAGTTAAGAGTTAAATTAGGATGTTACCCCTAATATGAATTCTGTCCTTCTCAATGAAATTTCCTTTAATGCTTATATTGCTAACATTGTGCATTGTGTCAACTGAACATTTCAGTTAAGCATTTAGGAATACAATTCAGTCATTAAAAAAATAAGGCAGGCAGAGTTATCAAGAAATTGTAATCCAACAAAATAAAAGAAGTCCAGGTATAGACCATTTTCATCTCTGGAATCCCAGATATATAGGGACTGAAGGAAATTTTGATGAAGAGGCAGGCATCTTAGTTGGGAAACAATGACCTCATTTTATCCTGTCCCATGTACCTCTACAATTGTAACATGACTAGTGGTACCTTTACTCTGTTTTTGCTGTGTTATTGCTTTTAGTGGGGGCATGTGCGCTCTCACTACTAGGATGCATTTGGTACCACATGCAACTTTCTGGTTTTTCTTTTTAAAAATAGCTTAAAAGGTTGCCAGTTTGGTAAAGAACTGCTTTGGAAAATGCAAGCTACCTATTTGGGGGCATGTGGATTCAGGGGCGGTCCTACAGGTAGGCCAAGTAAGCGGCCGCATAGGGCGCCATCTGGGAAGGGGGCGCCATCCTGGCCACATGGGGTGCCATCCTGGCCCTGCCGATGTTCCTCAGCCAGCGCCGCAGCTGCCTGATTTTGGGCCCCGGCCTTGTGCGCTCCGACGCGGCTTCTGGGCATGCGCTGAGGTTTTCGCGCAGGCGTAGTTGCTCTGGAGCTGAAGTTGAGCGCAGGAGCAACTGCACATGCGCGAAAACCTCCACGCATGCCCAGTAGCTCCCTTGCGCAGAAGCCTGTAAGCAAAGCACTCCCTATCGGGCAGGCAGGGAATACTTCCCCTCTCCCTTTGTCTCCGCCATGCGCGTGTTTGCGGGGAAGGAGAAAAGAATCAGTGAAGGAAGTGTAAGTGAAGGAATGAATGAAGGGCTTTCCTCCTCCTCCTCTGTGACCTCTTCTCTCCCTCCTTCCTTTCTTCGACTCTATTTCTGTTTAGACCTGAGGGGTCTGAGGCTATGAGGAGTTGTGGGAGTTGGAGTCCAAAACACCTAGAGGGAGGGAGGGCCCAAGTTTGCCCAGGCCGCGCTGCCTTTATTCCACCTCATTTGAACATTTTGGCTGTTTTTCTATTTACAATTACATTGGGATCCTAATTTTGGACTTATGGGAGACTCCTATGAATTATGAGATGGGTGGTAGGTAATATATTCTGATTTTGATGCATTTACATTGCATTTCTTGTTGATTATTATACAGTTCTGCTTAATATTGTCATACAATATAATAAAAATACAATATAACAATAGAATAATGATATATTTTATATTACATGTAATATTACAAACAATATTGCAGTATATTGGTATTGTACAAAATAGTAATATATAATATTTTATTTTACTTTATTTTGGGTTATTTGAGTTTTATAGGAGTAATGAAAATATTTAGTAGAGGATAATTGTATTTATTATTTTATAATAATAATATAATAGAATGTTATATTATATTATAATGTCAATATATTATAATATAATTATATTGTAATGTAGTATAATATAATTATGATATAATATAGTATGAGTATGGTATAATATATTGTATATACATTGATACAATATAATACTACTAATGGTATTGTGATATTATAATTGTATATTTGTTTTACATGGGGGAGAGCAAAATAATGTTTTGGGGGTGGGGTGCCAAAATAATGTTCGCTTACCATTTAAAATTACCTTAGACCGCCCCTGTGTGGATTGCAAGTATGAATATTTATTTTTCCTTGTCTGCTTTGAGAGATGTGCATTGCTATCTGCAGCCTTTCAAAGTGTCAAGTAGCCATTTGGTGGCAAGCTAAAGATCTGGAATTGTTTCCCAGCAGGTTTATCATGAGACATCTTCAACTGTCTGTAAATAACACTCCTCAAGCTTTTGAGTGGTTCTCTAGGTTAGCCACTTCACATTTCTGGAGATGCCTTTGGGTGGCGGCTGTGGAGAAGTGGGGATGAGGACAGAGCAGGAGAATTAGTCAAGTAGTGATTGACTATCTCTGAAGTGGAGACAACTCTAAAGGCAACATGAATTGTTTTCTTCCCCCGTTGTTTCTTGTGTAGGATGTAGTTACCCGCACACAATCCAAATGTGCCTTGTTCCTCATTATAGCTCAGGATTCTTCAGTCCCCGGGAGGTTATGAAATGCTGCAATGTGCCCACAACAGGAAGTGCAATCAGGAGTGAGTAAATAGAGACTTTCCTTCCTTCTCTGGAGTTTTCAAAACTTCCTTCTTCTGTTTCAAATTCTCATGAAGATCCTGTTGCTCGTACATTAATATGTTTTTAGAGAGAGAGAGAAAAAACCTATTCTGCAGGATTCTCTGCACCCTATTCCTCCTTTCTACTATACTCCTTTTTATTTCTGCAAACTCGTTTTTCAAATTCCTTTCATTAAAGACATGGACTTCATGTGTTTCCCCTATTTTAAAAAAGCAATAACAATTGGCTAGCTGCCCTTTTTAAAAGACCTTGAGAATGACTAGGACTTGATTGCTATTGGGGGGGGGGGGGAATCCTGTCTCTTTCTGTGCATGTAGTGCATGAACAGAATGGAAAGTGTGGGAGAAAAGGCAGGCAGGCAGGGAGTGTCCGCTGCTGCTTACAAAGTAATCAGCTGCACGATGCAGAATGTTTCAGATGCTGGTGAGCTATGAAATCTAATCTACCCACCTACTTCATTTTTCAGCAAAAAAACCAAGCTGTCAGAAGAGAAATGTCATAACCATCTCTCTCGGCAGACAGCCACTAACGACCAGCCAAAGATTCAAGAACGAAATCCTGCATTTCCCATCTTTAGCTCTATATCTGAATTCATACTGAAGCTCTTCTGTGTCACATATCAGGGAAATCCTTTCCTATGTTCTTATCTTCCTAACACTTCAAAGCTGCTGCATCAGTTTGTAAAGAAGAAAAATCCCACATTTGGATCTTTGTACCTTTACAGCCTCCAACACTACAGTGAAGTGAGACCTATAAAGGATTTCCAAGTAATCTGCTTGACCCTAAAGAAAATACATATTTCTCTGGAAAAATGCTTATAGCTTCCTCCCAGCTCCCTCCACAGAATTCTAAAAGCAGTGTGTGTCTGGCACATTTGAACCTTTACAAGAATCATGAGAAGCCTCAGTAATCACTTTCCAAAGAATGGCTAATATGGTGGAATCCCAAAATTAATGTGACCAATACCCACAGTTTCATTTATCCACTTCTGAAATAAATATGGTTTCTGGGGATTTTCTAAGAGCTCTTCTACACAGGCCAAAAATCTAAGAGGAATTGGGATTTTTAATCCCACTTCCTCTTAGGATGGAGGCCACACAGCTGGCCCAAACCCTGGGATTTTGCAGGGGTGGCAGCTTGATGCTCCCCTGTGCTGACCCGATATCAGCATGGGTGGGGAAGGGCACTGCAGCCCACCCCCCTTCCGTCATTTCCCCTTCAGATTTACAGGAAAAGACTCTGACAAGACCAGAAGCCTTTCCCCCTCCTTCCCTTCCCTTTCCTTTTGGGGATCTCAGCTATCCATGGGACAACGGTCTAGGATGAAACTTTGATTGCAATCCCTTCAGTAGTAACATCTTTGGGACTCTTCCTTTGTCTTCCTAACATGGCTTCCCATGTTAAGAAGATCAAGGAAGAGTCTGGAAAAACAACTCTCATTGTCATCTCTGATGATTCTCTGCATAATCCTATCAAATCATCTTTTGGACTTTTTTTGTCTGCAGCATTCAATTGCTACCTACACAGGGGTTGGCATAACCCCCTGAAGACCTCTCCTCACCCGAGACAGTGTCTGCCAGCCCATTAGAAGCCATGGGGCCTTCTTGCCCAGCTGGGAGGAGATTCCCCGGCTACATCACCACTGCCTGCTTCAATCACCGGCTAGGATCCGCCTCCTGACCAATCAGAGGCCTGTGAAATGCTGGCTAGCTTCTCGTTGTTGACCACTCAGGGGAAAGGGAGTTTCAAAACATAGCAATATTAATGCATGATACCTCGGCATTACTTTGCGAATTAAGATTCTTAGGAAGGACTCATCCCACGCTTTTTACAAGCACATTGACTAAAAAAGCCAATCTGAGATAGGCAAGTTCGGTTGCAGAAAGCACAGCAGAAAGTCTCCTTGGGTGAGGTTGTTTCCAAGTTGCGGTTCTTCCTGCGTTGTCATTTCTCTTCGAGATCCATTTGGTGTGTCTTCTCGAAAGAGGCCGCAGCATTGTGGATAGTGCGTCTCCATGCCTCCCGATGTGAAGCCAGGGTGGACCATTGTTGGTGATCAATCTGGCTGAGCCTGAGATGTTGTTTCAGGGAGTCCTTATATCTCTTTTGGGGGGCATGATAACTCTTGTGTATAAAAATGCCTGCTTATGATTATGCTTCTACACTTGTACCCTTTGAGCACCCATTGTTGTACGAGTGTCCCTTTTGCGCAAATTGAATAAAGCCTCTGTCATTTGCCTTCAACCTGGTGAGATTCCTGATTCAAAACATCGACAGTTAGCGAGCTTGCCAGGCATCCCTCATTATCCATGGGACTTAGTTTTAACTGCTCACTTGTAATGGATGCTGGTATGGACATAATTTCTCTCTGCTCAATGACTGCTTGGTACTGGCAATCTTCCAGACAATTTCACTGGCCAGGAAGGTCATTGTGGGAAGTTGATTGAAAGGAAATGTTTATTTTGGAACCATGCACTTCTAGATTATGCCTGTTACAATTACAACCTGCTTTGGAATTTAGTGTTTACGTGTCTTGTCTTTTCTTCATGAAATCATCAAAATTAGCACTGAGATTTATAGAATCTTGTGATTGTAGCTATTAGCTCCTCTGTGCAAGTCAGTAAAGGAGTCCCGTTTTTCTTTAATCTTTGTATTTCAATTAACTGAAGCAAGAATAATAGAGAAATAATTTCTACTTGTGTTCCAAATAAAAATAAGGAAGTTGTTTTCTCAGCTGTTGAGAACATAACAAAATTCACTAAAATTAGGAGAAGTAATTGTACTGTATCCTGTGTTCTTTGCCTCCACTTATGTGATTCAAACTCAGACATAATAGTCAATGAGATGCAACCATTGTGTACCTTACATTGGACCACATCTTCCAAATGTACTAATTTAGCTGCATTTCCTCTCCCCCGATCTGGTGATTTATTTAATAATATGTGATAGCAAGGATAAATCTTGGACAATCTGAAGCCATATTTCAACTAACTTGGTTTTCTCCCCCCCCCCCCCCAAAAAAAAAAAAAAAAGAATTTGAATGGGGAATTGAAGTCTTGAGTTATATGGAGATTTCCAATATCTTGAGGAGGGGAAGACATTGTACGTGGATGAGACACAATTGGATAAAAATTAAATGTCATTTTATAATCCCTGTGCAAAAGTTTGTTGAAAGTGGTTGTTCCTTGCATTACCAAGTTGGGTTTGTATGATGCAAAAAGTTTGTACATTATAATGGAAGAGGAAGAGGAGGTGGCCACACTGAGTAGTATTTGAACGTATGATTAAAGGTCACAAGAGCATTTATGGAGGCATTGGCCCCTTCCACAAAGCTATATAAAATCCACATTGAACTGGATTATCTGGCAGTGTGGACTCAGGTAATCCATTTCAAAGCAGATATTGTGGATATTCTGGGTTACATGGCTGTGTGGAAGGGTCCAATCCAGCAGTACTCTATAAATGCAAATTCCAAAGAGAATGAACAAATATGCAACAGAAAGCAAAATATCAAATAAACCAGCACACAACTCAGTTTATGTGCATTTACAATGCCTACTGCCTATTGTCATGACAGCTGGGCCACCCTGGGGCACATGATGGTGATTCTTAAAAATGTATGTGCCCAGGCAGAACTAAATAATCAATCACCCTCCTTCTTCCCACATATAAACAGATGGCGTATTCCACACATTTTCTCTGTGAGCCCCACACGTATCCTGTATACTGCAGGGATGGAAGCAGATTGAGATGGGAAAGCCTCCAGGGTCTTAAATCTCAAAAGACTTCGATTACAAGCTTCTAAGAGTCTGTTAATGATGACGCTTGTATGTGTAGCACATCAGTGATTTACATCTAACAAGTGTTATGAAGGCCTGACTACATGTAACAGCTACTTGCCATGCATATCAACGCAATAATTAATAGAAGTACATTGGTGGGCACAGACTCGTTGTACGTAATATGGAAAGATCCATAATATAATATAATATGGAAAGGACTTATTCAAGGAAAAAAGTACAAAGCAGTTATTCTGTGTTTTTAGAAAGCAGCTAATTTGGCACTCTTTCATATACAAAATGCAAACAGGGAATGTACCCAGAATATTTCTCAGCATAAATTGTTTGAAATCACTCCTCCATGTGTTATAGACCTACTGCCCCCACTTCCATCTCATGGCCTTTCAGCCAATTGTTCAAAAATATATCAAGACCTCTATAGCTTCATGTAATTAGGACCAGTTCATGCATCCAACAGACTGTGCACTAATCCTCAACAGTTTGATACAAGGTTAATACATTTGTAGTCAGGCTATCACAGATGACCTGTCTCAGTTATAACAGTCTATTGGTACTAATCTTCAGTAATTTACTTTATTTGTAATCAATTTCTAAACATTTATTGTTTTGGAGGCACTTTCAGGAATTCCATTGTCTTCATACATGAGTCAGTATGCAAATTAGTAACACTGAAGTGACTTGAGCATGAATTTCAATCACTGTTTGGAACTTCTAGTTTGTTGATAAGCTGCATCTGTGTACTAATTCATCAGTGATAAGATTTGTGTGTACCAGTGCACTCCTGTGAGATATATTTTCTGGTGGAACACTGAAAGAGTGTTTTGCACTTGGCAAACATGTTTAAAAGTCTTCTTGATGCACCTTTCAGATACAGATTCCTGCTTACAAAGTACCTGCATATATGAACATGCAAAAATATTACTCCTAAAACAAATAAAAAATCGAATTTATGTTCTGCAATATTGACATTCCATTCTTGAATTTGTTCTTCAAAAATCACCTGATGACCTTAAATGTGACTCTTTCAGAGGCCAGTTATTGCACCCAGTGCATATATATATGAAGATATACGTATATCTCTATATATAAATTTTGAACGGTCGTGCAATGACTCTCATAGACAACGAAACTATACATCTCAGAACCACGAAACTCAGCAACACAATCAACCATACCACGAGGTACCTATAGGGCCAAAAAACCGGCCCTAGATACCTCACAACACCCCCAAACACAAGCCCCAAAAAACGGGCAACGTACTTGCCATCCTGGCCTCTTCGCTGCCAGCGCGCGTTTAGAACGTTCGCGCATGGCAGCCAGAGCGCAGCTGCCCGATTCCACAGACCTGCTCAAGGAGGAAGAAGCGGGGCCCTTGCCAGCACACGCGGGGGAAAGCCGACGGAGGGGAGGGAGGGGGCCGGACAGAGAGGAGGAGCCAGCTCCCTCCCTCCTCCTCAGACCCTCCTCTTCTGCCTCATCCTTCCGCCTCCTCCTCCTCCAGACCATGCTCAGGGCCGGGGCCGGAGGGGGCCGGACAGGGAGGCCGCACGCGCTGCATCCCTGCTCTGCTCTCTCTTGGCATCGTTCTTCCATGAGGGTTGCATGCCATAGCCAAGCGCAGGGCAGACGCATTGATGCTGGTGACGCCCTGCGTGCACTTCTTCCCTCACGCACCAAGGCCGAAGCGCCGGCGGAGCGATCTGGAGCTGCGATGCATGGCCCTGCCGAGCGGGGGAAGCAGTTGCTGCCTCAAGCGCAAACGGGAAGCAATGGAGTGAGGTGGAAGAGGAGAGGGAAGGGGAGGAGGAAGAGGAGGCGGCCACAAGGAAGAAGCAGCCGGGCAGAGCAAGCGGTACATGCTGGCGGAGGAGGTGAAGGTGGAGGCAAGCAGGCCCCCGGAAAAGGAGGCGGAGGAGAAAGAGTTGGCAGCTGCACCAGGCCCAGGAGGTGAGAGAGGCGGGCAAGACGGAGGTGCGAGCGCAGGCCGGTCTTTGTAACCTGCCCTCCTTATTACTGTATTATTCACACAAACATCAGCACACAGCACACACATACACACACATATACATGAAGACATATACATGCACATAAACCTAATAACACACACATACACATTATACACATATATACACATACATCAGCACACACATACACACACACATATACATAAAGACATGCACACATACACACATATACATAAGAACACACACATAAACAACATACACACATATACACACAAACATCAGCACACACATACACACATATACATAAAGACATGCACACATACACACATATATACATGCACATATACATAAGAAAACACACATACACACACATACACATATATACACACACATATCACCACACACATACCCAAACAGATACATGGAGACATGCACAAAAACACACATATATACATGCACATATACATAAGAACACACACATACACAATATACACATACACATATACACACAAACATCAGCACACACATACACACACACACCATGTGAGTAGAAGGGGTTAGCCACAGACTATGGCACAGCAACGCGTGCACGGGACAGCTAGTCACTTCTAAAACAATCCAGAATCCTAATGTACGTCCAGAATTATTGACATTCCATTAATTACTGGAGTATTTTTACTGATTAACCCTATCATATTTCTAGAATTGACTCACTGGAGTTTGGTTCCAGGGTCATCTTGGATACCAAAATACATGGAAGCTCAAATCCTACTATATATAATGTGTCATAAAGTAGTATATCCTATATAAAATGGCAAAACTAAGATTTGTTTTTTTGAACTTAAAAAATATATATTTTCAATTTATGAATGGTTGAATCCATGGCTACAGAACCTATGAATATGGAGGGCCAGTTGTAATGGCAAAACTAATCCACAATTTAAAATAATACATATCTCTTACAAAATAATGAGAATTTCATTCCTTTTTGTGCTCCAGTGTGAAAAAGGGAAGGACATGCATATGTTCTTTCAGTAGAAATAGCACCATGGTGTTAAGAAAATGACGGCATGTTGTTCCTTGCTAAATTCTTGTGTCAAGAGCATTTTTAAAAGCAGGAGGCTTTCAAAGTATGAGCCATGTTGAGTACACTTTTTAAATGAATCATCATACAGTCCCTCTCTCTTGCTCACTCTCTCCTTCATGGTTTATGTTTTTCACAGTACTAACTGATGTCCCTGAATTGTACTGAAATTTGAGATTTCAGACAACAATAAGCAAAATGAGTGATTTTTATTCTAACCCACGCAAAACCAATTTATATGAGCTGAAATTGGAGCATTTTATTGCCCATTATTATTGTAGAATGGGTTGTGAAATCCCCCACAAATCTTTCTTGTCTCTTTCTTGTTGCTTTATAATGATATACCAATTTCCTCTGTAATAATAAAAGGGGATAGCCTTTATTTCCCTAAACCATGATCTGAAAATGGTTGGATAAACTAGAGGAAACCTATGAAGCAGAGACTGGATGGCCATTTGTCAGGAGTGCTTTAATTGTGGGTTCTTGCATGTCAGGAGGTTGGACTGGATGGCCCTTGTACTAGATTCTATGAGAGTATGCATGGAACATGCTGTTTTAAACATCTATTGATTCATTTTAACTAATTTAATCAAATGCATTTGTCTGAAACCTGCATTACCGTCTTCAATCACTAGGAGGCAGGCTTTTCTAATCAGTGTATAGGTTGTAAGCAGATACATTTGGAGAAAGAAGAATGATCTGAGAGTTAGGTGGGCAGAGGACCTCCCTCAATGGTTTTGATGATCTGGCTTCAACCAGACAGGGTGTACAAACTCTGTCCAGTGTGGCCATTGTATATCTTTGCTTGAAGTTTTTACTCCTTTGAACTAAGTTTTTACTCCTTTGAACTACTTCATAAAACTTGCCTTATGGCAGTGTGCCTTCCGTATCCTTTCTGTAATTTGGAAATAGCAAAATAACCTTAAAGAAATCCAAGAATTACTTGTCCATGTGTGTGTGTTTACACCTTCAAGTTGTCTGTCAATTTATTGCAACTCCATAAATTTTATACTGTTTTTTTTTACAAAGAATACTCAAAGGGGTTTTTTTGTCATTGTCTTTGCACTTTTTTAAAAAAAAATAGGTCACTTTTATCAATAACATCTTTCTTGATACATATAACAGAAAAGATATACAAAGGTGGGAAACAATACAGTATTTCATGTTTCTTTATAGTTCTGTCCGAAAACACCATGAACTTAAATTGATATTTTACAAAGAAGGACTACAAGGGAGCTCTGGAAAAGAAAGAGAAGTGAGAATCTTGGGGTTAGAAAAAAGTAATCTAATAAAGTTGTAATTTAAACCATGCATCTCCAAAGTCCAAAAATGGGGCTTTATATAAAGCAGCTAGAACTATGTGGGAATACTACAGAATTACATATAGAAGAAAGAAAATCATGAAAATACAGCTAGGGATGCATGTACACTCCTTGCTAGATCAATATGAACACCATTTAATGAGAGCCTGAGTAAAAAATCCTTGCTTTCCTTTGCCAGCCCCACCTCTCAGTTTAATCTTCTCCCAGGTCATGTGTGCCAACCCAAAGTGCCATATTAGACTCCAAACATACTGCAGATTAAAAACAGGATGCAGTAATTGCCTTGTGTTCAAGAGGAAATAAAATAATACCTTGAAAAGGTTGGGTTTTTTTTTTTTACAGCGAAGATAGTAAAGGCTCTGCTTGGGTTGCTGCTTCTAGCTGGCAATAAGTAATGGGTCTGTCTGATGTGTGGATACTAGATTGGGTGGGATCTGATCTGATCCAGTTATCCACATATCAGAAACACTTGCTTCTTGGAACCCCCAGAGTAAATTGCAACTCCCCTTGTGCTGAATTAAAGGCTGGAAGTAGTACATCTGTTGCAAAACCAGCCATATATCATGTGGATTCCTGACAGCAGTTACAAGTTCAGTCCATTTTATCTAGCCACCAGTGTAAACTACTTCCTCAAGTGCAAATGAGAGAAAGACGAAAAGCAAAATGGTGATGTACACATATGTTATAATAAAATGAAAGACTATAATAGATAGAACTGAGCACAGTTATCTGATATCTACCTGGCAATAAGCATACATCAATAATACATTTATAACTAAAGCTTTTCCATGATGCCCCAAAATTTCCTTATGCCTGATGTAGCTGACCCACTTTGCCTAGAGGTGGGCCTGGTTCTGCACAGACAGCTGTGGTTGGCAAGCTTCTATAGGAGTGGACACTCTCATGGGTAAGATAAGGGGTCTGATTGATACATCCTTCCCATCAATTGGAGCTGTAATCTTTATGGGCAATGAGGAAAAAGTCCAAAGGTATTTTTGCCACATATCACTGACTGATCGTTTGAAATTTCTCTCTATCAAAGTCGAAGTTTGTTTGTTTCTTTGTATCACAAAGGCTGTTGCTAGGTCAAGTGGCCCTCTGTGATGTCACTGGATTGTCTGTTGCTTTTGAAAGGAGTGGGTATTGCTAGGTGAAATGTGATGTTACTGAGAAAGAAAGACAACCTGTATGAGGGAGGAAGGGAAGGGAACGGAAGGAAAGGGAGAAAGGAAGGAAGGGAGGAGTAATGAAAGAAAAAGAAGGGATACACTGAGTATATACACTAAAAATTAATAAATGGAAATGACTGGAGCAACTTGTCATATTGTTGGCTGATCATCACCTTCCAATTATTTTCCTAAATAAGCATGCTATGCTAATATGTAGAACATCTTCTAATGCCAGGGCAAATACCACATGAAAAAACCTTACATATGACTGTGCCTATTGAGCAAACACATGGAAGCTTTCAAAGGACAGTGGAAATTGAGAGAGATGTTTGTCACACTCCTAGTATAAAAATGAAAGGGGTGGTGAGAAATGCACAGGCCTATTGAATGTGTGGCATTGGGCCAAAGAAAGTTTCTGTCATCATCAAGAAGGCTGGAAACCTAACACTCATATCATCAGCAATAACCTGTCCTGTTGTTGACAATGTTTCTTAACTGATGCTAGAAGACAATGCCAGAAAAGTACAACTTAGACCAGGCGTGCTCACACATTTTCAGCATGCGAGCTACTCTTAAGCAACCAAGTCCAAAAGATCTACCTGCCCCCACCGCCTCACGCTACCGCTGCCACGTTCTCCCGCCGCCGCGCGCTCCCACCACCGCGCGCGCTCCTGCTGCTGTTTTCTGCCCGTGCAGCGCTTCTTCTGCCTGCGGGGCATTGCAGGAAGGAGAAAGCACGAGGTGGGGTATCCAGAGGGAGTGCTCCGCCCTGCCTATCTCGGCGGCAGCGGAGGCTGCACAGCTGCTTCTGGATGAGAGAGAGGCAGGGCGCTCCCTCCAGAGGCCCCGCCTCGTGCTTCCTTCTTCCTGCAATGCCCCGCAGGCGAAAAAAGCACAGTGAGAGTGGAAGCCAGCAGCAGGAGCGCGCGTGTGTGCAGGGTGTGCGCGCGCATGGCAGGAGCGCCCCATCCGGCTGGTGAGGCCCGAAGATCACCTGGAAGAGGGCCGAAGATCTACTAGTAGCTCGTGAGCTACCTAATGAGCACCCCTGACTTAGACTGTTTCTTTAGAGAACAAATCGAAATCAGGCCTATGATCAGCACCAAGTTGGAGTCAATACTTAATAAGAATCAAGCTAATGGCTGCCTGAATTAGTTTACATTATTAGTAATATAGTCTTGAAAACATGCAAGCATTTCTTAACTTACGGTAATTACCAAGGTAATGGAAGATTGGAAGGCTTATTTTAAAAATCCAAAATGAGTCAGTTTCAGACAATCCTAGTAAAGTTTTGGGTCCTGATGCAGCTTCCATTTACACAGTAAATTTCCAATGTAGTTAAACTGTATTCAGTCAGTTTTCTGTAGTAATTTGAGTATCTGAAGCTCTGTTCCCAATCCTTGGGTGTTTACTGAGATTTCTGTTAACCACATCCTGCTACAACTCAATTTTGACAGATTTCCCAGGCCATGTTGAGCTGCAGTCACTTGCTGTGACAGAACATCCAGAAGATCACTTACATTAAAGTGAAGAAGGAAGCTAGATAATGATGTGCTTGGACCTTTGGGAGGTAAAAATAAAAGTATGCTTTCTGGTTCATGCTGCCATATATTATGTCATAACTTACAGCAGACCAAAATAGTATTTTCCTATAGAAATCAATGGATGTTACTGTGGCTGCACCAGTCCCTTTTCTATGTGACAGTTTCACCATCACACAAGCACCGAATCAAAGAATTGTCAGACTGGAAATGAACCTGGAAGTCATTTGGGCAAGATTTCCCTAGACTGGCATCCTACACATATCCTGAAGTACAAATTATGCCATTAGTCTTGGCCATATTGGCTGGGGTTCATGGGATATGAAGTTGAAAGCCTCTGGAGCAGTGCTTCTCAACCTTCCTTATGCCGTGACCCCTTAATCCAGTTCCTCATGTTGTGGTGACCCCCAACCATAACATTATTTTCGCTGCTGCTTCATAACTGTAATTTTGCTACTGTTATGAATCGTAATGTAAATATCTGATTTGCAAGATGTATTTTCATTCACTGGACCACGTTTGGCACAAATTGCCCCAATTTGAATACTGGTGGGGTTGGCGGGGTGATTGAATTTGTCATTTGGGAGTTGTAGTTGCTGGAATTTATAGTTAACCTATAAAAAGCATTCTGAACTCCACCAACGATGGAACTGAACCAAACTTGGTGCACAGAACTCCCATGACCAACAGAAAATACTGGAAGGGTTTAGTGGGCATTGACATTGAGTTTGGGAGTTGTAGTTCACCTACACCCAGAGAGCACTCTGGGCTCAAACAATGATGGATCTGGACCAAACTTGGCATGAATACTCTATATGGCCAAATGTGAACACTGGTGGAGTTTGGGGGAAATAGACCTTGACATTTGGGAGTTGTAGTTGCTGGGATTTATAGTTCACCTACAATCAAAGAGCATTCTGAACCCCACCAATGACAGAATTGGGCCAAGCTTCCCACACAGAACTCCCATGACCAACAGAAAATGCTGTGTTTTCTGATGGTCTTTGGCGACCCCTCTGACACCCTTTTGCGACCCCTCCAGGGGTCCCGACCCCCAGGTTGAGAAACACTGCTCTGGAGGATGTCAGCTTGGAGCAGGTTGATTGATGGGAGCTCTTGGTTGAAGCAGAAAGGCTGTAACTATAATATTTCCGACAGATTGCTATTTGGGCTATTTACAACACACACACACAACAACAACAACAACAACAACAACAACAAGAAAAAGATCTATTCATTTACCAAGGTAATTTGTTCCACTACCATCTATGACAATAATCTATCTAGGAATGTGTGAGCAATCTTCTACGGTGGACATTGTTGTTTGGTTTTGCATGCTTCACCTGATCAGCACTTTCTAGACTGTTTGTGTTGACCAGACACAATTTGTGCTCTGATATTACACATTGATATATAGCTGCTGACGTGTTTGAAAAAGAAATGCACTTTGGAAATGCTTGCAAAACATTGCTCAAGCACCAGTGAATAGAAAAATCTGCCGAAGCAGTACACGTAAGAAACATGCATCTTAATACATCTCCCAAAAGAATGGATTTCCCCCTGGTTTTTAAAAATGAAAACACAGGCCCATGAAACTAGTCATAAACTATATACAGGTGGAAAGGAGGGTAAAGTCCAAAGATGTCTTTCAAAGAGTTATAGAACTGCAGTAGTGTGCTAATAGGATGATTCCTTGTAGACTTTCAATTCATGTATACAACAAGTTCTAACAAGTGTTGTACAGAGTACATTTCTAGCCATCGTGGCTGTGGAGTAAATGTTGGAAACCTGCATAGTTTTAGCTTAGCAACAACTGATAAGTTTATCAAAGGAGGCTTGCCTGTGATAATCCCTTTTCACTGTTGTTGTTATATGCCTTCAAATCATACTGTATGTTCTGGCATACAAGGCGACTGGGGGTATAAGATGACTTTTCAACACAAAATACAGAGTTAGGGATATACTCACTGTTTAAAATGACTCCGCATTCCATGGGGGTGATGGCCCACTGGGCTGTCCCTGTGGCCCCCACTGCTCACCTCCTCCAAAGGCCACTGGATTCACTTTAGGCCCAAGGAAGCGCCTCTGGAAGATGACTCCCAGCAGCCCTGGCAGCAGCGTGCCTGGGATGTGCTCACTGAGACATTCTGGGAGCCATAGTTCCCTGACTCCTATGGCTCCCAAAATGCCTCAGCAAGCACATCCCAGGCACGCTGCCACCCGGGGCTGCTGGGAGTCATCGTCCAGAGGTGCAAGGAAGTGCCTTCGGACAATGACTCCCAGCAGCCCCTGGCTGTGGCGTGCCTGGGATGTGCTCGCTGAGGCCTTCTGGGAGCCGTAGGCACCAGGGAACTATGGCTCCCAGAATGCCTCCATGAGCACATGCCAGGCACACTGCCACCAGGGCTGCTTGGAGTCGTCCGAAGACGCTTCCTTGGGCCTAGACAAGCCCAGTGGCCTTTGAAGGAGGTGAGCGTCAGGGAGAAAGGAGGGCCATGAAAGTAGAGCAAGGAGAGTGGTGGGGGCCACAGGGACACCCCAATGGGTGATCACTCTTGGCCAGTCTCCATGGCAATGCAGCCTGCCCCTCCCTCCCTCCTCCCTCCCTCCCTCCTCCCTCCCTCCTCCCTTCCTTTTATTATTTTCTTTAATTTTATACCTGGCATACTTGTTAACCCCTGAATTTCATAAGATTTTCCAGGCCTATAAAGTCATCTAATACGCCGGAAAATACGGTACATTTCTGACTTGATGCAATGCTTAGGTGAACTATTACCAGGTTTCTCAGTAAGTTTGGTTCAGTGGGGTTTGGGAATTGCTCCCTCTGAGGCTGAGTGGCTGTGACTTGCTCAAAGTCACTCTATTGACTTACATGGTCGAAATGGGATTTGAACTCTTTAAAATAGTTTTCCTACTTTTGTCAGTGATCTACCTTTGGGCTGC
This sequence comes from Anolis apletophallus, assembly GCA_030556195.1. NCBI lineage: Eukaryota > Metazoa > Chordata > Lepidosauria > Squamata > Anolidae > Anolis > Anolis apletophallus. Next base: position 68,245,064 of record JARBWK010000004.1, read on the forward strand.
TCCAAACAGGTCCAAAAATGTAGCCTGACGTGCTTTTACCTAAAACATCCAAATGACACCTCATGTAAATGCGAATTCATTCAAATCAAAGCAGGATTTCCCTCATTTCACCCAAATTAATTAGATACCCCATTAGATCCAAGCCTTCCTGAAAGGCCCGGGTCTACCCAGGGGTGAGTCCCCACAGCCATCTCGCACCTTTAGGGCTCCTGGAGTCACCACTTTAGCGCACCAGGAGAACTTTACAAGCAGGCTCTATGTCTGCCAGCGGCTTTCTGGTAAATTTTAGGGTCTAAATTTGGGTTTGGGGGGATGGCTGCTTGCTATCTCGATTACAATTGGGATTTTAAAAAAGATAGTATCTAACCACCAGGGAGGGAAAATCTGGGGTTTAGGGCTGTGCTGGCTAACCCCAGATATCAGGTGTCCCAACAGTTAAATAACAGGTACCCAATATACAAGAACACAACTGGGAACAATATTAGCCAAAGTCACTATGCCAACTCCAAGGATAATCCAGAGAAAGAGTAGTCCAATGTTCAAATGCACAAGTCAAGGCTGAAGCAAACAGGTCAACGATAATCCAAAGCAGTGGTCAAGGTCCAGAAATTGCAGTGAAATACAAACAGTGGGTACAACACAAATGCACATCACTCCCACAACTGGCCCCTAGCTTTTACTGCTGCTTTATAGTAAGTCAGAAAGCTATGGGCCGGATCCTGAATGCACTTTGACAGTTCCTCTCTGCTGATTCCTTGCAGTTAAACAAGCACTTCTGTGCATTTCCTTTAAGGCAACCCTTAGCTTCTGCCACCACTGCTCTTTTGGTGTCTCAGGTGAGCTGGGGGGGGGGGGTCACAAACCCTGACCCTGAGTTTGCTCCTGCTCTGCTTCTGCAGGCTGAGATGTTGTCTCTGGCTCTGGGCCTAAGTTTATATCCAGAATTAGTTCTTGAATTCCTGCTCATGGCCTTGAAAAGTATCCAGAAGCAACTCATACCCTGGGTCCTTGCTGAAGGCTTGAGACACAGGCTGACCCAGTTCAGGGATGGGATGTGGGGACTCAAATGTGGGCAAAAATGGGTTACTTTGTTTAACCCATTTTTGCCTGTGTTTACCTGCTGCCTGGAAGCACCCTTTCACAACCCATGAAACCTCAGCCATTTCTGCAATTTTTATGCTCTTGGTTTTCAGTTTGGTTGATTTATTACTATAACTCCAGTCTCATCTGATTGTAACCTCTAGGAAGAAGTAGGGAAGGGGAGACAACACTGGGCCTATGTTAGTAAGTAGATGGTGTTATATTATTTCAGTTGGGCTGAATTATATTTAGCTATGAAGTAACTCTTGTGGTTTCCCTACATGAGGAAGTTTAGCAACAGAGCCATTTTCCCCCGAGGACAATAGCACACATGTTTTCTCAAGGAGAAGAATTTTTTATATTTCCATGTGTTGTATTAGTCACTTTTCAACTATGGACCAAAAAAATGTTGTCCGGCATGACATGTTGCATCCTGTATTTTATCCATACCTCTCACTCACTAGGCATATCTTGTTTTATCAGCAAGAATATCTTTAAAAGGCAGGATGTCTGAATAAGAATTTCTACCCACCTCTACAACCTTCAGGTCTAGCAAGCAAAATCTACTGTTTACAGCATATGGGTTGCTTCTCTTTCTTTTGGGTCTGCCTTTTCATAACAAATAGGAATTTTTTAAAAAAAAATTCAATTATCCTTAAAGAGGCAACACGACTATTAATTTTTAAACAAGTGTTGTAAAGATAAAGTCTGCCATCATGACATCTGGTTTAGAAAGGTTTTAAAAGTCCCTAATGTAATGGAGACTTTCTCTGCACTGCCATATAATGCAGTTTGAAACTGCATTACATGGTAGTCAGTGTAGACCAGGCATGGGCAAACATTTTCTTCCATGAGGTGGAGGAAAAAGCCCAATGAACCTCATCCAACCCATGGGCCTTAGTTTGCCCAAACCTAAGTGTAGACTCATATAATGCAGTGTAAAAAAAGAAAGCAAGACCAATGGTTACCTCCCAAAAAAATTGTATCTGGGTGATGTGACACATTATCTTCTTTCACCAAGCAAGAATATGCAAACTAAACTTTGACCCATCTGTGCTTATTGTTTTATTTGAACAGCTCCACCCATTGAGTTGCTACAAGTGATCTTTAAACCACAGAAAGTGATCAAGACATCCTTCATTAGTGACAATTAGAACTATTCACTGTGGTCTGTTCTTCCAGTCCTATGATTCCTGCAGCCATTTTTTCTGTTTGAGAGCAATGCACCAAAAATAAACAAGTTGAGTCAAAATTGGCAGCGAAATCAAGTAAATTCAATATAAATGTGTGAGTAAATATATTTGTTTCAATTATAAATATAGAAATTATATTTATCATAATGAAAGCCAGTATTAACCCACTCTTGCGCTTCTCTGTAGACTCGGGTAAAAGCAAACTGCTGCAGCCTTTCCTGATTTGTGTGTTCTTTCCTCCTTCATAACCTTTGCCATCTTGACCTACCTCTGATACTGCTTGGCCACTTATTTTCATCTGTGAAAGCTTGGAGTTTATAAATGAACTTTTTGAGAGCATGAAATTTATTTTAAGTGTTTACTTTTAAAATCACTAAAGCCATGGATAGGTCTAAAAACAGGGTTTTGGTTATGTTCTTGTTTAGTTAGGTTGAAAATCACAAGCACATTCTTCATCAAGACAACTTGATTCAATGTTGCTGTCTTCAGGAAAATATGATTATGGTGCATTTTTTTTTCTAGTCTCTGCACTGTTTTTCACCTTCACAAAGTAAGAAAAACAATCTAACTGATTAATAAACACGTCATTTTTTCAGGTGGGTCTTGGAAGATAACGTTGCCAAGGAGTCATATCACTACTACAATTGAGTCATTTTTTAAAAAAATTATCAGACTTCATCTCAGACTGTTGGGCAAATATTGTGCTTATGTCAATATGCACACACCTCTTAAGCCAGAAGTAGTGAGAAACAATTTATTATATAAAAGATTGCCTAAACAATATTGGCCAGCCCAACAACACACAGATTAGAAATTCTTATAGTTTCTCATCATTGATGAAAAATAGGGATCATTAACATCATGATAAGTTACTGTGAAAATGGGGAACAAACGTAAGATTCTTTGCATTTTGAGACTTTTCCTACAAAAATTCATTTGCATTGAAGCACATTCTTTCTTGCAACTTTCCTATGCAAAAACTAGTAAATGCAGCATAGCATAGATGGGCTGCATACACACAATGTTTGCAATAGAGACAACTTTTTTCTTAACCTTGTAAATATAAGATTATACATATGGGTTACTTAAAAATTTTCCAAAGTGGGGAAACTTAATGTGTGTTATCCTAATGTTTTCCCCATCATAGAGAGCTGGTATAATAAGTAATATTTTAATTAGGATTGTCTTTCTAGCTGAGGAGAAGAATGCTCCTGAGCATGGTCAAAGTGCCCTGCCATTTGCATTATGGTATAGTATCCAAGATGGAAATACCTGCTAATTTTATTGTCTTTTATTGTCAATTAACTGTAATGTATTATTTATGCTTTAGAGAGTAAAAAGAGATTCTTGTAGTTCTTTTACATCTTTGTAACTGTAACACAGCCAGCAAATGACATAGAATAACCAATGAACACAAACAATATATATTTGTCACCAATTATCCTGCTCCTGTACAGTTCTACAATCAATAACCTGCTTTCACCAACATGTTCCAATTGACGGTAATAAGATCCATCTGGAGTCAACTAGTTATAATTGCAGCCTAAAAAATTGATCCAGTGTTCTCGAAACCCACAGAGGATTTTATTATCGATTGAAAGGGAGAAAGCCTTTTATGAGCATACTCAAGACCCTGAGATGTAAATTAGTTGCCTCTTAACACCCTTAATGGGAACAATAACCAAAGTGATAAATGGAGACCAGGATTTTCTTTTTCTTTTAGTTCACGTTTTGAAGCAAAGTGTGACTGTAATGATATTCTGGTATTAGTAGTTTGGAGTACAGAACACAGGACGAGGTAATAATATCATTAACTAGAGCAAAATAAGATGTCATTGCACTTTGACAAGGAATACAGTATGGCCCCCTTATCCTCAGATTTGATATCCATGGTTTTCATTACCCATGTTCCAAAAATACCACCACTGCCTGCATAAGTGTTTCCAGGTTCCCCAGTTATTTTCTGTGTCAGAAGTGATTTGAGCAGACCTGGGCAATTGCCGGCCTTCCAGGTGTTTTGGACTTCAAATCCCAGAAATCCTAACAGCTGGTAAACTGGCTAGGATTTCTGGGAGTTGAAGTCCAAAACACCTGGAGGGCCGGCAATTGCCCAGGTCTGGATTTGAGAAATTGCAAGTCACTTCTGATGTGAGAGAATTGGCCATCTGCAAGGACGTTGCCCAGGGGATGCCCTGATGTTTTACCAACCTGGGGGTACGGAGCCCCTGCAGGGTTGTGAGGGGGTGGGGTGTCGGAGAGGTTATCAAAGACCATCAGGAAACATAGTATTTTCTGTTGGTCATGGAGGTTCTGTGTGGGAAGTTTGGCCGAATTCTATTGTTGGTGAGGTTCGGAATGCTCTTTGATTGTAGGTGAACTACAAATCCCAGCAACTACAACTCCCATATGTCAAGGTCTATCTCCCCCCAAACTCCAGCAGTGTTCACATTTGGGCATATTGAATATTTGTGTCAAGTTTGGATGAGATCCATCATTGTTTGAGTCCACAGTGCTCTTTGGATGTAGATGAACTACAACTCCCAAACTCAAGGTCAATGCCCACCAAACCCTTCCAGTATTTTCTGTTGGTCATGGTAGTTCTGTGTGCCAAGTTTGGTTCAATTTAATTGTTGGTGAAGTTCAGAATGCTCTTTGATTGTAGGTGAACTATAAATCCCAGCAACTACAACTCTCAAATGACAAGATCCTCCCCTCCCCCTTTCCCCAACTCCATCACTATTCAAATTTGGGCATATTGGGTATTTGTACCAAATTTGGTCCAGTGAATTAAAATACATCCTGCATATCAGTAGCAAAATTATACATCCTGCATATCAGTAGCAAAATTATAGTTATGAAGTAGCAACAAAAATAACGTTATGGTTGGGGGCTGCGGCATTAGGAAGCTGGGGCTGCCAGACAGGAGCTCACCCCATCTCTCAGATTTGAACCATCGACCTTCAGGTTTAACACATTTCACCACCGTGGCTTCTGGTTCCCCAGTGTGATTCTATGGTGTGCTTCCAACCCAAGTATAGTCAAAATATAAAGTTTGTCATTATGCACAGTTTCGGGACTGTGTGTGCTGGAATGTATTCCCCACAAATATGGAATTGTACTATATTAATAATTCCTTAGAGTATTTCCAGCTACACTGGGCCTTCCCTTGATCAAAGAATGCTGCTCACTGACAATCTTTGCCAGAAGAAATACTGCTTATGCAGAAAGACCTAGTGTCTGCATTACCCTGCTCATCCGTCTCTGATAAAATATGTATTGAGCATACTAAATGTGAAGAGATGGCCTACTTTCCTTGGAAGAGGCGCAGCGCACTGCAGGAGACTGGTCTGTCACTAGGTTAAGAATATCTTACATTCTGCCCATAAGGCACAATCTATAGAAAACAAAATTAATGTGCAGGCGCGTCACATGTGTATGGTGACTTCTAGGGATCTGATTAAATTTAGCGATGCTCTCAGCGTACAGAAAGCAAAGCACAGCGGTGTGGATGATAAATAATTCAACTTTCTGGAGAACAAAGGCGAGGGTTTAAGCAGAAAATACATGCAAACACAGGGAAGAATCAAAGCCAAACTTGTATCAGACATCGTGCATGTAATCTCAATGGCTGGAATCCAACAAAATGCTTTCCTGCATGAGCACTACAGAAATAAATATGGTACCTTCAAAAGACTACACATTGGCAATGGAGGCAAGTCCATCTATTTTTCACTGAAAGTGAGGATTCCGATCAATTAAATACATTTCTTCAGCTCACATTATCTAGTATGAGACTGATTCGACCAGCCATGTGTGGGTAACACAAAACAAAGGGCTTTAATGGCATCATCACTGAAGATACAATTACAATTATCTTTCTTATGTCAAAAGCTTGCAAATATTACCCATGCAAACAGTGTTGCCCCTTCCCACATGACATCCTCTTGATATTTCTTGGCATAGTGTATCTACTGGAATGGTACCAATCTGAGATGATAGGAAGGCTTAGAATTTCAGTTCACTTTCTTTCATATGTCTATATCTGTAAAGAGGAGAGGAGTACACAAAAGTTGGTCTTTGACTAGCCTTATTGTACCCTGCAGAACCTGGGAAATAACTGCATAGTACCGTAGTTGAAACAATCTGTAAATGTTAAGCATTTTGGCTTGGATAGACTTGCCTTTATAGAACAAAGTCCCTTATTTGAAGGGCTGGCAGAAGATACTCCTCTGCTTCAAGCGATGCCCTTTCCAAGTCTGATTTAAAGATGAAGCACCATAAGAAGATAAAGGTGGTGCATTGAAGTTCCTATCAATATCTAGAGAGTGGATAGAGTGGACTCCCATATCGTTTGGTCACAGTCTAAGGTGGGATGTGTTGTAATATATCAACTATAAATTCGGTATATCTAAATTTACATCTTCACTCACAAATGTGTGTCCTCTTCTGTCATTATTCCCATACATTAGTGTGTGCGTGATGTATTGTGGCTGGACTATTGCTGGAATTTTGATGAGTTAAAGCTTTCCTGCCAATTGGCAAGATATGTCAGCTTTGAGCTATCATGGTGCTATTGCTTTAGCCCCAACTGTCATTTACTTAAGTAAGAGCTCGGATTAATTTCCTACTGTGCTGAGCAACAAGGATTAATTAAAAATTGCTCTATTCTGTTGGAATCACTTTCCCACTATACATGATATGCTGATTTCTGCTGTGTCTGTATGAGGACAGATGACACAATGTTTCTGTGTTCTCAAATAATATGTTGTGTCCAGGTTGGTTCATCATGGCTGACTTCTCTGGTTGAAGTAGTCTGCAGTGCCTTTCTATAAAGTGATGCAGCATTATGATTCACTACTTAATAGAACAGAAACCATTTCAATAGTTATTTGCATGGTATTTGAATGGTGTAAAATACATTGATTGGGAAATATATTCCATTTTAAAGGGTTATTGCGGTCTGGTTTCTACCCACATTCATATTTGCACAAAAGACTTTATAGCAAAGTGCAGCCCCAAAGCCGCGAAAGCCTCAAAAGAGTAACACTTTATCTCTGAAATAGGTTATAATTCCCACCACCCCAACACTCATACAATCACTTCTTAACGTTTTTTTTAAAAAAACCCTTTTTTCTTAACTAGTGACTTCCAGACAATTTTTATCAACTTGTCTCACTGTTGTATTTCCTTACTTCTGTGCCTTGAGTCTTTTTTTCCTTATAGAATAGTATTTTTTTAAAAAAAACCCAACAACAACAGTTGCATAATCCTTGTTGAACACAAAAAACTAGGACTACTCTGCAAGTTCTACTGAATGTAAATGCAGGACGATCCCCATATCTGCAAAGCATGTGTTGTCAGAGGCTACATGGACACATGTGAAACAGCAAGGGAGACAGAGCCAGTCCAGGTAATCTTGCTGCCCGAGGTAAGGAAATGGGAAGCAAACACCTTCAGTACTATACACAGATGCCCACTAGACTTCCAATTGGTTTTTGTTTGAATTTTAAAGAAGCTATCCAATGTATAGGGTATAGGTTTAATAACCTGAATAGCTCCTTTAAAGCTCTGGCTAAAATCTGAAATGGATACATCCCTCCACTGCCTTGCAGGCCACCAATCCCCATTGAATTTGATGACAGGCCATTCTTCTTCACTACATGAGGGCCACTGGCTACCAAATCAAGCCAAGTGATTCCTCACTGCCTTTCTTTGCCACTCCAAATCTTTCTTTCCCCTACAGTGCCACTGGATACAATAAATCAGCAAAATCTCTAAAATACCAGGAAATTCATGCTATGCATACTTTTATTCAGGAGAGAAAAACCTGAAATGATTAAGTACTCGGTGTTGATCTGAAGATACGTGCGTGGGAGTTATAACATGAGCATGTTGCCCATGGTTACAGCTCACACCGCAAAGAGTCGCACTGCAGGGCCTTTGCTCCTTGAAATAAGAAAATTGATTTGTGCAAAGAGGCAAATTCTTAATTTAAGAATCTGGTATTCTTAATCCAAGGATAAATAATAACCCCAGAGCATTTTCACAGCTGAAACTAGAAGTACTGTGGAGTGAGTTCCCAGATCAATCACAACCCATTCCATAAATCTCAGGGACAGAATCAAAGGACAAAACTGTGTAAGGTTACAGAATTGGAACAGGCAAAGATTGGAACACTTCTGGGTCCAAAACCTGGGTCAAACCTGTCTAATTTTGGTCAGTTGATTTCCTGACAGATCAGGAAATGGGGACCCAGTTTGCACTGGATGGGGTTACATTCCACTTGAAATCTCAGGTTTGCATCTTGGCTGGATTACTGAACTCAGAAATAAGCCTTGGATGCTAGGGTACAGCTGTGACTGAGAGTGCTTTTGTACAGGTAAAGCTGGTGTAATAGTAGCACCCATTCCTTGAGATGTAAGAACCAGTTATAGTGACACATGCCTTATGGAGATCCTAGGTCGAACCCATCACAGGGTTTGCTTGAGTTGAGAGTGTGTGACTTACCCAAGAACATTCAGTGGGGTTTCATGGTTAATCAGGGATTTGACCCTGGTCTCCAGAGCAGTAGTCCAATACTCAAACCACTATGGCATGTTGACTATCTACTCTCCACATTCTCTGCTTTGCTCTAAATGACTTGCACATACAAACCATCTGTTGTCCTCTTTGTTTGGTGCAATGTACAAACAATTGGTACTGAATTAGAGAAATCTGGCGTTAGCTGAGAATGAGTGAAAACAGATGCCCAGTCCTTAAAGCTCTTTTCTCTCTCCCCCTTGCACTTTCCCTCTCTCTCACACACAAACTTTTTCCTTCTGTAGTACCACTTGACCTGTTCAAGATCCAGAGAAGGCCAGTGGCTGAGATCCTGCATCATCTGGCAGAACATAAACTATGCCATGTCCCCTTTCCCTACACAGAGAACTCATCTATCTTCTGTGCTTCCCCCTCCCCCCCAAACTTGCATAATCTACTGGGTAGGAGAGAATAGCCACATTGCATCTGCCTGTGATCCTGTAGCTAGTTAAACAATGACAATGTTGTGTTCCAGGATCTCTCAGTAGGTCCTCTGGAGATCTTGGAGGATGATGTCATTACCATTCATCTAGCTCTATGAACATAGCCAGATTCTGTGAGGCTTCCCTCCCCTGGCCACTGAAGGGTTGGGGTGAGTGTGTAGGAGATGCACCACTAGGGTGACAGAGGCAAGGAATATGACTCCCACAATGACCATAAAAAGGCAGATAAAATGCATTTGCTCCTACATAGGTCATCAGTAGGTTGCCAAGTAGCAATTTAGCTGGCACACACACTGATATTTGACATCCCTACCAATTAACACTTTATTTCTTTACACTTATGAATAACAACATTAAGGCATGAAAAGAGGAGCAGCTGAGCTGTCTCTAGGTTCAAATTAATGGATTTGGGATTTTGAAACTTTGTTTTAGAAATTAGGGTGTTACGATGCAGTCCTCCCTGTGTCTGCTCAGATATAAAATCCCATTAATTCCACAAAACCATTTCTCAGATATGGACAAGACTTCAGTCTTATGAAGAAAAGAGCCAAAAGTACCCAATTTATATTGCTTTTATTGTATTGTCAAAGGCTTTCATGGCCAGAATCACTGGAAGTTGTTTTCGGGCTGTATGGCCATGTTCTAGAAGCATTCTCTCCTGACGTTTTGCCTGCATCTATGGCAGGCATCCTTAGAGGACCTCACAACCTCTGAGGATGCCTGCCATAGATGCAGGCGAAACGTCAGGAGAAAATACTCCTAGAACATGGCCATACAGCCCCAAAAAGAACTACAGTGACCCATTGCTTTTATTTTTAACCTAGTCCACCATCTAAAATTGTTTCCAGCTTTATTCATGCAGGAGTTGCTTGGTTTCCTTTTGTTTCCCACCAATAAAGGAGCCTGTGTGCTGTGCCCAGGAGGAATACAATTCTGAGTAACAGCTGGATTTTTTTCTTCAGGACAGCGGGATCAAGCTTGTCCGCCTTTCCTGTTCCCAGCTGTCATGAGAGCAGCTCCAGGTGCAAGCAAAGAGTCAGCTTTTTTGGTAAGAGTCTGGTTTCAGAGTCTGTGGAACCTGCCTCCCCCATTTTGCCTTGAGATGGGATGACTTCAATAAATGAGCTTTTGCTCGTTCCTTCCCCAACCTCCTTTTTCGTAGGAAGCTGCTGATGAAAAGAGCTGGATATCTAGAAAATTTGCACATTTTGGGGGAACTTTTTTGTTGACCTCATAAAACAATTGTGGCACTGGTGTGGGTTTTCAAGTGTTTTGATAGACTGCCTTTATGCATAGAATTGGAACCCACTGTAGCAGCCATTGTGAGAAGATCACTTGCCAGTCCTAATCTTGAACAGGCAGCCTTCGTCACCCCCTTTCACGACACCTCTGCTCTCTTTCATCACTGATTTAAAAATCCATCTGTCCTTGACTCAGACTGCTAAAAAACCAACTAAACTGGACTAGCTTTTTTTCAGGCTTTGCCTTCTTATCTTGTTTATCTGGAGAGAAGTTAGTGTGGGAGGAATGAAGTATTTAACTGAGGGGAACGGCACATGCAATGCCACCTGATTAAAATAAATCCTTTTAAGGAACCTCATGCTAACTGTTTGTTAACAGTACTAAGGAATAATACTGAAGGAAATGGAGACCTTTGTGTGTACAATATCCTGTCACATACAGACCATCTTTTCCTAATCTGAAACCAGGATTTCTGCCACTTTGGAGTATCTTTATTTACTGCATGTCTTATATCATCTGTTCCCAGCCTTAATAGGAAGTATATGAACTGAAAATGTTAAAAATTTGTTTCAATAGATTAAACAAATGAAACTGTATGCCCAAATTCAATCACCAAGATGTCCTCAGAAAATGTATTGTTGAAGGCTTTCATGGCTGGAATCACTGGGTTGTTGTAACCTCACAACCTCTAAGGATGCTTGCCACAGATGCAGGTGAAATGTCAGGAGAGAATGCTTCTAGAACATGGTCATACAGCTTGAAAAACCTACAACAACCCACTGTCCACAGAAAAGGTAGCCTTTTAAAGACTGAACATTGAAACCATGGCTCCCTTGACCCCTGGGTTTTATGTAGACATCACCAGCTTGTCATAGGGATGCTCTTTTAGTGATTGATTGATAAATAAATAAATATTGAAAAGGAAGGGTGCTTGATTTGTGGGGTATGCTTCCAGAATCACATAACACTCCAGGCGCTGCAGTAGATTTCTACAACACCATAGAAGAAGTACACAATTTCAGAACAAGTAATTATTCTGTAATGACTGAATAAAACAGCCAGTTCACTTCCTCTCTTTAATGGCAGTGTTCTACATGCAAACAGAAAGGAAAAGAAGCATCATTATTAAATGAATGTGAACAAGCTTTGTTATTACTGGAAATAAATACCTCAATCCATGGTTGCTGTATATTCAATAGAACAAGGAAAAATTCATTGATTTTTGTTGTTGTTTTTCATAACATGGAGAAGAGATTTTACCCATTCTAGAAATTAAGACTCTTTTTGAAAATAGTTTTCTGACTGCTGAAAGCCATCAGCTGCAGTATGTTGGGGAAAGCAGACTGGTCTATAGCAAGTTGTATAAAACTTGCTATACATCAGTGTTTCTCAACCTGGGGGTCAGGACCCCTGGGGGATAGCGAGGGAGTGTCAGAGGGGTTGCCAAAGACCATCAGAAAACACAGTATTTTCTGTTGGTCATGGAGGTTCTGTGTGGGAAGTTTGGTCCAATGCTATTGTTGGTGAGGTTCAGAATGTTCTTTGATTTTAGGTGAAATAAATCCCAGAAATGACAACTTTGAAGTGTCAAGTCTATTTTCCCCAAACTCCACCAGTGTTCACATTTGGGCATATTGAGTATTCGTGCCAAATTTGGTTTGGATCCATCATTGTTTGAGTCCACAGTGCTCTCTGGATGTAGGTGAACTACAACTTCAGTGCCCATCAAACCCTTCCAGTATTTTCTGTTTGATTGTAGTTAACTATAAACCCAGCAACTACAACTCTCAAATGACAAAATCAATTCTCCTCCAACCTCACCAGTATTCAAATTTGAGCGTATCAAGTATTTGTGCCAAATTTGGTCCAGTGGATGAAAATACATCCTATATATTAGATATTTACATTATGATTCATAACAGTAGCAAAATTGCCGTTATGAAGTAGCAACAAAAATAATGTTATGTTTGGGGCATCCCCACAACATGAGGAACTGAATTAAGGGGTCACAGCTTTAAGAAGGTTGAGAAACACTGGTATACATTGACAAGATTCTTTTACATTTTCTCCTTTTGTCTTCATTTTAAAATACAGATGGCATTTTGAGCACTGGAATTCCAGCTCAAGTCAAGCTGCTACCATGATTCTGACTGCAACTGTCAGAGATTCTCAGGGCTTCAAGAGAGCAGTGATAAATAAGAGATAATAAGAACACAGTGTTCATGGCAAAAACACATGTGCCAAAGAGGAGACTTAATTGTGTTGATAACCTCATAAATTAGGCATGGACAACTCTGGACATCTGATGGACTGCATATGACATCAGCCTTGGCCAAAATTGCCAATAGCAAGGAATGTAGTTCAGCATCTGGAAGGCGTTGTATTCCCTCTCTCACTTACAGATAAACTGATGAGAAAGGAAGAGGATTTGCCACTGTAAGGCTCTTGAGATATCCAAGAACATACATAGTAAAGAAACTGTAGCCAATCTTAAAAACTGTAATACTAAAAATAATACTTAGTGGCTAGGGTGTACTAATAGTGGTCAAATAGTGATCTTGGCTAGAGCTGCTGGACCTGCAGTCCAGCAACCTTTGGATGTCTATCTGATTCCCATCCTGTTCTACATGGTGGGTAAAATAATCAATTGAAGATTACAATTAAATAGTAGTAAAAAGTAGCATAAAAGCACTTTCAATTATCTAAAAATAAGCCAAAGGCAATAGTGCCAGAGGACAGATACCGGAGCTGACATCTGATTTGAGAAAAGTATCCAGGAAGTAAAAAAAACTTCACTGAAATAAATTAATAGTCTCCCATTGTAGACGAGGTCTAAGGTTTAGAGATAGGGCCTTCTGAAAGGACAAGTAAATGTGTTGTTCATGGTGGCGGATTGTACTTCAGACTTCCTGGCACACAGATCACCATTTTAGTCAGTCTACTAAACCACATCTCATATTACGATCACGTTATTCAGTGTAAATGTAACAAGGTGATTCAGAGCAGAAGTACAAAAGGTAAATAATAAATATTTAAGGCATGGAATCTAGCCAACTTTATTAACTTGGTCAAGTTATGTTGCAAAACCAAAACAAGTCAAAGCTTCCTTCTTTTGATGGGATGGAGCAGTTCTCATGTTACTCACAAGTTATAGAGGCACCTGAAGTGAAAGGAGGTGGTGAAGAGAATGTGCATGAATGTTTTTCTCACTATCTGTTAATGTTTCTAATCATATGACCTTTATTGCTAAAGGATTAACTATTGGGGAGGTCTTGTATCATTAGTTCGTTCAATTAATTGTTATGCACAGACAACAATAGTCACTTTTGTAGGTCTTTAACCTGTTATGTATGCATGTCTCACAACTCTGGGAGAAGGGTGGCATACAAATGCAGTAAAGTAAATAAATACCTAATTTTTCAGAATTAGTTTTCTGTCATAAATTCTCTGCACAACCTTATAAAAAGCCTTATGGGTTAATTTCAAGATCTTTAATAGAATACATAGTGTTTCGCAGATTATTCTCTAGTTTCCTGTCATGATAAAGTAGCAATAATTTCAAGAGGGAAATGTTAATCAGAGGACTTTGTTGAATGGGAAGCAGCCATCACATATATAGCAATATACAAGATGGTGCAAATGTTGATGCCCAAAACTGGCTTTCTAAAACAAGACATGATGCACAACATTGTTAAAAGCATTCCCAAGAGACAACTTCCATTCAATAGAATGGTTCCTTTGCATGATGAAAGTGTAAATGAGTATATTAGTTGTGCTGCATATGTAAGAGAGTAATGATAATGTCACTAGTCTTCAACACAAGCATACAATAGATCAATTGAGCAGGTATATGTGGGCTGGGTGGTGAACTACGTGTTTGAGAAGGAAAAAGGAAATGAAAACAAAACCACATATATTCTCCTTGTCTAATTTAGTCATAAGCAATGGTTCTAAATTGACTGCAGAATCAAAAGCTACAGGTCTCTTCAGTTCATTCTACCGTATTTTCTTTTAAGAAACAGTTACAGATGCACCACAGTAATATGTGCCAGAAGAAACTTTAATGAGCACATCTGTTTCCCACCTGCAATGGCTTTACATCTATTTAAAATGAGAACAGAATTACACAAGCAGAAACTGCATACTTGGCTTCTCAATGCGACTTAGCAGAGATGCCTAGCATGATTCTGTGATGGTAGTTGAGATGCATGCATGACTACTTGAAGGCCATTGTTTCTCATCCATACCTTAAATGTGCCCATATAAGCAGGTGAGGGATGAGCCATACAATCTTAAGATATATTGCAATATATTGGAAATTAATGCACCCCAAGTTGTAGTTGTTATGTGCCTTCTAATTGCTTTCGACATATGATGACCCTATCACAAAGTTTCAAGATTTGTTCAAGAGGGACCACCGCAGTCTGGTGTCATGGTCTGAATGTTCAACTAGGACTCTGAACACCAGGGTTTGAATTCCTACTCAGCCATGGAAGCCCATTGGTGTCTTTAGGTAAGTCAATCTCAGAGGAAGGCAAAGACAAACCCCCTCTCAACAACTCTTGCCAAAAAAAACCCACCCTGTGATAGGGTCACCTTTCAGTTGGTACCAGTCAGAAATGACTTCAAGGCACTGAACAACAACTTGGTGTGTGCAGTTATTTCCAATAATTCCCATATGTCTGAAGGTTGTGTGACTCATGTCTGATCGGGTTATTACTACAACTAAAGAAAAGGTGAGAAAACAGTGGTCTCCCAAATGTTGTTGGAGGAGCAACTCCCATCAGCCCTAGTTAGCATAGCTAGTGATGAATGATTGTCAAGGCCTCTGTTCTACTATGTCTGTAAGACCATAGTTGCTCACCCCAACCAAAACTATAACAGATATTGACATTATGGTAAAACTCAATTTTAAGTCATAAGGGAGGCTTCAATTAACAAATCTGACTTACATGTTCTTTAAAACATATGCTCCTCGGTGAAGAAATGTACCTTTTTTGACAGTGCAATAAGCACAATTCATTTCTGAAACATTTTGCTGCAGATTCTATTTAAAAGAGCTTTGGCACCTGCGGCTGATTCCTCAAGAAGCATTTGTAATCTGACCTGTTCCCACAAAGAGCACCAATAGCATGCTGCTTTTAGCTAGAAAAATATTTACATTTCATTTTTGTCTCTTTAGCCAACTCCACAAGTATCTGATTTTGGGACAGAAATAAAAGTAAACATTTTCTCAAAGGCAACAAAGATCCCATATGCCTGAGGATCTGAGCAAGAATTCACTGTGCGAGTGAGCCATGGGTCATTCATTTGGCAATAGTCATTGAGTAAAATTTTATTTATAGCAGGTCTTTTGACAAAATATAATTCTTTCCTTCATTGGAAAAGGAACTGAGTTTTTCTGTTTTGCTGGTCACACAATTGCAGAGGTCAAAGAACAGGAAATTGTTTTCACCTGACAGGAAGCAAGTTTTTCTCCCAGTTTACAGCCCCTGATCTTGGAATTGTCTTATGTGGATTCACTGTGCAATAGCCTGGGAAGGCCATTGTTTTGCACAACTCCTAAAATCACTTAGCCAACAGCTTGTGGTAAAAGCTTTCTGTGAGTTGGTTTTTAAAAGGAACGTTTCAAGCTCTAATTTGTACTCATGGGACATAGACACCGTACAATGTTCTACATATCAGCTGTATGTGGGAAGCAAAAACAAGAAGTATCCACCACTCTGCTTCCTGCCTGCAGTAACTATGTGGATCCATTAAGAACAAACAACAAAAGACATCATCTTTGTAGTCTGATCCTTCACATTCTTCCTTATAGGTAAACCCAACAGACACAATGTGACTTTATTCCAGATTACCAGATACAGGGTTGATATGCCAGCAGCAGTGCCCTCAGGGCCTGATTTCTGGAGAGATGCCCAGAGCTCCACCTATCAGAATGAGTAGTAGGATCAAGCTGCCACATTCTGAAGTGAATGAATACACATTGGCCAGCATCCTGTCAGTAACATACACAAGACTCATTCTGCTTGGTGCTTTTTGGACAGTGCCAACATTACTCTGCAACAACCAAAACCCTGTACCAGAACTCACCAGAACTCTGAGACCTGCATCCCACCCAACAGCTATTCTATTGCTGGGGGAGAGTTGAAGGGATGAAAGGAGCATCTGGCTATGGCCCAATAGCTAGATGTAGATTAATGACATCATCTGCTGAGACCTCTGGAAGACCCTGGCGGATCTTGGCAGAGGATGTCCTTGGTCTGTTTCTGCCTCTGGGAACATAGCCAAATGTTTCTCCGACACCAGCCAAAGAATGGCTTTTGGAGGACGCTATTGAAAGAACTTGGTGAATTGTAGGGTTGATGGCAGGAGAGCTACAGAAGAGTTCCTCATGTGGAACTCTTATACTACTTGCAAGCATGTAGAACAGTGTTTCCCAGACTCTGATCTTTTAAATGTTTTGGTTTTCAGCTGCCAGAATTCCTGATGATTGGCCAAGGAAGACTTCTAGGAGGTGGAAATCCATAATACCTGGAGAACTAGAGTTTGGGATTCACTGGTGTAGAATCTCAGTCAGTGCCTCTCAGATTTATTTATTATTTATTTATGGTATTTGTACTCCGTAGTTGCTCACCCCCGCAGGGGGACTCAGCACGGCTTACATTTGCAACACTACAGGCCGCACCACCACAATACAATATAAAAATACAGGCTAGAATTGTTTGACTGATGCAGTATTTACAAATAAGCAAAATTGTTCTACAGCTGGACACTCTATCATTCACATATATCTACCCACATTTTATGGAGGAATCCAAGTGAATATATACATGCATCATTAGTTATGTCTTAGAGCTATCTGACATAAACCCAAACAGATAGCACAATATATCTGAAATGCCACTTTAGCCCTCTGAAATGAATGTATCTCTTTCTTGGATATGCATTGGATAACTGCATTGGATCTAAAAACACATTTTCTGCTCTTGGAAAAGCAGAGGAGCTGCACTGATTGGAAAAAAGAGAGAAACAAAAGCCCCCTCCAAAATAGACTGAAGTATACTTCAGATTTTGAATATCTTAAACAGTGCAAGACCTGTCAAACTCCTGCAACTATTAAAAAGGAAAAGTGCCTTCAAATGATGCAATTCATATTTTTCTGGCCAGAAAAGAGGAAAATGTGAGTAAGAAGTTGAGGGCCGTGAACAGCTTTAGTGGCCCATATGTGACCCCAAGGGCTGCACTTTCTCCATCCTGATGTGAATGATTAAGATGAATTCAATTAGCCTAGTTTAGCTGAGTTAACGAAGGAGATGTGTTCCTGGATTTAATTTCTTTAACAGAAACTTCTGAACCAGAGGTAGAAGTAACATGAAAGAATAGTAATAGTTTTCCACATTATCAAAAAAGTTTTAACAAACTTTTCACTCAAAACTAACAATATGCACCTGTGAAATGAATCAAACAGAGCTGCTAAGCTTTGTGTGAATAAAGAAAAAACATTCTGAATCTTCTTGAGATCAAGTTTCCTCCAAAATGCAACCAGGGATGACATTTGCTTTTAACGGCCTCCTGTTTTGCAGTTTGTTTTGATAGTCCATCATATCGGCCAATTGTTCCCAACTTTTTTTTGACCAGGGACCACTCTCCAACATTAACACCAAAAGGTTTACTAATCAATTTTTGGTTAACTTAAGATTTGGTTTGGTTATTTGGGGTGCTGATTCAGAAAATTGCATTGGATAGACCACACCAGCTGTAGTTTCTGAAACATAACATATGCCACCCAGTAGTTGCCATCTGCTCGCCCACAGAAAATCATACAATCCTTAGTGAAGGATGGGAAATAGCACAGGATGATACAGTGCGTTGTAGACATGACTGGAATTTAAAAAGTCAGTTTTAATGATTTTTAATATTTGTACTGAAGTTTTATATTGTGATGTGTATTTTGGATGTCGCTAATATATGTGCTTAATTTGTCATGGCCTATGACTAGAACAATAAAACTTATTCAAATGTGAAAACCATATTTAATAATCTAGAGCTGATGTGGTCTATCCAATGCAATTTTTCGGAATCAGCACCACAAATAATCTCAGGAACAGGCCTAAAAATAGAGAGACCAAGAAATGTTGTTTTTTGGGGAGTGGGGTGGGTTGTTGGGCTGTGTTATTATCTGTGGATATTGTTAACGCACAGCACGATAAGAGGGTTTCATGAGACCTGTCACTCTCGTTGCAATGGTGTAGTAACTGTGAGGCCGCGGATAATATTTTAGTTCTCGCAGACCACAGGCTGGGAGCCACTGATATAGGTCTATACTTTTTTTCATATATTGGGGAGGACTTAGAGAGGCAGTCTGCTTAAATATTCTGAAGGTACCAGATCCTATCTGACATGGAAGCTAAGCAGGCAGACCACCAATGAAAACTGTGTGTTCGAGATATATTTCAGAGGAAGGAATTGGCAAAATCACCTTTGAGTATTACTTGTCTAAGAAAACCCTATGAAATGTACTGTATAGGGTCATCATAAGCCAACAAGCAACTTGAAGGCACATACAGATACACACACCTTGAAAAGAGACACAAACAGTGGAACTGGCTGGAGCAGAATCCTATTTTTGCTCAAGCTTTGCTGCATTGATTTCTACAGACACAATGCAATCTGTCACATGAGGTCTGTTTGTCCAGTTGTCCTCCCAAGGCCAATGGAACAAAAACAAAAATCCTGCTGGGGAAAAAACAAGGAAAAAATGGGGTGACTTTGGTAATTACTTGAGCCAGCATATCCTTTTCTAGCTCTACCAAAACCCTTTTCCTGTTTGAGATAGCTTCGTATCTCTTCACGAAAGAAGAGAACAACTCTTGCTTTGCTTGCAATGTCTGCATTGTTGCTAGGGAAGTGAGATGTTTCTAAGGAAGTCTGACTACAGAATGAAAATTAATTTTGCACCGTGTACCAAGGTTAATTTCAAAGTCAAAATGTATATAAAAAGAATGCATGTAAAGTGTTTTTGCAAGAAATGTCCTGATGTTTAAAACTCCAGCTTCTTGTTTAAATAAAAAGGGCAACTGAGCATCGAAAGCAGCTATCTTTCAACTATTTCAAACTGTAGTCAGACATTTCACAATACAGGAAGTTCAAGCTAAGATCTGCTTTTCTAAGAGAGGAAAATGAACATAAGGCCTAATAAAAAGTCATGAAAACTTCCTGTGCTGAAAAGCTTGAGAAATGTTATGCTCCATTAAAAATACCCTCTATTTATAGCTACCTACAGATTGATTTTGTAGTTTTTACTTTCAGAGTAATGAGTTGAAAACATTCAAGAGATAGGCACCAATACATGACACTAATAGATGCAGAGATTTTAAAAGCATATTGGGAAACACATCCAAAAAAGCTAGTATGTCTCTACCAAAAATCTGTCTATAGCAGCAGTGCGCAGCACATGGGCTGCAGCTCCCATCAGCTCCAGTGTAGTTGGGAAGGGCTTTGCCCTCTCCCCAAATACAGGATCTTCTTACCGTGACATTTTCCTTCATTCCCAAAATTCCAGCTTTGCAGTAACTTGAAACTTCAGCTGAGCATTTAGAAATACAGTTAAGGCATCCAGAGAGGCTGGCAAAGTTACCAAAGGAATGTGAACAAAGCATGTAGAAGAACTCAAGATGTGAATGATTTTTCAATAGCTCATTCTTTGAAATATTTGCATTGAAGGACATTTTTAAGGAGCAGAATTTTGTATTTGGTGGGACAATGCCCTTGTTTTCTCCCATCCAGGTACATCCTTGTCCCTAACTAGCAAGCAGAGAAAGAGTGGGGCCTGAAGTAAAATAACATCTTGAGAATCGTCATTTTTCTATCAGTGTTTGACAGGATAGTAATAGTTTAGAAATATGAATGTAGTCCAGACCAATAAACAGATCACTCAAAACAATGTTCCTTCATCACAAATTTGTTCTTGCTCCTTTCAACATATCACCTGAATGGGACAAACGACACTGCTCACGCCCCATCCGCACAGCGACAACATTTTCTTCAATACTTGTTTGAAACTGCATTAAATGGTCAGTACCGGTTAGATCCATGATTGAGCCCAGAATCAACAGAAAACAAGCCTTTCAATCTCACATTTCTCAGTAAAATACATAGAGGGGGTTTTTTTTATCATGTCAGAAGTGCCTTGAGAAACTGCAAGTCGCTTCTGGTGTGAGAGAATTGGCCATCTGCAAGGATGTTGCCCCAGTGGACGCCTAGATGTTTTACCATTCTGTGGGGGGCTTCTCTTGTGTCCCCGCATGGGAAGCTGGAGCTGACAGATGGGAGCTCACCCCATTTACCAGATTCAAACCACCATCCTTCAGGTCAGCAGTTCAGCCGGCACAAGGGTTTAACTTATTGCAGCTCTAGATACTTCAGGTGCATCTGTACTGTATAGTTAATGCTGTTTGATGCCCTTAGCTTTCATGGCTCAATGCTATGGAATCCTGGGAGTTGTAGGATTCTCTGGTCTTTAGCTTTATCTACCAAATGGTGTTGGTGCCTGATCAAACTGTAACTGCCATGGTTCTGTAGCACTGAACCATGAGAGCTAAAGGAGTGTCAGACTGCCTTAATTATACAGTGTAGATGCACCATGAGGTGATTTAACCTAAAGATTGCATACCAGACATTTGAGAGGTAGGAGGTTATCAAGATAAACAACAGAAGAAGCAAAAATCATTTGAGACTACATTTTGGTCTCTATCAAGAATCCAATCAATGGGGGGGGGGGCAGATTGAATGGGAGCAAGTTGAAAAAATAGAAAATAATTTTTGAAGTCTGAAAATAAATAGGGAAAATGCGTATCAATAATAATGATAATAATTTTTATTTCTTGCCCACCTCTTCTCACAGCTTGAGGCAGATTACATTGCTAAAACACATTCACCCCAAAATATTATTTAAAATAAACATATTAATTGGAAAGAATAAGAAAATATTAGTGCCTCATTTGTTTAAAAATCTGTTACAGAACAGCCTTAATAATATCACATCAATAGAATTAAAACAACAAATCTTTTCTTAATTTTTAATTTTGCATTTTTTAGGTAATAGAAGGAAATAATTCTTATGCTACTCACTAGGATAAAAATAATGAAGTTTCATATTGTTTTAAAAGATATACAGTCAACACTCCATTATATTTGGGTTTAACTTTTATGGATTCGATTAACATGTTATCTCTAGGTTCTCCATGGAAATTCTATGGTCAGTGTCACTGGAAGACCTAAGGTCCTTTCACACAGCCATATAACCCAGAATATCAAGTCAGATAATCCACAGTATCTGCTTTGAACTGGATTCTCTGAGTCCACACTGCCATATAACCCAGTTCAATATGGTTTCTATACAGCTGTGTGGAAGGGGCCCTAGATTCCTAGAGATGTTCTCGGATACAAAAATAGTAATTTTTCATTTGTGTTTTCCCACTTCCACAAGAGTCTTGCAATCCTAATCCCCACAAAAGTGAAAGGTCAACTGTAGTGAAGGCCCTTCAGAAAGCAGATCACCATATCACCCTTGAATGCAATGGATACCAGCTTCTGCAGTACTGGTTCTCTCCTCTAGCTTTGTGCATACTATACATACAAATAGTATTATAAAAATGCTCTGCTTTTTTCCCTAGATACATAATATATTTCAACCATGCATTTAAAAACAACAGGCTTTGAACTCTTCTTTCAGTTTCATAAAGAAGACTCCCACACCTTTTCTCCATATAGAAACTCTCTGTTCATTAAATTTATATGGATGAGAAAAGCCCATGGTGGTGCTCAGTTATGGACTGGGGTTGAATGTAGATGTGATGGAACTCACTGGCTCAAGTTTCTTTTACACTGGATAGTTCTGGGGCCGTGGTTCTCAACCTGTGAGTCCCCAGGTGTTTTGGCCTTCAACTCCCAGAAATCCCAGCCAGTTTATCAACGGTTAGGATTTCTGGGAGTTGAAGGCCAAAACATCTGGGGACCCACAAATTGAGAACCACTGTTCTGGGGCATGGCAATCTTTCTCAGACTGGACATCACAACACCACATGGACAATTTAAATAAATATTACTTTATACATGTATACGGCACACAGCATATGAAGAGCCAGCATGTTGTAATAGTTTAAATGTTAAGGCTACAACCCTGAATTCAAGGGTATGATTTTATGGTCAACTGTGGAACTCCACTGCATGACCTTATGCAAGTCACACACTCCCAGTCCCCCAAAATCTCATGATGGACTCATTTTAGGGATGCCATAAATCAGAAATGGCAATAATATGTATACAAGGACCAAATTCTAAATCTAATAATCTGCATGATTTTCAAATTGGCCAGGACATTAATAACAACTCAGACACAAAAGTTTTGTCAAGAACTGGGGAAAAAAATCCTTCATTTTATACAAAGAGCTATATCTCTACAGGTGAGCCGGGAGTTAGGTGTCTCTCCATATCAGTAGTTCTCAACCTGTGAGTCCCCAGGTGTTTTGGCCTACAACTCCCAGAAATCCCAGCTAGTTTACCAGCTGTTAGGATTTTTGGAGGTCCCACAGGATTTTCTGGGATCCCAGGTTGAGAACCAATGCATTATGCTTTTGTAAAGATGCTAACAAAGTAGCGATCCATCCACATTTTATTTTCTCAGAATACAGATGTTCTTGACCTGCAACTCCCATAATCCATCACCACTGGCTGTACAGGCCAACGTTTTTGGGTTACAGCCTGCAACATCTAGAAGGTTGCAGTTTCCTTCCCTATCAATTGCAACCGTTACCATATAACAACCTCCCCCGACCAGTTGTTTTGGACAATCTTGTAAGCACGAAGGCAGAAATGCTGGCAACTTGAAGTCCCAAACATCTGGAAGTTACTAGACTGGGCTTGTTAGTAGGGCATGACCCTTCTTATAGCAGAAAACCTTTGCAGCCTCACATTTCATCTTTAAATGGTCTTAGCCTCACCATCACTGGTATCTGCTGCACACTTTAGTTTTTAGTCACCACAGCCTACATCCTGTGCTTCCTGATAGAGATCATGAGCAGAGCGGTGTCTCTTAAGTCTCAGAGGAGCAATTTCCTGTACTTTGCACGTAGTATACAAAAAAACAAACACAAGCGGCTGAGGCACAAGTAGCTTGATTTGAAGTGCTTAGCACACTTTATAACCCAATAGTACAGTGCTCCTTTTAAACTTAATTCCTTCACGTTAAATGGCCTGGAGAAACGGACACACAAAACAGTATACAAGTTCATCCTGTGCGGTTACTGAATTTAGGTAAACAGTGAACCAAGAGGCTACGAACACAAACCGATATTAATATCTACATTTTTGACAATGTTTTGGTTCTTTGTACAAAAAGCACTGGACATGCACAAAAGGAGTAAAGCAAATATAAAGGTCCTTTTTGCTGAAGAAATAGTTCCATGCTTCTTTGGAGCCCGGTTAACTTAGTTGGTGCTTTGGACTTTTAAATTCCATGGCTACTGGGAAAAGTTCAGTGATATCCGAAGGACACCACCCAATCCAGACCACCCTTTCGCAGACATATTTAACCCATCAAATCTCTGAACTAAACATAAAAAAATTCCATAGTCCTTGGGCTGTTAATGGAGCCCCCAGTGGCACAGTGGGTTAAACTGCTGAACTTGTTGATCAAAAGGTCAACAGGTCCGAATCTGGGGAGTAGCGTGAGCCAACCTAGCAGTTCAAAAACATGCAAATGTGAGTAGATCCAATAGGTACCGCTTTGGCGGGAAGATGACACTCCATGAAGTCATGCGAGCCACATGACCTCGGAGGTGTCTACGGACAACGCTGGCTCTTCAGCTTAGAAATGGAGATGAGTACTAACCCTGAGTCGGACACTACTGGACTTGTCAAGGGAAAACCTTTACCTTTGGGCTGTTATGCAAATTAAGTTGCACCAGAAAGTGGCCCCAATTAAGGCAGTATGTAAACTCAATCTGTCTCAGGTGAATTGCATTTCCCATCACTTCTCCCAGCTGGCAAGGACTGATGGATAGTGTTATCTAGAGAAGAGGCTGTTTATTTCCCACTCTGTAGACTGAGGAGGGAAGCTCTCTGCTCTCTCCACAGCAAACCATGAGGAGGAAGATAAAAAACTTAAATATAAAAGGCATTAAGCTAAAAAAAACCCACTACCCCGCCTCCATATTGGAATAATTGGGACTGGATAGCCACTAGCAATATCAAAACGGAGAGGGGGGGGGGGAATACATTAACAGCCAATTGCTTTTAAAATACAATATTAAAGGAAAGGATAAGTAACATTTTACACTGAGCTGGATTGGCAATGACTTACCTTTTTGTTGAACAGTATACTGGAAGGTTACACATCAATTTATTATCAATGACTAACTATAATATGCAACAAGTATACAAAAGAATTCACAAAACATCAAAAACAAAGTCAGTAATCCCTGGCTTTATGTATACACATTCATTGTGAAGCTTCAGTAAAAAATACAATCCCACACCCACTTGCCTAGGGCCATTGAAATGAAAGGGATTTTTGTCTATGAGCATGCAAGTGTAGGCTTTCCATTCTTCCAGGGGAAACAAAGGAAATTTGTTTTCCCAAATAAATATATGATTCTTTAGTGAATCTGGAAACTATTTGCAATGCTTTGGGAGAGTGGAACTGAGCTGCATATAAATTAATTTATATTGGGGAGGGGCGGTCTAGTAAATCCGAATAATAAATAATCAAATAAGAAAAACTTCCATTTGAGGGCCAGAACACCAGTCCAATACACTAAGCAGAGCCCCCACCCCAATAACAAAACATAATCTTTGGAGTTCTTAAAATATTTATATAGCAGTATTTCAAATCATGGTAACAGGTAAACTTGGCTGTTCTAAGCTCACAGAGGTCTCAATGACCCACCATTGGGCTATGAAAAAGTATGCTCATCCATCACTGTTTGCTATGTATTAGAACAGTGGTTCTCAACCTGTGGGTCCCCAGGTGTTTTGGCTTTCAACTCCCAGAAATCCGTGTTTGCCAGCCGTTAGGATTTCTGGGTGTTGAAGGCCAAAACATCTGGGAACCCACAGGTTGAGAACCTCTGCACTATAAGGGAACATTAAATGGATCTGAAGATGCTCTTCGCTTCATACAAGATCATGAAGCCCAGCAGGGCAATACACCCACCCCCTCCACAACAGGAGTGGGCAATTACCGGCCCTCCAGGTGTTTTGGACTTCAACTCCCAGAAATCCTAACAGCTGGTAAACTGGCTAGGGTTTCTGGGAGTTGAAGTCCAAAACACCCGGAGGGCCGGTAATTGCCCACCCCTGCTCCACAAGAACCAAGTGTGCCCTTGACGCTGTATCTCCCAGAAATATTTGTGCTACGCCGGCAGACAATGAATTCAGGGCTTCCTCGAGCAGATAAGCTGGAACAAAAAGATTCTGAAAACATCTTTCTAGCTATTCACAACACCCAGGAATCTGGAATAACTGGCCATTCAAGCAAGCAGCATGGCACAGTGAAAAAACAATCTTCTCCAATTCTGATGGTCTACCGCCATGAAGTATATTAAGGAGTGTCCTCTTATGCTTCATGCACAGCCACCAGGGGAAAAAAAGGAAAAAGGGGGGAAAGCAGCTACAAATGGCCACATTGGGTGCAGGAAATTTAAAATGAACATTGGAGATAAATCACTTAAAATATCAAAGATTCTGTATGTGTGTGTGCAAATGAAAAAATATAGTCTTATACCCAGGAAAAACAAATTAACATCCAAATGCTTTAAGAGCAGCAGCAACAAGATAGATCTTTTTTAAAAAAAGAAATTGAATTCTGCATTTAAAAAATACATTGGCAGGAAATTTTCCAAGAAAGAGATGTGAACTTCCCAAATGTGCCCAGTCTTAAGGAGACACACGCCGAGGGCAAATTGGGATTTTATGCAGGCTTCTATTGATTCCTATGACGCCACATTAGCAGAGGCACTTCCTCCTTTGGTCATATTCTCCAAGGGGAAAAAAAGATCAGCAGTGTAATCCAGGTTTTAAAACATTTTATTTGCATATTAAAAAAATTGTGCATTCCAATAATTAAAATCATTTGAACAAAAAAAATGGCACTCGATTAACTGCATTTTATACAGCTCGCAGGACCTTGGGTACAGCTTTGCGTATTATTCAGGTGTTACTAATTACTGTAGTCCCTTTTTTCCCCAGGATCTTCTTTCCAGAAACATGCAAGCTCTTTCGTGCCACCAAGACCAAAGCTGGACAGGCAGATGGAAAAGACAGCGCCTTTGTTTCAGCGTCAGTAGTTTTCTCTATTCTTTTGTCGTCGTCATCATCATCGTCGGTTGTGGGGTGGTTTGGGATTTTTTTTGGACGTGAAAGGGGCAGTACACAGTCATTTAAACTTTATCCGACCTCTTTGCATCTTACAAAGTTAAAACAGCTAAAAGAAGTAAAATAAGAAGGCAATGCTTGTGGAATGTACAGTGCATAATTTGGAAGGGCTGATTTCATTACGATTCACCCGCTTGTTTCTCCTGTTCAATCGCTACAAAAGGGGGAGGGGGGAGGAGGAGGAAAAACGAAAAGAGGGGAACAAAATATATAAGCATTTGAAATGATCTCAGTGCAAAAAAAAAAAGCCACGCCAAGATTACATAATATTCCATCGTTTTCAAAAGTGCCAAATGAATTTCTTAAAATTTTGGAAAATATTATTTATTTGCATCACTTCTATTAGTTTATTGTATCTCTTTGGACATAAATGCCCGAAATTCTTAAAATTTTGGAAAATATTATTTATTTGCACCATCTCTATCAGTTTATTGCATCTATTTAGACAGAAATGCCTGCTGTCCTGAAAGAGACAGAAAATTCCTATAGAAGTCGATGGAGAAAAAAGGCATAGACTCCAGGCTGCCTTTCTCTTTGTCTCCTTCCTCCGGCCCACGCCCTCTTCCTTCCCTCCCAGTAGTGCTAAACCCTGCTTGCTTACTTTCTTTTGAAGGCAGTGGGTTTTTCTCTTGCGTTTCTGTCTTCTTCAACTTAGACTTGTCGAATTTCTCAATTTCAGCCATATCGGGTTTGTCAGACATATTTGCGGATTAATCTGCACACAAAAAAGTATGGGAGGAAAAAGAGGCAGATGGTTATATTATACCACCCCTTTCCCCCTCCCCCTCGAACCCAAATCTCCCTTGAATTCCCCCTTCCCAGCCCCTCTTCCTTTGATGAAGCCCCCCCACCATACTAGGATCTCCCTTTAAAACCCCTCCTTTATGCATTTATTTATAGTATTTAAGTATTTATATACTGCTTTTCTCACCCCTGGGAAGTGGACTCAAAGCAGTTTACAAAAAAGTAATGGCAAAATTCAGTGCCTTACATACATTAAACCAAATTGTGAATTTTTAATGGTTTTTAATCTGATTAATATGCTATTTATTATGTAATGGTTGTTCTTATTAATTGTATATGTAAGGCATTGATTCGCTGCCCGTTGTAAGCCGCCCTGAGTCCCCCTTCAGGGGTAGAGAAGGGTGGGGTACAAATATTTGAAATAAATAATAAATAAATCAAATAACATACAAGTAAGCATAAATTCAGGATGCATTATTATATATTATTTTATATTAAATTATATTAATATATTACTATATATAATTAATATAAACTTTATATAATAAATTAATATTACTATATTGTTATATTATTATTCAAATTCAGAATGCATCATTACATATTGATATATTATATTAATACAGCATTAATATAATTAATATAATTAATAATATAATTAATATAAATGTATACTATTACTATAATTATTCAAATTCAGGGTGTATTATTATATATTATATTAATACATATTATTATAAATTATATTTATATATTTTTATATATTATTATATTAATAATTATATTAATATTGCATCAATATAACATAATATAGATATATTATAATATATAATTGTATATAATATATGTATATTATATATAATTATATATTATAATATATATAATATAACATACCTATAATACAATATATGAATATTATATAATTATAATAATTATAATATATATATATAATTATTATAATTATTCAGCAGCCATTAAAAACCTGCAAACCGCATGGCCAAACCTTTGGGCAAAGCAGAGGGTTTGTGTGATGGATGGAGAGGCTTTTAAAGAAAAATACAAAGTCTGTTTTGTTTGAAATAGGGAGACAAAAAAACAAAAGGCTCCTTTGTAAAGAGAGTCTTTTTTTTTAATTAAAAAAATCCAACAATCTCCAACTTGCTTTTTTCTTTATAGGGAGGAGAATGGAGCTGGCTTGCACTAAAACAAAAGGGTCTGGGGGGCTGGCTGCTATTGTGTATCCCCCCCCCAATAAATATCTATAAATATATAAATAAATAAATAAGGCGCCTTCTATGGAAAGCCTAAGCGAGATTGAAGGCTGTCTTCCCTAAAAGATCTGCAAGGGATCCTGCATTTTATGATTATTATTATTTTTGCAAAGAGAGAGATGCAGCACAAGGAGCCCTGACCACCGCCCTTCCTTCCTCCTCCTCCTCTCCCCACTTTCTCCTTCTTGGCCCCAGCGCCATCCAGGCTCCAGGGGTCAGACAAAGAAGCAGAGCCTTTGTTGCAAAGCAAGAAGGGGTGGGGAGAAGGGGGGTGCATATGGGGAGTAGGGGGGTGCATCCTATGCCTCCCCCCCCCCCACCCATTGGCTGCAAGGGAGGCTTCTCTCCCTCTCTGCTGCAAGAGCGCACGCGCCCAAAGGACCCTCCTGGAGAATTCCTTGCCTGCTTTCCTTCCTTCCTTGGGAGACAAAAGGCACCCCTTTCTGTTCCTCTCCAAAGGAAAGCGGGTGTGTCCAAGGGAAAAAGGGGAAAGCTAGCCCATGCTTTTGTATGATCCCTATAGAAAACCTCGAGATCCCCTTGCCAAGGCGGGGCAATCTTCCCAAGGTAGCCTTGGTCCCTACTTCTTTGCACGCCAAACCCTTCCCTGCAAAGGCTCGCAGAGCAGAAAAAAGGGGGTATTTTTCCAAAATAGACGGGGATGCAGTTGGGCAGGGAAGCTGCATGGCGTCGAATAAGGAGTCCTCCTCCCCAATCACACCCCCCAAAGCCTCACCAGTGACACCGAGCAGCAGGCGCGACTCCGATCCTGGCAGTAAGGGCTCCAGACGGTAGTATAAAGCGGCTCCCTCTCCGCATGAGCAGTTATAGACCCGCTTGTATGCAAATGGAGCAGTGATGTCACCTCGAGCAGGATTAACTCTTCCCCGCCCGGGCGCCCCAGCCCTGCTGCTTCCCCTTTAAGGGCGGGCCCACGAGGAGGAGGAGGAGGAAGGCGCACAGACAATGCCTGCCTGCCTGGCGCGCCACGTCGGGAAGGGCGCTTCCCCCCCCTCCCTCCCTTCCTCTGCCGCCGCCCTATCCCGCATTCGTCCCGCTTTTGCAAGACCTCTGTTGTTTAAACTGTAGAATTAACCCACTTTGGCACCGCTTTAACTGCTATGCAACCCTAGCTTTTGTATTTTGGTGAGGCTCCCAGAACTCTGTGGCAAAGAAGGCCAAAGATTGGGGGGGACTGGCTTTCATGGGCGGAATCACTGGGTTGCTCTGAGTTTTCCGGGCTGCCTGGCCATGTTCCAGATTAAGAAGCATTCTCTCCTGACGTTTCGCCCACATCTATGGCAGGCATCCTCAGAGGTTGTGAGGTCTGTTGGAAACTAGGGAAATGGGGTTTATATATATATTTATCTGTGGAATGATGTCCAGGGTGGGAGAAAGAACTGTCGGCTTGAGGCAAATTGTGAATGTTGCCATTGGCCGCCTTGATTAGCATTGAATGGCCTTGCAGGTTCAAAGCCTGGCTGATTCCTGCCTGGGGGATCCTTTGTTGGGGTTGTTAGCTGGCCCTGCTTGTTTGAGGTAGGTGTGAATGTTGACATTGGCCGCCTTGATTTGCATTGCAGGTTCAAAGCCTGGCTGGTTGCTGCCTGGGGGAAGCCTTTGCTGAGAGGTTTTAGCTGGCCCTGATTGTGCGTCTGAGGTAGCTGTGAATGTGCACATGACCACCTTGATTAGCATTGAATGGCCTTGCAGCTTCAAAGCCTGTCTGGTTGCTGCCTGGGGGAAGCCTTTGCTGAGAGGTTTTAGCTGGCCCTGATTGTGCGTCTGAGGTAGCTGTGAATGTGCACATGACCACCTTGATTAGCATTGAATGGCCTTGCAGCTTCAAAGCCTGTCTGGTTGCTGCCTGGGGGAAGCCTTTGTTGGGAGGTTTTAGCTGGCCCTGATTGTGTGAGGTAGGTGTGAATGTTGCAATTGACCGCCTTGATTAGCATTGAATGGCCTTACAGGTTCAAAGCCTGGCTGCCACCTGCCTGAATTTGGGAGGTTGTGTGTTTGAATGCCCTTGCAGGTGGCCACCTTGATTAGCAAATGGCCAGGTTGGCTGGCCTGCTGCATGGGGAGAAGCCTTTTGGGGTAGGTGTGAGTTTTAGCTGGCCATTGATTGTGTGTCTGAAGCCTTTGTGGGAGGTTTAGCTGGCCCTGATTTGGTCTGAGGCCTTGAATGTTGCAATTAGCATTGAATGGCCTTGCAGGTTCAAAGCCTGGCTGCTTCCTGCCTGGGGGAATCCTTTGTTGGGAGGTTTTAGCTGGCCTTGATTAGCCTTTAAACCTTGATACCATTTAGCCATGGGGCATAAAGCGGTGTCAGGTTGCATTAATTCCCTGGTGTGGACACACCCAAAGGAAGTGGTCTCCATGGGCCTGGAGAGAGCGGCCCTCCCCTTCGCTTCTGCAGGATGTGCCAAAACTTGCAGCAATGCCTCAAGGGGTGGATTGCAAGGAAGGATGACTCAGGCGAGGCAGGGAAGGAGGGAGGGAACCATGCAGAGGAATGCAAGCAAATGGGAGGGAAAGAAAGGCATCTTGAATCAAACTAACCCAGATTCGGTAGGGGTGGGTTCATAAGTGGGGCAGGCCAGGGAAGCCCCAAGCCTGCATTGTGGTCCAGGGCAGGCTTTTCTCAGGCCCAGCAATTGCAAGGGAAACCATATCTGAGGACAGACACTTCCAGGACCCTGTGCCACGCACGCTGCTGCTTTTTTTCCGCCTCCGGGATATAACAATGCAGACTAGAGACTTGCAGTTTGGAGAAGGGCCTTTTGTCTTTCCCAAAAAAGGAAGTGGTGGCCCAGCAGAACTGCAGCACACAGAAAACTGGCTAAATTGTGCAGTTACGAAGACTAGGCCACCCAGTTCCTTTTTGGGGCCGTTTTCTGGCTGTTTCCAGTTATGTGTTGCCCAAATGAGTTGATTTTGTGCTGCTCGGGGCTTTATTATTTATTTATTTTTGGCAGACATTTTATTTAGTAATTTCTTCTCTCCTTGGCTCTCCTTCCGAGCAAAGATTTGCTCGCTGGGGCCTCTTCCACACAGCTGACTAAAACCCCACATTATCTGCTTTGAACTGGAATATATGGCAGTGTGGACTCAGGGCCCTTCCACACAGACATATCTCCCAGTATATCAAGGCAGAAAATCATAGAGTTGGAAGAGACCTTGTGGGCCATCCAGTCCACCCCCCTGCCAAGAAGCAGGAAAATTGCATTCAAAACACCCCTGACAGATGGCCACCCAGCCTTTGTTTAAAAGCTTCCAAAGCAGGAGCCTCCACCACACTCCGGAGCAGAGAGTTCCCATGCTGAACAGCTCTCACAGTCAGGAAGTTCTTCCTAATGTTCAGATGGAATCTCCTTTCATATTTATTTATTTATTATTCCAACTTGTATACCGCCACTCCCCGGAGGCTTGGAGCGGTTCCAAGAAACAGAATACATAAAATACAATTAAAACACAAAATCCTGATCAGCATTATAATCCTAATGCTTGCCGGAAAAGAAATGTTTTGCATGCCCTCCGGAAAGATGGTAAGTTTCGGATGGCTCGAGTTTCTATCGGCAAAGCATTCCACAGGTATGGAGCCACGATCGTGAAGGCTCTGCGTCTAGTGCTCGATGAAAGGTCCGAATATTAGGGACTTCAAGCAAATTTTGGTCCTCAGACTGAAGTGATCTCTGGGGTTGGTAGAGGGTAAGGCAGGCCCTCAGGCAAGCCGGCCCTAGACCATATAAGGCCTTAAAGGTGAGAACCAGCACTTTGAAGGTAATCCGTTGCAGTTTGAAGCCATTGTTCCGCATCCTAGTCTCCAGAGCAGCAGAAAACAAGCTCCCCCCCCCCCCCCCCCATGACTTTCTCTCATGTATTTATACATGGCTATCATGTATCCTCTCAGTCTTCTCTTCCATCAGGCTAAACGTGCCCAGCTCTTTAAGCCGCTCCTCATAGGGCTTGTTCTCCAGACCCTTGATTGTTTTAGTTGCCCTCCTCTGGATACATTCCAGCTTGTGAATATATCTTGTTCCTACTCGTATCTCCTTTGAACATTGGCCCTTTCCACACAGCTGAATAAAACCCCATATTAATTGCCTTGAACTGGAATATATGGCAGTGTGGAGTCAGATAACCCAGTTCAAAGCAGATATTGTGGGATTTTCTGCCTTGATATTCTGGGTTATATGGCTGTCTGGAAGGGCCCATAGTTATCTGAGTCCATACTGCCATGTATCCCAGTTCAAAGCAGATAATGTGGGACAGGCATGTAGCCCAGTGTGTGTGTGTGGAGGGATAATGTGGGACAGGCATGTAGCCCGGTGTGTGTGTGTGGAGGGGCTCAGCCCCCCCCCCCAAATTCTCAGGGTGATCAGCAAGAAGACATTACTGGTACATTATTTAAACTGTTAAAACTGTTATGTGTATTCATATCATGATCTGATCACTATGCTCAATATATCCCATATGCATGGGGGTATTGAGATAATGATACAAAAGGTTTGCTAGGGTAGACCCTCTCTCACTCAGACTCAGCCCCCAAATCAAACTCAGCCCCACACACACGAATCAAACTCCTGGCTACGGGCCTGATGTGGGATTTTATTCAGCTGTGTGAAAGGGGCCTCAGATAACCCAGTTCAAAGCAGATACTGTGGGATTTTCTGCTTTGATATTCTGGGTTATATGTCGGTGTGGAAGGGTCCTAGGTTGTCCTCCCTCCTTTTCTAAAACCTATCTATCCCTGGCCTCGTCTCGAGTCTTTCTGCTGCCACCTCTGGAAATCTCATGTGCCATGCTTTCTTGGAGGGTTGGCCAGAGACAATAGCGGCAGTGTCAGGAGGCTGTGGTCTCCTCCCCTCCTTTTCCCTCCCTGCCGCCTGCCATCAGATCCATTCCCAGCTGGTTATTGTGGGCCCTGCTGCCACCCTCTCGAATGCTTCTGTCTGGCCTTTGTGGTTCGAGAATAAACTACCCAAAGGAGAATTTCCAAATAGACAAGCCTTCGGGGAGCAAAAGCTGAGTCTGCCAAGCACTTTAGGCAAAACACAAGAATACAGAGGTGGCCCTAGTACAACCTGTGAGAGCTGGGTGTCATGCTGGCTTTCTAAGCAGGAGAAAAACGTGGCATTTGTACATCTATTTTTGTTTTAGATATATATGACATCAAACCATGGGCTAATTAGACCTATAGTAAGTAGTATGTCTAAAGCAGCAACTCATTACAATTACATTTGTACATGGAGCATGGATGTAGGAAAATAATAGAAAATGGGATCTTTTTTCATTTCATTGGTTGACACATTTTGGTGCCTCAAATATCAGTCCCCTTTCTGGGGATATTTATATTTATTATTTCAATTTATACACTGCCACTCCCCGAGGGCTCGGAGCGGTTTACAAAGTAAAAAATAGAAACAACAGTAAAACTATCAAACCAAATTGAAAACCATTTCACAGCTCAAATGCCACACGGAATAACTGCGTTTTGCATGCCCTCCGAAAAGTTTGCAAATCCCGCAAAGCTCAAACTTCTGCAGGAAGTTTGTTCCACAATAAGGGAGCTACAACTGAAAAGGCTCTACGCTTAGTAGCTGTTAAGCGGATGGTCTTAAGATTGGGAATTTTGCTCTTCAGAGTGAAGTGATCTCTAGGGTTGATAGGGGATGACCCTGATTCCAAAAATGGCACCAGTTTTCCTCTATCACCTCTAATTTTTGAGATACACAACATATGCCACATACCACGGTTTGGGCCCAGCGTATTTGAGGGACCGCATCTCCTCCTATCAGCCCACACAAGCCTGAGATCATCAGGAGAGGAGAGGCCCTTCTCAGTCCCACCACCATTACAAGTGCAGTTGGTGGGAGCAAGAGAGAGTATCTTTGCGGTGGTGGCCCCGCGGCTCTGGAGCTCCCTCCCCAAAGACGTACATTTGACCTCACTATTGGCCATCAGGCATTCCCTGACAACATATAATAGCAGCTATTCCGATCAGGCTAGACTCACATGGCCAAGACTTGGAGCTCTGAGTTGGTTAGTTTAATGTTTTTAAAGTGTTAGGACAACTTCAGCAGCCTGAGTGCAGGAATTTTATAATTATGATATATGTGACTATTGTTATGTCTATTATATTTATGTCACTTGTGGTTTTGCAAGTTGGGTGGGAGGGATGATGGTTTTTGTATTTTTGTATTGTTTGTATTATCTATATATAAATAAAAATGTTCGTTTGGGCTTAACATAACTCAAAAACCACTGGACAAATTGACAACAAATTTGGACACAATACACCTATCAGGCCAACGAGTGACCATCAGTCATAAAAACACTGGAAAACACAGCAGAAGGGACTTCAAAAGCCAAAAGAAGCAAAAAGATCCTACAGCGCATGCACAAAACCACATATATATACAAACACACATATATACACAAATATATACACAAAACATATACACAGACTGGGCCACAGCAACGCGTGCCAGGGGACGGCTAGTTGTATTATACAATTGTCCTTATTTGTTAGCCAGTTTGTGTCCCATTTGTGGGAGAAAAGTGGGATGAAAGTTAATAAAATAATAATAATAATACCACTCGCTACCTGCTTGCAATTTCTCAAATTGCTCCTAACCCGGAAAAAAAATTCTGGGTTATATGGCTGTGTGGAAGGGTCCTAAAGGTAACAATTTTACCAGAAAAATGTGTGTGTGTGATAGCTAATCTGTGATTCGTAAGAACAACACAGGTTATTCTTCCTGCTGTATACAAAACATTATGGAGAAGCAGGGCTTACTGAAGATCTCTGAATGAATATATCAAAGGATTATAAATAGGGGGGGGGGGTGTTTGTGTCAGGAGCAACTTGAGAAAGTGCAAGTCACTTCTGGTGTGAGACAATTGCCTGTCCACAAGGACATTGCCCAGGGGATACCCAGATGTTTTACCATCCTGTGGAAGTCTTCTCTCATGTCCCCACATGGGGAGCTGGAGCTGACAAGCAGGAGCTCACCCCACTCCCTTGATTCAAACCACCAACCTTTTGGTCAGCAGTCCTGCTGGCACAAGGGTTTAACCCATTGAGCCACTGGGGCTCTGTCGATACAGATTGAACACCCCTTATCTGGAATTCTGAGATCTGAAATACTCAAAAATCTGAAATGTTCCAGATAGGTGGCTGAGATAGTGACACCTTTGGTTTGGTTCAATGTACCTAAACCTCGTTGCATACACAAAAACATACATAAATTAAATAAAATGTTTAGGGTGCATATAAAACATAAATAAAATTTGTGCTTAGACTTGGGTTCCATTTCCATGATATATCATATGCAAATATTCCAAAAGCCAATGAAAAAAGCCAACACTTCTGGTCCCTAGTATTTTGGATAAGACAGTGACACTCGGGCCCCTTGTACACTGCC
Organism: Anolis apletophallus; assembly: GCA_030556195.1. Classification (NCBI taxonomy): domain Eukaryota; kingdom Metazoa; phylum Chordata; class Lepidosauria; order Squamata; family Anolidae; genus Anolis; species Anolis apletophallus. The sequence continues at coordinate 68,281,483 of JARBWK010000004.1, forward strand.
CCATATCCCAGGAGCTGATCCCAGATTATCTGCTTTAAACTGGATTATAAGAGTCTCCACTTCTATATAATTTGGGATAAGCAGATAATCTGGGATCAGATTCTGAGATATAGGGGCAGAATGGAAGGGGCCTCAGCCTGCATTTTATGCTGCCTCATACCAACATCCAGTGTTGTCTATTGTCTGAAAGAGGTGTGTTACACAGTAGTAGAACATGTTATGTACTCAGAAGATGCATGGTTCAATTTGAAATGTTTCTGGAGTGTGGAAAACTAAGGGCCTTTCCAGACAGGCCCTATATCTCAGGATCAGATCCCACGTTTTCTGTTTTAAACTGGATTATATGGGTCTGCACTGCCAAATAATCTGGGATACTGCCATTATCAAATCACCACAGTCTGTGTTACAATAAGTAAAAGGGTTGGAACTTTAATAGTGGCAACTATTTATTTACATATAATACAAAAGTGATACATGCCACCAAGTTTTACAGTCTTTCGGTATAGTCACCAGCATTGTGTACAACCTGTTTCCAACTATGTGTAAGTAGTAGGACACCTGTTGCAGCGCCTGTTCTGTTGATAGTTCGAATGGAGTGGTCTACTGCCGCAAGAATCTCTGTAACAGTTTCTGAAGCGAATGCCACGAAGTGGTTCCTTCATTTTAGGAATTAAGTTGAAGTCACAAGGGCTTAAGTCTGGGGAGTATAATGGATGGTACAGCACTTCCCAGCCCCATCGATAGAGCAAATCAGCCACAGCTTGCGCTACATGTGGCCGAGCATCGTCATACAAAATGATAGGGGTGTTCTGCAGAAAGTGTCACCTTTCTCCCCCCTCCAAACTGGTCTGAATACTGAGCAGTGACGGTCTGATGTGGGGGAATGGTATGCGTTAGGATGACACCATCATAGTTGTGCACGAGAATCACCATAACTTTCACATGGCTGGGGTTCTGACGAAATTTCGAACATCGTGGTGACCTGTAATGATGCCATTCATTCGATTGGCATTTCAGTTCTGGCTGGTACAATCTGGCCCAAGTCTCATCCAGCGTAATGATACTGCGTAAGAAAGCCTCTCCTACGCGCTCATAGTGCTCCAAGTGGGTACGAGCAGCATCGTAGCCATTTCTGCATTTCCGTCAAATGATGTGGAACCCTTCATGAAGCAATTTTTTTCATGCCCAGGTGTTCCTTCAGAATGTGGAGCACAGTCGTATGTGCAAATTCTGTGTTTCAGGCCAGCTCACGAATTGTATGGCGTCGATCACTCTCTACGAGTGTGGCAACAGCATTCACTTCTGCTTCACTGACACTTGGCCGACCTGGTCGATGGATGTCTGCCACATTTTGACATCCTTCGTTGAAGGCTTTTACCCACCTTGCCACTGTTCTGTAAGGCAATGCAGATTCCCCGCAAGCCTCTTGAAGACCTTGATGACACTGTCATGCTGTACGACCTCTGGCACATTCAATCTTTATCCAACTCCGTTGTTCTTGTTTTGAAAACATTGTGACAACACTTACTTTAGACTGCAAGCTAATACAAGGCTCAGTTCTTTGCATCACTCTGCATGTGTGTTCCATTGGAAGGGTGAGTCTTTTTGCTCAGAGGTAAGGTAGGTATGTAACTAACATGTGGTATCCGCGAAAATCTTTGGTTTTGTTGTGTGCCATCCTTACAACAGTGTTGCCACTATTAAAGTTCCAGCCCTCATATATATTCTAGAACTGTTCCAGTTTGGCAAGGACATTCCCAATTAATCCTCTGTTGTCCCAGTTTTTCAGCTGCTATGAAAATGTCCCAGTTTCTCTCCACTCCTCCCACTTTCCACCTTCATCCTTGGTGAATTTGGGGGGGGGGGTTAAGACCAGAATCCTATCGGGATGTTGCATGCTTGTAAGTAAATTTATGTGTGCAGAAGTTCGAATTGTGAAGGTGCACAACGTCCGTATTCAGTTGAGAGCTGCTGCTTCGTAACTACGTAGCAAAATTGGGAAACGCACCAATGCATAACGGGACAAATGAGATTCTGGTGCACATACTTGCATTGCAGTAACCAGCTTTCATAGCTCTTCTGCTACTTAATTAAGTATATACAGGATTCTGGTCATAGTTTACACATTTACTTCAGTAGGGAAAAAGGACAGGAAGGGGCAAAATCATGCAAATCCAAACTGGTGCAACATCTCTAGCTTCTCTGTTTTTATTATTAACTTTTGCCATCACCATCATGTGTTGATCTTGCTTTGCCACACTGGTCCTGATTTTAATCTGAAATGCTGCAAAGTTGTTGTTGTTTTTTTCCACTCTATGGCACAGAACATACAGGTCCTTCTCAAAAAATTAGCATATAGTGCTAAAGTTCATTATTTTCCATAATGTAACGATAAAAATTAAACTTTCATATATTTTAGATTCATTGCACACCAACTGAAATATTTCAGGTCTTTTTTTGTTTTAATACTGATGATTGTGGCATACAGCTCCTGAAAACCCAAAAATCCTATCTCAAAAAATTAGCATATCAGGAAAAGGTCCTCTAAACGAGCTATTAACCTAATCATCTGAATCAACTAATTAACTCTAAACACCTGCAAAAGATTCCTGAGGCTTTTAAAAACTCCCAGGCTGGTTCATTATTCCAAACCGCCATCATGGGTAAGACTGCCGACCTGACTGCTGTCCAGAAGGCCATCATTGACACCCTCAAGCAAGAGGGTCAGACCCAGAAAGAAATTTCTGAACAAATAGGCTGTTCCCAGAGTGCTGTATCAAGGCACCTCAATGGGAAGTCTGTGGGGAAGGAAAAATGTGGCAGAAAACGCTGCACAACGAGAGAGGTGACTGGACCCTGAGGAAGATTGTGGAGAAGGACCGATTCCAGACCTTGGGGGACCTGCGGAAGCAGTGGACTGAGTCTGGAGTAGAAACATCAAGAGCCACCGTGCACAGGCGTGTGCAGGAAATGGGCTACAGGTGCCGCATTCCCCAGGTCAAGCCAGTTTTGAACCAGAAACAGTGGCAGAAGCACCTGACCTGGGCAACAGAGAAGCAGCACTGACTGTTGCGAAGTGGGCCCAAGTCCTTTTTCTGATGAAAGCACATTTTGCATGTCATTCGGAAATCAAGGTGCCAGAGTCTGGGGGAAGACTGGGGAGAAGGAAATGCCAAAACGCCTGAAGTCCAGTGTCAAGTACCCACAGTCAGTGATGGCGTGGGGTGCCATGTCAGCTGCTGGTGTTGGCCCACTGTGTTTTATCAAGGGCAGGGTCAATGCAGCTAGCTATCAGGAGATTTTGGAGCACTTCAAGCTTCCATCGGCTTAAAAGCTTTATGGAGATGAAGATTTCATTTTTCAGCACGACCTGGCACCTGCTCACAGTGCCAAAACCACTGGTAAATGGTTTACTGACCATGGTATTACTGTGCTCAATTGGCCTGCCAACTCTCCTGACCTGAACCCCATAGGGAATCTGTGGGATATTGTGAAGAGAAAGTTGAGAGACGCAAGACCCAACACTCTGGATGAGCTTAAGGCCGCTATCGAAGCATCCTGGGCCTCCATAACACCTCAGCACTGCCACAGGCTGATTGCCTCCATGCCACGCCGCATTGAAGCAGTCATTTCTGCAAAAGGATTCCCGGACAAGTATTGATTGCATAACTGAACATAATTATTTGAAGGTTGACTTATTTTGTTTGAAAAACACTTTTATTTTATTGGTCGGATGAAATATGCTAATTTTTTAAGATAGGATTTTTGGGTTTTCAGGAGCTGTATGCCACAATCATCAGTATTAAAACAAAAAAAGACCTGAAATATTTCAGTTGGTGTGAAAGTTTAATTTTTATCATTACATTATGGAAAATAATGAACTTTAGCACTATATGCTAATTTTTTGAGAAGGACCTGTACATGTTTCCACCTCAAAACCTGTCACATTTTGGTTTTGGATGCTGTTGATGCTGTTGCTTCTTTCTGAGCTGGCCTTGAGCTTGTAATTTTTCATTACAATTGTAAAGGGGAAATTAATTTATCAATTAAAACAAAATAAAGTTATGTTGTAGCTCATTGCTTAGGGATGTTTTCTCACTGTGTGCCTCAAGACAACGATTTGTTTTTTGCTGTCAAACTTCGACGTATGGTGACCATGGCATTAGTAAATTCTGACCTTTTATAGTATTTTGCTGAATTCTGAGATTGACCTTTGGATTTATTAACAGATCATTTAATAAAAACATATTGGCTTTCTCATCTAAGCAGATGCCTTTTTACTGAAAATAGAAGCAAAAGCTCTCACTATCTGCCAGGTGGCTTTACCAGAGAAAAACAGGAAAGGGTGGAAGTGGAACAAAATTCCTTTTGAATTAGAATTCCCAGAACCCACTGCTGCCCATTGCAGAAATGATGTACGCTGTGCTCATTGGGCAGAATCCTGTGTCGTACTTACCTATTGTGTTGAACTATAGCAGTAATAAAATGGCCATTAAAGAAGTGTTAACCATGTTGCTATAGAAGCATACTGATGCTGTTTGCATTTGGAAAGCAATGGAACCTTAGACATGTTTACTCAGAAGTAATTCCTACTGAGCTCGGTAAGTACTTACTACTAGGTAAGTGAGCATAGGATTGCAGCCAAGCCAAAGATATGAGTTTGCCCTTCAAAGGGAGACATTTTGTCCTGAGCAACATTGAAAGAATGTTTTCTTCATTCTCCACTTCTGCAGTCATGAGACTTTCATTCTTATGGAATTTTCTCTTTGAAATGTTGAATGAAGTTAGATGTTCATTACAGAACTTTGTTAAAGCTTGGTTGGCAATAGCTGCATAGCAGACCATTAGAAGCACCATGTGCTAATATTTATTTTATGATACCAATGACCCACCCTTCCTCTACTACTATGCTGTTTTTTAAAAGCAGGATAATTTCAGTGGTGGAAAAAAACACGTGCTTTTAAAGGGACAGGACATCTTTCAAGGCGTGGGCATAGCAACACTAGACACAAGATTGTATCTTGTACAACAATTATTATTGCTGTTATTATTTCTGTCCCACTTTATTTCCCCAAAGGAGACTCAAAGCGACTTGACATAAAAGCAGTAGTATACAATTTAAAATATGCAAATATGCAAACATTAAAATAGAATTAAATACAAACAACACTAAAAAAAATTCAGTTTAAACCCATCAAAACATATCCAAACTTAAAAACCACCAAACCCCATGACTAGATTTTAAACTCTTTCATCTTTAAAAGCTTTTCTGAATAGAAAGTAAGCAGTGTGACTCACGGGTCCCTCTGGATATTATTGGGTTGCTACTACCAGAATTTCTCACCATTGGCTATACTGGTTGGGACTTGAAGTTGAACTTCATTTGAAGGGCCACATGATTCCCAACCTTATGCACATTTAAATGGAAAAAGTATAATAGCTGGGACCTGGTTGCGTACTGTGGCTCTGAATTAGAGAAGGAAACACGTGCACCAGACAGCGCACCGAGTGAGAGACGTAGCTGCGGCAGGATACCAGTGAAGTAATATAACGCACTTGGGACAGGATAACACTGAAGTAATGTAAGAGTGACTGCTCGTATTTCTCCCCTCCCTTCTATCCTTCCTTTTAATGCAACGTTTTTGAACATGTTTGCATACAATCTCCGGATAGCCTACAGCAGTATGCTTGGCTGTCTCATCGCCCCCCCTTCTAGCGAACTATCTTGTCAACTGTGTCATAGCTGCATCTCCCACTGCATGCGGTCTCTCGCGCCCAAGGTGCTGGGTCTGGTGCTTGTGTTCCCTTCTCTAATTCAGAGCCGCGTTATGCAACCAGCGTAGCGCTAACAGCACTGGGTCCCAGCTATCATACTTTTGCCCCTTTAAACTACATCTTGCACCACCATGTCTCCACATTCATTGGGATACAGAATTTATGTATTTATTTATTACACTTCTATACCGCATTTCTCACCTCTGGGGGGACTCAAAGCAGTGTACAACATAATAAATGGCAAAAATTCTATGTCCAACATACATATAAAATCAATACATAACATGTCTAAATCAAAAACATATAACTATGAATTTAAACCATTTAAAACTACAAAAACTTCAAACATAGACATAAAACATTTCAATATTGCACCATTTCGACATTGCAACAGTCCCGTGGTCGTCATTTAGCTGCTTCAGTAGTACTATCACTCGCCGAATACCTGCTTGCATAGCCAAGTTTTGAATTGTTTTCTGAACACCAGGAGGGAGGGTGCCCAATCTAATCTCATTGAGGAGGGAGTTCCATAGCCGAGGAGCCACTACTGAGAAGGTCCTGTCTCTCATCCTCACCAATCACACCTGCGAGGGTGGCAGGACCAAGAGCAGGACCTCCCCAGCAGATCTTAATGCTCAAACTGGTTTATATAGGGAGATGCATTCAGACAGGGAAGAACCCCTGGAAAAGTGGAAAAACCTAAAATTAAAAGAAAACCGCGAGTGCACCATTTTCATAATCTTTAGGTTCTTCAACATAACTCTATGGTCAACTTCTATCTGAAGTTTGTAAGTCCTCCAGTGTGATTCAATAGTTAACCTCTGTCGGAAGTTGACCACTGGACCCAGTTGAAGTACTTACAAGTATCTAGAGAACTGTATTTTCTAGGAATCTCCAAGTCACCCTGCACAACTCTGTGGTGCAATTCGACCATATAGTCATGCTGGAGGACCTAGAGCGAACATATTAATTAAATTCCCAAATAATCCATCTAACAAATGTGGCGAGATGACTATATTTTTATTCTTCCTGAGGCCAGTGGCAGTGTTGAAGCAAACAGGCATGACAGCTACTTAATCAGAAGATACATCCATGTACAAATCTTCTCTTGCAGCCTCAAATTGAACTGTGGTGAAATGACCTGATGACAGTTAGGAAGTGGCCTGTTTTGCAAGGCCAGCACGTTGCAAAACATGCCTTCAGTTTTTATTTTGTTGTTGTTGAAAGAAGGCCTTAAGGTGCATTTTAAAGTTGAATTTCCATCACTGCTGGACTTATCAGACTTTGTAAATTGAATATTGGCTTAAATTCTGGATACTAATGACCTGTGAAATCTTTCATTACTTCTGTCAGCACATTTGTATGCCAAATTTAAACTAATCCGAACTGAAGCAATTTAATTCAATAATCTAATAGCATAGCAGTGGTATGTCCATAAAATTTTCTGCTAACGTGATAAGGTGGGAACGGGTGTTTTTTGGCTGACAAGGAGTTCTATTTCTAAGAAGGAGATTATTGAAAAGGCAGGATTCTGGTGGAGTTACAAGTACTTTTGCATTGTGAAGTTGTGTGTCCCCTGTAGGTCAGGTGTTCTTAGCATTTTCTGTATTTTTAAGATTATTAAGATTTTCTCATGGAGACATTCGGGTGTGATATATTGCTTACTACTACATCTGTTAATATTTCCCAGTAAAACATTTAGCTGTAGGGATGTGTTTGATGTATTTCTGGTTCATACAGACCTTTGTGCCTAAGAGTGGTGTCCTTTTTCAGAATCTTCTGTTGCACCTTCAACAGTTCTGTGGATGTATAGTGATCCTTTGGAAGTAAAAAAAGATGTTACTCAAGGCATTTCGTTGCCTGAGGTGAATCAGCAAATGACTCTCTCTCTCTCTCTCTCTCTCTCTCTCTCTCTCTCTCTCTCTCTCTCTCTCTCTCTCTCTCTCTCTCTCTCTCTCTCTCTCTCTCTCTCTCTGATCCCCCCTATACTGCTATACAATGTAATTTGAAACTGCATACACCCTGCCACCAAGTTTCCCAAGTGATTAACCAAGACCAACCAAGTTTTTTCACGGGATGAGAATATCCAAGTAATGCTGCCTATTGCTAGTAGTAAAACTGAGTCATAAAATAAGGAATAATTTGCTCCTCCCACCTTGGACATTCCACACGTATATATACTCCACTTGCCTTACTACCTTCACATCCTTTGCAGATGCCACCCACAGATGCAGATGAAATGTCAAGAAAATGCTGCTAGAACATGGTCATACAGCCCAGAAACCACACAATGGCTCCTCTTTTGCAATATCTCAAAGCCCTTCCACACAGCCATATAACCTAGAATATCAAGGCAGATAATCCACAATATCTGCTTTGAACTGGATTATTTTAGTCCACACTGCCATATAATTCATTTCAATGTGGATTTTATACAGCTGTGTGGCAGGGGCCTCAAATCAGTTATGTGAGGAGGTTTGACTACCTCCGAGTAATACTTAAGGCTGACCATGTGACAGGATAATAGCAGGTCTGAAAACAATTGTAATTGACAGATATGTCATACACCATATGTTCCTGTCTATCAGTTCCAGCTTCTTATGCGGGGACATGAAAGAAGCCTCCCACAGGATAGTAAAACATCTGGGCATCCCTTGGGCAACGTCCTTGCAGATGGCCAATTTTCTCACACCAGAAGCGACTTGCAGTTTCTCAAGTCTTTCTTGACACACACATACATAAAAATCGGCCACCAGCACGGTGTTGGAGTGCTCTAGAAGTTGAAATAGGCCCGCAGGCGTCTGTGTTCCCTATGACTTGCATTATAAACCACCCAGTAACAGTATTGTAACCTTCCTTTTTTAAACACAAATTGGTATGGGTAAGGCTAAGTTTTGAAAGGCAATGAAGTTTCGTTAACTTTACAAAAGACTTGGTCCTTGTAAAATGGAAGAACTCCTCTTTTGCTGACCTCAGGATAAGTCCTTTTCCCCACATGCCTGAAAAATGTTGAGCTGCTGGCATTATGCTATTTGAGTTTTCTGTTTGCTTCCTCTTCCAAAGCAAGAGGGGAATGATTACATAACCCTTTCTGTGTACATGTTCCTTTCTGTTCCTCTAATGGCCCTTAGGATTGTTCCTGTCTAAATGAATAACTGAGTCCTTTCCACTCCACACAGTTTTGCTATTAAAGATTCAGTTTTAAATGCACGCCTTCATCCTCTTCAGTTCTGTGGTTTGTAGTTCGGTGAGACTCTCTGGCCAAGAATTATACGTCGGTACCCTCCCTCAAACTACAAAACCCAAGATTTTACAGGAGGAAACTATGTCAGTTAGTGGAATCATAGTATTATAAATAAATAATGTGAAAGAACACTGTGTATCCTTCTGCAATTGTGTAGGGACCTGTCAGTTTCTCTATGCATCTGCGTTTCCTGTCTGCTACCATTAAAGAGGATGTTCTCTGGACTAGGTTGTATGTAATATTCATTCACTTGCTTGCAGTTTCCACGTCTTGTCAGGACAGGAAGGTGTCTGTTTTTCACATTAAAGATTTGTTAGAAAATATCAAAATTGCCCTACATCTGTTGTATATGGTTAAGCCATGTTTCACCAGTGTTATAAACAGCAGATAGATGTTTAACGTTCATAATATTTTTATTCAGTTAAGGTGATTTTCTGGTGACAACACACAGAATGCAGCAACCAGCATGACCATTGGCCATATTGGTGGGAGGTTTCTGGAAGATGTGCTCCAGAAAAGCACCTTTTGTCAGTTCCGTTTGTATTCTAGCTCTCCTCGTAATGGCATATATGAGTCACCTTTAAGCAAGCATCCAGATATTGTTGGACTGCATCTCCCATCATTCCTCAACATTAGTTATGTAGTATAACTTACTTACTTACTTACTTAGGCGATCCCTCGTCTGAGTAAGATTGTCCTCAAAGTATGGTGTCCTGGCGGTGAGTATGTAGGTGACTGTGGAGCCCTATTCTTGATCTGCATGTTCTCCAGTGAGGGCATCGGTTTCCAGGCGGAAGGCAGTCCCAGTTGGGATTGGCTTGATGTGCCTTCCTCTTGGCACATTTCTCTTTTTTGCCCTCCATTCGTGCTTCTTCAAATTCTACAGCACTGCTGGTCACAGCTGACCTCCAGTTAGAGCACTCAGTTCTTGATGTCTATGCCACAGCTTTTAACTATAGAACATTAGAACAGTTATAGTACAACTATAAATGAATGATTTAATTTATACTTTAGGATAAAAAGGTACAGGTTTCCCCTCGACATTAAGTCTAATCATGTCCAACTCGGGGGGGGTGCTCATCTTCATTTCTAAGCTGAAAAGCCAGCATTGTCTGTAGACACCTCCAAGGTCATGTGGCCAGCATGGAGTGTTGGCTCCAATCCTTCCTGGAAGGTCGTACCCAGAAGGTGTCATTGGGTGACACCTGTTCGGCTCCACAGCCGTTGTCCTGTGGAGTCCCTCAGGGTTCAGTTCTGTCCCCGATGTTATTCAACATCTACATGAAACCGCTGGGAGAGATCATTCGGAGTTTCGGAGTAAGGTGTTATCTGTACGCAGATGACATCCAGATCTGTCACTCCTTCCCACCTGTCACCAAGGAGGCTGTCCAGACCTTGAACCGGTGCCTGGCCGCTGTGTCGGACTGGATGAGGGCTAGCAAATTGAAACTAAATCCAGACAAGACAGAGGTCCTCCTGGTCAGTCGAAAGGCCGAACAGGGCATAGGGTTACAGCCTGTGTTGGATGGGGTTACACTCCCCCTGAAGACGCAGGTTCGCAGCTTGGGAGTGATCCTGGATTCATCGCTGAGCCTGGAACCCCAGGTCTCAGCGGTGGCCGGGGGAGCTTTTGCACAGTTAAGACTCGTGCGCCAGCTGCGCCCGTACCTTGGGAAGTCTGATCTGGCTACGGCCGTCCACGCTCTGGTCACATCCCGAATAGATTACTGCAACGCACTCTACGTGGGGCTGCCTTTGAAGACAGTTCGGAAATTGCAATTAGTTCAGCGGGCGGCAGCCAGATTGCTAACGGGAGCTACATACAGGGAGCATACCACCCCCCCTGTTGTGTCAGCTCCACTGGCTGCCTGTCCAATTCCGGGCTCAATTCAAAGTGCTGGTTTTGACCTTTAAAGCTCTATACGGTTCTGGCCCAGCCTACTTGTCCGAACGCATCCGCCGCTATGTCCCACCTCGTAATCTAAGATCATCCGGAGATGCCCTGCTCTCGCTCCCGCCTACGTCTCAGATGAGGCTGGTGGGGACGAGGGATAGGGCCTTCTCGGTGGTGGCTCCCCGCCTGTGGAATGCGCTTCCTATGGATGTACGATCCACCACATCCCTCCTGGCCTTCAGGAAAAAAGTAAAATCCTGGCTGTGGGACCAGGCATTTGTACACCAGCACAAGGTAGCATTTTAGATTGGTTTTTAATGGAAGTGGGTGATTATGGCCAATGTTTTTATGGACTGAACATTGTTTTAATCCAGAGTGAATGTGTATGGTGCTAATGTAGTTGTATTTTAATGTATTTTTAATGTATTTTAATTGTTGAAGGGTTTTGGGGTTTTATATTGTGATTATGTGGGCATCGAATTGTGCCGTACTGTAAGCCGCTCTGAGTCCCCCCTTGGGGGTTGAGAAGAGCGGGGTAAAATCCCGAAATAAATAAATAAATAAATTACCTTCCTGCCAAATACAAAGGGAGGGGGGTGCTTATCAACAGAAGGCTTACCTTCCTGCCAAAGCCATACCTATTGGGCCGGAGAGATAGCACAGCAGTAACAACAGCTGTGTTTATAATCAGAAGGTTGCATGTTCGATTCCTGGGCTGGTCTGGACATCCAGCTGTGACCCCTGTCCACTGTCCACCTAACAGATCGAAAACAAGTCCGCTGTGAGTAGATGAACTAGGTACCGCTCAGTGGGGAAGGATTTTTATAAGGACTTTACAACACCTGAATAAAAATAAGGAAGATCAGCTGCTGGAGGTGGAATGTGGAACCAGATGCTCTCATCTGAGGATGAAGCAACAGCACCCCCTTGTGACATAATGGAGCAACCGCACCCACGACGCAGCCAGAAGAGAAAAAAATCCTTCTAATTGCACATGTTGTCTGCACATGTTTGTCTGTACAATGTATTGTAATTGTATGTCAGTTGGCAGGGACTGTCTGCCGTATGTGTAATGTAATCCGCTCTGAGTCCCCTTGGGGTGAGAAGAGCGGAATATAAACAATGTGTATTATTATTATTATATTATTGATCTACTCACATTCACATCTTTTCAAACTGCTAGGTTGGTAGAAACTGGGGCTAACACCGAGATCTCACCCCGCTCCCTGGATTCTAATCGCCGACCTTTCTGTCAGCAAGTTCAGCAGCAGCTCAGCAGTTTAACCTGCTGCACCACTGGGGGCTCCATATACTTTTGGATAGTCAAATGCAAAAGAGGGCAACACATTCTCTTTCATCACTGCAAGTTGCCTACAGTCTATACCTCTTGGATTTGCCCCTTCTTTGCAGTGGTTAACAGTACAAGAACGTTGTCATATTTGGCATCTGGCCAATCCTCCCCTGTTATTTCATATTGATAATAAGTTTCTGTGTTAAGTGAGGCTTAAACAGTGTTCGATCTAAAGTCATTTGCTGAACATAATGGTAGATCAGGGCTACTGGCTTCCATGTCAATGGAGTGATTAACTCCATTGACATGGGAGCCACCAGCACGGATCCCTGATCTACCATTACATTGAATAAATGAGTTTTATTTCAGAGTTGAAGGAAGCAGTCTAAGATAATAACTCTGTCTCTGAAACATGTTCACCACCTTGGAATACTCCTCTAAAGCAGGGGTCCCTAAACTAAGGCCCATAGGCCGGATGCAATCCTCCAAAGTCATTTACCCAGCCCCTGGCCTAAACTTTAGATAAGTGGTGCCCAACCCTTTTTTTTAGCCAGGGTCCACTTTCAACAGGAACCACTTTCACCAGGGACCACTCTCCAAAGTTAGTACCAAAAGGGTTACGAATCAGTTTTTGATTAACTTTCAGTTTGGTTATTTGGAGTGATGATTCAGAAAATTGCATTGGATAGACCACATCAGCTCAGAACATATGCCATCCAGTAGTTGTCATCTGCTTGCCCAAGAAAACCATATTTAATAACCTAGAGCTGATGTAGTCTATCCAATGCAATTGTATGAATCAGCACCCTCAATTAACCCCAGGAATAGGCCTAAAAACAAAGACACCAAGGCACCCCCACTTCAGGTGCCACATGGGCAGCTCTGCTCAGAGGGAGGGAGGGAGGAGGAGAAGCAGCCGTCAGGAGGCTTCTTGTTTCTCCTTTTGTGGATAATCAGCCTCTCCCCTCCTGACGTGTCGGTTGCCTCGGCACTATTAGAGGGTTTCGCGAGACCAGTCACTCTAGTTGCAACGATGTAGTAACTGTGAGACTGCAGACCATATTTTACTTACTGGGGACCACTGGTAGTCCACGGACCACAGGTTGGGAACCACTGCTATAGACTTAGGGTCGCCTTAAATCTGAAACGACTTGAATCTCAATTGACCTAACTATCTCAGCAGCCAAATGTAGGCCCACACTTCCCATTGAAATATTGGTATGCTTATGCCGGTTTAAACCATTCTTCATTTTAAATATTTTGTTGTTCTTTAATGTGTTTTGAACTGCAAATAAGATATGTGCAGTGGGCATAGGAACGTGGTCATGTTTTTTTCAAAATATAATTGCAACCCCCAACAGTCAGAGTGAACGTGAACCGTCCCATGGCTTTAAAATGTGAGGGCCTCAGATTTAAAGACTGGAGACCCTTGCACACCACCATATAACCCAGAATATCAAGGCGCACCTTCGAAAGTACTGTATTAAGAGAAATTAATCAAGCTAATGCCTCTAAAAAACAAACCTTTGGAAACTTATCTGCCTCTGATATTGAAATACTTAATAAATTAGGCAACAACCCTAATATTGTAATTAAAAAGGCAGATAAATGTGGTTCTGTGGTTATTCTGGACAGAGATGTTTATGTTCAGGAGTGTTTGAGACAATTAAATGATACGAATTTCTATATCAAAATCCCAAGCGATCCTACCCAACGGTTTGCCACTGTTATACGCAATACGATTGAAGAAGTGGTCGCCTTGGGACACATTACTAATCAAGTAGGAGAATATCTGTATGTTAGTAATCCTAAAACCCCTAATTTCTACGTTTTACCCAAGACGCATAAACTAACTTATCCTCCTCCCGGGAGACCAATCCTCGCTTGTTGCAGTGGACTCCTGGAACCGCTTTCAAAAATCTTAGACTTTCACATTCAACCGTTTGTTAAATCTACTCCTGCGTATTTAAAAGACACTACGGATTTTTTGAACAAAATTGAGAACCGGGTTGTAGAGACTGATGATTTGTTATATACTATTGATGTTGTATCGTTATATACGCAAGTGCCTTTGACTGATTTAAGAGCTATGTTAATGGATGTTTTGGATAGCAGGCCGGAAAAATCAACTCCGACCAGCTTTCTCATGGAAATTTATGACATTCTATGCGATTACAATTACTTTCAATTTGAATTTGATTTCTATATTCAAAAAAACAGAATTTCAATGGGCCAGGCCGCCGCCCCATCGTTAGCCAATATTTCCATGTCCTTTCTAGAAAAAGAGTTCATTTATGGACCCAACCATCAACAATTTACATCCTATATTAATATCTATTACCGTTTTATAGATGATATTTTTTTAGTGGCCAAAAAGGACATTCCACACAATGTATTCATACAGTGGATGAACAGTTGGCATGACAATATTTCTTTCACATTTTCATCTAGCGCACAAAGTGTCAATTTCCTGGACCTCACGGTACTTAAAGCTAATAATGTCCTCAAATGCAAAAATTATAAAAAACCAGTGAGTACCAATTCGTACCTTCACTTCAAAAGTCATCATTCCTTCAAACTTAAATATAATCTTCCCTACACCCAGTTTCTGAGAATCAAACGTAATTGCTCCTCCGTATCCAATTACAATGCAGAAGCAAACCGCATGGAAAATGACTTCATCCAGAGGGGATACCCAGCACATATTGTTAACAATGCCCGGCTTAAAGCCGATAATCAAGTTCGAACTGTACTCTTACGCCCTGTAACTAGACAAACTCCTGAAAGAGTAATCTGGCCTCTGACCCTTACTCCTCAAAATAGAACATACACTTCTATTATCAAAAAATACTGGCCGCTCATTTCCAATATTAAAGGCCTGGAATGCCCTCCAATAATCGCTCACAAGCGGACCAGGAACATAAGCCAAATTCTTACCCATGCCAACCATATAAGACCTAGCAAATCGAATTTTTCCCCTGGCAGCAGACCTTGTGGGAATTGCTCTGTGTGCTCTAATATATGTACTGATAGAGTGATTTACAGCCCCCACAAAAATAAGAACTTTCCAGTGAAATCTTTCGCGACCTGCGCCTCGTCTGGAATCGTGTATGCGATTTCCTGCGGGTGCCCGAGAACCTACGTGGGGATGTCGACCAGAAAATTAAAACAAAGATTTATAGAGCACAGAAGCAAAATAATGGAAGTACTGAAATTCCTTTTTACCAACATTGTGTTGATAGCAATCATCCCCCTGCGTCTTTAAAATTAATGGTGTTAGAAAAGCCTTTGGTTCCACCACACGGAAACCTCTCCCAGGTGCTCCGTAAGCTTGAAGTTTCATGGACAATCAAACTAAATTCAGAATTACCTTTTGGCCTTAATGAGCCGGTCAATTTGCATTCCCTCCTAATTTAGGATAATGTATTAAATGTGTATGCTTCTGGTGTTATTTCACCTTAACTGGTCACCGCACTTGATGTGTTGCGGTTGGTTTCTCCCTTACCTTGGTATGTATTGCGACTTCGCTATTACATTAATGTTTTATGGTTATGTTTTGTTCCCACTATGCTGTACATCATGTATATATGTAATCTTCCAGGACTGGAACCCTATATCGATGGATATGTAGCCTTTGAAAAAGACCACGAAACGGAATTCAGCGGCCCAGATTGTTTTGGATATTCTTCCGTCAGGCTTGCCCGATTTCATTCCCAGGAGCCTTGTATCACAGTGGCTTCGGTTCTTTTTCGGTCTATGGTTTACGGATTACCTTTTCGCATCCCTGTACCTGTGTTGTTTGCTCTCATCGAGCCTTGGACTATCGAGCCCAGTGTGTACGGACTGTACATATGGAAAGGACTTCCTATAGACATTGTGTCATTACAGCCGCACCACGGACACGGTACTTTGTCGGATGCTTATAGATAAGTAAATGTGATTGTTATTGTTATGATTTGATTATGATATAAAATGAATAAGTGATTGCTATACTGTGTTGAACTACCTTTGTTAGTATTACCTAACCAGACTCTGTCCTAAGACACCACCATATAACCCAGAATATCAAGGCGGAGAATCCCACAATATCTGCTTTGATCTGGGTTATCTAAGTCCACATTGCCATATATTCTATCTAATTCAAAGCAGAAAATGTGGGATTTTATTCAGCTGTGTGAAAGGGTCCTAGAATGAAACCCAGCACAGATTCATTACACTATTGGCCACCGCTGATGAAAAACCAGGTCTCAGCTAAAATTCATCTCAAAGATATTTGAGTATTACATCCTATGTTATTGTTGTGGTAGCTTGTGTGAACACATATTGAATTGGATCAATGCTGCCATCTGCATGTGGAGACCCTCCCTATATTCCAGTTCTGCGCACTGTCATGAAGACTGCCTGCCTTGCAACATTCACTGCCATAGCATGAATCGGGTGTTTTTTGTTTGTCCACTAGTTGTGCAAACACCTGATTGACCAAGTGAGGCATTCTGATGGTTAATCTCAAACCTGATTCAGTTGTTTAATGGTGAGTCAACAGCCAGGTAAAACCCATTGGCTGTACGAGTCTACTTTGGAATGAAGGCCTTTTCAGTTGGGGCATTCTATGTCTTGGAATACTTTTCCAAAAGAAAGCTTACCTACTCTTTTTTCTTTGCTACATCAGGCAATAATATTTTCTGCCTTTCAACCTCTGGTGCAAATGGTTTTATGCAACAATATTTCTGCAATTTTAGTCCTGTCCTGTTTTATTCTTTAGCTTTAACCTTAATTGATTTTTAAATGGGTTTCATTAGCTTGCATCAGGATGCACTTCTTGGGAAGGAAGAGACAACAATGTGGGAGTAGGGGATGTTATTTTCATGTTAATGCTTTATGTTTTCTGCAAACCATCCTGGTACTAAAACTTTAGGGGAATACAAAATACTTGTAATAAAAAGGAATGTATGTTCAGGCAGCCCCAAGTTAGGTTTGTTCTTAGGTTGAATTTGTATGCAAGTCAGAACAGTTACATTTTTAAATTTTTACTCCAGCCTAATATTTATGTATAAGTAAGCTTTGGATAGCAAAGGAAAGGGCTTACTCTCCCGTGGTATTTGTTTAGCTGTCTGTACCCCTGTTCAGAAAATTTCACGTCATTGTTCTGGCCCTGTAATTTGGAGTTGGGGGGGGGGGGGAGCTTGTTTTTTAAACAAGGATTACTGATAAAGCTTCAATGGAGATATCTTTTCTCCAATAAAACTCTTTCAGGAGTGAATTTCCCTTGCTATGGACCTTACCATATTACCTAATACAGTGTTTCTCAAACTGTACTCCTCGAGGTATTTTGGACTTCAGCTCTCAGAAATCCTAGCCAGCTTACCAGTTGTTGGGAACTGTGGTAGCTGAAGTTCAAAACACCTGGAAAAGCACAGTTTGGGAAATTCTGGCCTAATGGATTCGCCACGCAACATGGCAAATCCATGAGGTCCCGTCGGGTGGCATGGGAAACCCGTCGCTCCATTCCCTGCATTGCCCCATCTGTTGCCCAGTGTGTCCCCCCAAATTGTTATAAATATATAAATAAAATGTTATTTGTATACTGCCCTATATCCCCAAGAGGACTCAGGCTGGTTTCCAGCATAGGTCAAAACATTCAATTGCCAAATGACACATTTCTGGTTGCACTTTACAGCATTGAATGTTTGTCACTGTTGCTGTGAACCACCCTGAGTCCTCATGAGGAGATAGGGTGGGAAATAAAGTTTTATTATTATTATAATGGGCTCCTCGCGCAAAGGTGAGAACAAGTAGCATACGATGAGCATTTGATGAAGTTTTAGGAGTAGCTTTTGCTCACTTCCTCTTGTCTCACCACTGTTCTTAACCTGCGAGTTGTTTGCATGTCAGATTCTTATAGCTCAGGGAATGCTTGCACACAATTTTCAATAAATAAGAGGAGTCATGGTGTTTTGTACTGTAATAATGACTAGGGTCTTTTGTCTTCCCTTATAGAGTTCTTTTGCTGTTCAGCTCCCCTAAGAATGGCATCACGTGAAAGAAATGTGCAAATGAATCATGTACAGTGGGTTGTTGTAGGTTTTTCGGGCTGTATGGCCATGTTCTAGAAGCATTCTCTCCTGATGTTTCTCCTGCAGCTGTGGCAGGCATCCTCAGAGGTTGTGAGGTCACAACAATCCAGAATCATGTACAGTAAGGCTCGGTTTCAGCTTTTGCACTCAGCACTATAACTATGCCTTTAATGGCAGCTTGAATCATTACAATGAATAGGTGAATTTTTTAAGTAAGGAGGCAGGCATTGATCCCCTGCCCTACTTCACTTAGCGCCAGTCCCAGCTTACCTGACGGATGGAGTGATGAAAAAGAGCATCACTTGTTGACTTACTGCCATCCAAAGAGTTGATTAAAACACAGACACACACCAGGGGAAATGCTGACACGTCTAGACAAAAGCTGTAAAAAAAGGTGGCAGTAATGACATCTCTGTGAATTGAGTGGTTCTAAAATTAGATAATGTTTGATAAATGATCAGGCTTGGTGAAAGTAGGAAAGGAGAGGCACTTTCTCACAGCTTGCAAAAGCGGGAGATGGGGGCAGGGGAAGGAGAAGTCAACCTATCTTGTCTGGTTTTGTTCAACTTTTGTTTCCCTTTTGGCCAGCATAGGAAGAGAAACAACAAAGCATTATTTTTAAAGTGCCAGCTACTAAGTAATTCTGATTTGTCTGTTGTTTACTGTGTAAAGTAAAAGAGGCAAAACCTAGTTATAATTTTTCCATTGTGAAAAGTATTCCTGGTTTAAGTGCATTTATTTGGAAAGGATTAGACATGGGAACGCTTAGGAGGAAAAAAAAGCACTTTCCTCTTGCTGATTGTTTTTTTACTCAAAAATGAGGAAAATTGAACATTTCCCCTGAATTTTTGTGTTGTTGTTCCTGAGCTGTCACATTTCTTGGTAGGCTAACTGTAAATTGTTGACTGTAACTAAACATTTAGGAAAATAAACTAATCATTTAAGAATCATAGAGATCTGCCCTTCAGGATTGTTGCCATGATTTCTGAGACTATTTGTGGCATTTCCAATCAACTTACATGGGAATGTTAAGTATCACCTTCTATTAAGAGTGCAGCATATTGTTCAAAGTTATTCCTGGTGTCTTCAATTAAAACTTTCAGGCAAATGATGTCTTGAAAGTTCTGTGAATGACATTTTGGAAAGCTGCTGCCAATCACTGTGGAGAATACTGGGTGTGACAACGACTGGGTGTCGTCTAGCTATTGGTATTTGCTGTGACGTTGGCTTTGACTTATGGCAACCCAATGACCTAATAGTATGTGGCAAATATATGACCTTTTCCTTGTCCCTATGAGCATTTTTGGAGTGTTGCTAAATGGTTTGAGCCATATTCCAGCAGTTAAGCAGATGCTTGATGTGCAAAGAACCCCTGGTTCTATCCCCATCACTACCATCATTGCCTTGGAAAAAACCTCTTATCTGATGCTTGGAGAGCTAATGCACAGTGTTGGATCAATGGTGAGAAGGCATCCTATATTCTGAAATATAATCAATGGTCATTAAAATCACTCAGGGCTACTTTTAATAATAACAAGGAACAGAAAGCAATTTTAAAAAATGTGCAGTGCCTTAAAAACTTTTGACATGTATTTCAAGATGATGATGATGATTTATTTATTTATACCCCAGTTTATCTCCCCAAAGATTTCCCTTTCCAAAAAGAATATGTTGTAAGCAAGGAGTTCACAATTTCTGTGAAAGTGATGCTATTTTGGATTGTTTCTATAATCCTGGCTACACCATTATTTAGTGTTATGGTCTAAACACAGCCAATGTGAGAATAGCTCATCACAAGATGTGTATTGAGTCATGATAAATTAGTATGGAAAATTTAGGACAAGAAGTAACACATGTTTAACTTCCTGGGGGCTGATTCACAATAGAGAATCAAGAAATACATCTGCGTTGCAAGAACAAGCAATGCAGATTGCTTCTTCTTCTGCCAACCTAGCAATTCGAAAACATGCAAATATGAGTAGATCAATAGGTACCACTGTGGCGGGAAGGTAACGGCACTCCATGCAGTCATGCCGACATAACCCTGGAGGTGTCTACGGACAACGCTGCCTCTTTGGCTTAGAAATTGAGATGAGCACCAACCCCCAGAGTCAGACACAACTGGACTTAATGTCAGGGTAAAGCCTTTACCTGCAAGAAGTTAGTTCCATTACAAATTGCTCTAAAATCTGTTTTATTGCTGCAAGGAGGAAAATGCGGTGTTAATGGTCAGTGTTAGAAGGGTCTGTTCTGGAGAGCTTGGACTAGATCAGGGCTGTCCAACAGGCGGCCCTGGGGCTGTACATGGCCCCCGAGCCCCTTCCCTATGGCCCCCTAACTTGTTTTAATAAAATACAAATTAAAAATAAAAAAATAAAAAACCTATTTCCGGGTTTAGGCAAGCATCGCGAGACTACGCCAGCCACAGACGGGATTTCGAGGGAGGTCGAAATCCCGTCTGTGGCTGCGTAGTCTCGCGATAGCTGCCGAAATCTCAGGTCCCGTGAGATTTGCGGCCGGCCTGGGCGCGCGCCTCCTCCTCCCTCGCGGCTGCTTCCAGGCCAGCCCCCATTCCCTCAGAGGAGGGAGGGGGAGTGAGGCAGGGAAAGCCCCTCCTGGCTCTGTCCTCTTCCTGTGGAGGGCCCTCGCTTCCCACCCCGCGAATGGGAGAGCCACCGCGCCCGGCCTGAGCTTGGCCTCGGCTCCAGCAGGGCTCTTCGGGGACGGCGTTGGCGTTGGCGCTTTGGCCCTGTGGCGGGGCTCCCGCAGTATGGGTAATGAAGGGCCTGACTCGAATCAATCAATCTAAAAACAGTGGGACGTTGGGTGAGGGGGGGAGGGGTCCCTCAGTGGCAATGCTTTCTTCCCCTCCTCTGCGCCCCCTCTCCCTTGTTGTGCTGCCTTCCCCCGCGTGCAGGGCGCAACGTGGCTTCCTTTGCGCCTGCCCCCGCGGCTTGTTTTCCCTTCAGGAAGGGAGGGAGCTCTTTGGGCCTCCTCCACCCGCCTCTGGGAAAGGAGGCCCCATCAAGCTCTGCGACGGCATTGAGGTGTTTGGGTTTTTTTGGTGTGTCCCAATTTGAGTGTGGACTCAAATAACTCAAAGGTATTAGGAAACATTTCCCCAAATCCACCAGTGTTCCCATTTGGGTATATTGAGTATTCATGCCAAGTTTGGTCCAGATCCATCATTATTTGAGTCCACAGTGCTCTCTGGATGGAGGTGAACTACAACTCCACAACTCAAGGTCAATTGTAAGTAAATTGGAGCCGTGGCGGGGGTGGAGCCGTGGCAGGGGCGGAGCCGGGGAGGGGGCAGAGCTGGGGGAGGGACGGGGGCGGAGCCGGGGAGGGGTTGGAGCCGGGGGTGGAGGCAGACCCTTCGGCCCCACAGGTGATCAGTGACCGGAATTCCGGCCCTTGGGCCCGTAGAAGTTGGACAGCCCTGGACTAGATGATTCTTTGGGCCAGCCATTTCTAACTTTGTGCGCTCCAAGTTAATTGGATGTCAATCTCCATCATCCCCACCCATTTTTACTATTTGGAAAGCACAGTACGCTGCACGAATTCTTTAACTTTCTCCAGTGGGTTTATAAATATGCAAGGCTTGTAATAAAAAGCAAAGAAACCCACAACTAGGCAAGAAATAAACAAAAAGGCATTTGAAGAGCCACCAGCCTTCTCTTGTTGTCACAGAGGTGATGACTGGCCTGTCCCCACCCTCCTGTGAATATCAACGATCACCTGAGAAGCAGAATTTGCACACATACACACATCCTTCCTGTTTCTGCTGCAGATACAGATAGTGAATTCATTGTCACAAACATCTTGTGACGATGCATACAAGGGCCCGACTTTCCACGTGAAACTGAATAGAACACCCTCTTTCCATCCCTAGATTGTAAACAGAGCTAATTAGATTTTTCAGGCAAATCCAGTGTCAATAGTCACTGTTGACAGAGCAAAGACAGTCAAGGAGATGAATAAACTGTTGTCTTTGCTGTGGTTAGCCCCATCTCTTTGCAAAGATAACGTGGATTCTGCATCAGTTTCAGGATATACGAGTAGCTTTCCTGGACAATTCGTAGAAAATAAAGGGTTATTCAGAGGATTGAGGAAAACCCCTTTTGGAAAAGGAGCTCTAAAAGAAGCATAGCCTTGCTTCCTCTAGAAATTGTTGTTTCTAATGTTGTTTCCCTATGAAAGAGGGAGAAAAAGGTTTAGGAAGCAAATCTTGCCAAGAGCCTGGAGGCCTCAAAATTCGTCCACCTACTCAGAAACAACAAGTTCTTCAGAGATATGCAGGCGGTTGCAAGCAATAGAGGAACTGTCACGCAGCAATGCTGACAAAGCAACGCAGCACATTTGGTTACAAAGCTGCCCCTTACCCAACCTCACAGTGATGGCATTTGCCTCTCACGAAGGCATCCTACACATGGCATTCTTTCCAGAACTGCTTTGGAAATAAGCTGCATGCAGTTGCTTTCAAAGGAAAGATCCCCATGAGGTTAATTTTCTTGGAATCCTGTGCTGCCACATGTTAAATCTAAAAATGTATACGTTGAAAGTGAGACCTGAAATAATTGCACAACCTAAGGACACAATCTAAAAGTAAGGGCTCGAAGTCTTAACAACAGCTACCAATTTTTCTAGAAAGCTTTAAGAGAGGGACTATTTTTTTCTGAAATTCATTTGCAGTATGAGGGTAATAACAGTGGGCTGTCTTAGCATGTGAAACTAATAATTTTTTATATTTGTAAAGAAAAAAGGAAATAAATAATGCATCATCCCTATATCGGTTACCTCCCTCCTGGCTTTCGGAAGAAACTAAAGGCATGGTTCTGGGACAAGGCGTTTGGACAGATGTAAGGCAGCACGTTAAAAGGACAATCTGGAATGACAAGACGATCGACTAGACTGGTCTATGGTTTTAATTGATGGCTTTGTATGGTTTTTAATTATGTATTGTTTTTAACTTTGATATGTTATCTATTTGTGATTTTATTATTGTATCATGTGTTATAGCCTCTTGATGGGGCTTATTGTAAGCTGTCCTGAGGGGGGTTGAGAAGTTGACAGGATATAAATACAGTAAGTAAATAAAAATACAGCATGCATGGGCAAATGTGGCCCTCCAGGTGTTTTGGACTTCAACTCCCACAATTCCTAACAGCCCCTGGATAAGGTTTCTTCAAGGTGTGTGCATGAGGAAGTTGCCTTTGTCCTTTTTTTTGAGGCTGAGAGACTGTGCCTTATCCAAGGCCACTCAGTGGGTTTCTATGGCTAAATAGACATTCAACCCCTGGTCTCCATAGTCATATTATGAATTTAATTTGGCAAAGAACATGGATCAAATTGACAGGTCCCTTGAAAGTAGATGGAATTTGTCACAATTAGTTTAAAGAAAAGAACAAAATCTTTCAGTTGTTCCAATTTTATCAGTAAGGAACTAAGATGAGTCATTTGGTGACTGGCACAAGGTTACAAATGAAGGGCAACTTGGGCTGTCAATGATATGCCTAAACACAGTCAATGTGAGGGGTGTGTGTCCTATTTATTAATGAATGTCCATGTCCATGTTGAAAAGAGGAAGATGCCAATTTCTCCTGTAGGAAAATCCATCTTCCCATAATAGAGGTAGGGGAGCCTATGCTTTCAGTGTTAACTAGCTGTACCCGGCACGCGTTGCTGTGCCCTATTTTGAAGATGCGAGGAAGTCTGAGTATGTAAGCGTTGGAGTTGTTGTTAGTTATGGTGTTGTTGGGGTCATGGCTGTGTTGTTGTGGGTTGTTTTGGTGGGTGGGATGTTGGAGTCCTGTGGAGTTGTTGTTGTGTGGTGTTGCTGGCGTTCTGCATAGCTTGTGGATATACAATGTTTTTTGTCTTTCCGTCTGCTGTGTTGATGTAGAGGTTGATGCGTGTGTGGGTGGGGTACTTTGGAAGTGAGTGGAGGTACTTGAAATCCCATTATCCATGGTGTGTCCTCCTCTAATCTGCAGTCGGATGGAGTGTGGCCCATGGGGTGCATTGTTTGCCAAGTTTGGTCTTTATCGGTCTTGGTTCTTGGACACAGTAGTCTGTGGGGAATGATGGGTTTTGAAGTACTACAAATCCCATTATCCATGGAGGTACTGGTTGTGGGGGGTCGGGAGCAGGTGAGGGTTTTGCCCTCCTTTCTGCTAGAGATCCCTGTGTACAACTAGTGGGCCACTGTGTGACACAAAATGCTGGACTAGATGGGCTGAGGCCCGATTCAGCATGGCTCTTCTTATGTTCTTATTAAAGCAGTTTTTGGTACTTTTCCAACAGGAGTACAGTCAGAGAGTGATGCTGCACACGTGTAGAGCTTTGAAAAGTGGGTTTCTGTGCCAAAAATCAGGCAGGCACTTGTTCCGTGAAAGTAACACTGTGATTGGTGCTTCTAATCTATGCTGTGACTTGCTAATGTACACCCCGTGCCTAACGTGAGATAACGTAGGCTTAGATTGGTCTAACAGTACAAGATATGCTATTGGGAGACGTTAGTGCCAAAAGGGAGAAGAACTGCGCATGTACAGAGGGATTCAGCCCCATCCTTTGCTGGCAAGGAAGGCAGAATGTGAAATGTTGCTAATTGAGTACATGAGCGTCCCAGGCCACTGATATGTACTGTGAGAAAGAACTAACTTAGTAATGTCCATTGTTCTAACCCATAGGTGGGGTTTTGAGATGTGATGCTAATGGAAATGTTATGCTTTATTGGATTAATGAAATGCTATGTAACACCAGCCAATTATGATTGTGTAAAAACCATGAAGGAGGGCGGGCTTTTCCGAGATGCCGCCATGGGGGTATATATGCTTTGTACTGAGAGTGACCGGGGCCTTTGCCCCTGATCAACAGCTTGTTCTGTTTGGCAATCCCCACCAGCTGGTGTTACCAATAAATCTCTTTGATTTCACACGAGCAGTGAAGTTGTTGCGTCTTTTCCTCACCCCTGCCGCCCGCACGTCCGCGCACCTGTTGGTAAGAGGTTATTTGCCAATTTGGAGTTCTATAACTCCCTAATTTGCTGCTTCATATCTTTGGTGACCCCGACGTGATTCCAATAGGCAAATTAGACGGGTCTGTGGTGAGGACGACGCAATCTAGTTGTCTAGACGGGTCTCGCTCCCGAGCGGGGAGGTGAGGCGACCCAGGAGAGCTGAGACAGGCGCCTGGGGTAAAACAAATCCGGCTTGCCTGGCTCGCCCCACACCAACGCCTGCTGACACGAGAGACCGCAACTGACGCGACTGTCGGTGAACCCAAGGAACAGAGAAAGTCCGGAGGGAGGCAGCTTGTGAGAGCAGCCTCTTGAGAGATACGGCCAGCAGATACCGGGGGCACCTTCCCAGGTGCCTAGCAAGCGAACCGGTTGCTGAGAGCGTGCAAAGAAAGTCGGGGTGGCGGCAGTCCGTGGCACCTAGAGAGCAATCCGGCCAATCGTGAGGTGACGGAGGAGACGTCCTGAAGTCTGCTAGAATCGGCAAGTATAGATTCTTCAAGCACTTAACACTGAGGGAACACACATTGGGGTTGGGGGAGAGCACTGAAGTGGGCTTTGATCTGTGGCTAGAAAGATGGGTAGTGCGGGATCAAAGCAGGAGAAAGAGACCCCTTTGAAATGTGTGTTAGATAACTGGGACAGATTTTGTCTGTTGGCAGTAGAGGGAAAGCCCCAAGATCTGAAAGCTTTTGAACTCAAAAATCTGTGCACAGAGGTTTGGCCCGCCGTCCAAGAGATTGGCTGGCCAAACACAGGATCCTGGGATTTGAGAAAGTGTAGACAACTTGAATCTTATTGTTTTGAAATTCATCCAAATGACCAATGGATTTATTCCGCAACATGGGAACGCATAGTTGCTGAGGGTGTTTGGTGGGCAGGCCCTAAGGATCATGAGAAGAAAGGGTGCTTTGTGAACAGAAAGGCAGGGAGAAAGCCTCCGGTTTTACCGGCGGAGCAAGAAGATCTTCCACCCTTAAGGAGAAGACCAAGAGAGAGACAAATTGAAATGATGTAAATGATTTGAATGATGTTTATTGATTAATGAAATGCCATGTAACAACAGTAATCACCAGCCAATTATGATTGTTATAACCATGAAGAAGGGGTGGGTTTAACTAGATGGACTCCATTACGAGTATAAATGCCTTTGTATGAAATGTATCGGGGTCTTTTGCCCCCTACCTGCAGCTGTGTTCTGCTGGCAAAGCCCACCAGCTGGTGAGAATAAATCCTTTTGATTTTCACCTATTTCACAGTTGCCGTGTCTTCTTCCTCACCCTTGCGCCCGCACGAATAAGCAGCTTGGTAAAGTTTACTTGGTACTTGGAGTTCCCTAACTCCCAGTTTTACCTGCTTCAGTAGGAAACAAAGGGTTATTCAGAGGATTGAGGAAAACCCCTTTTGGAAAAGGAGCTCTAAAAGAAGCATAGCCTTGCTTCTTCTTCACTGTTCAAAGCTGTTGTTTCTAATGTTGTTTCCCTATGAAAGAGGGAGAAAAAGGGCCAGGAAGCAAATCTTGCCAAGAGCCTGGAGGCCTCAAAATTCGTCCACCTACTCAGAAACAACAAGTTCTTCAGAGATATGCAGGCGGCTGCAAGCAATAGAGGAACTGTCACGCAGCAATGCTGACAAAGCAACGCAGCAAATTTGGTTACAAAGCTGCCCCTTACCCAACCTCACAGTGATGGCATTTGCCTCTCATGAAGGCATCCTACACATGGCATTCTTTCCAGAACTGCTTTGGAAATAAGCTGCATGCAGTTGCTTTCAAAGGAAAGATCCCCATGAGGTTCATTTTCTTGGAATCCTGTGCTGCCACATGTTAAATCTAAAAATGTATATGTTGAAAGTGAGACCTGAAATAATTGCACAACCTAAGGACACAATCTAAAAGGAAGGGCTCGAAGTCATAACAACAGCTACCAATTTTTCTAGACAGCTTTAAGAGAGGGACTATTTTTTTCTGAAATTCATTTGCAGTATGAGGGTAATAACAGTGGGCTGTCTTAGCATGTGAAACTAATAATTTTTTATATTTGTAAAGAAAAAAGGAAATAAATAATGCATCATCCCTATATCGGTTACCTCCCTTCTGGCTTTCAGAAGAAACTAAAGGCATGGTTCTGGGACAAGGCGTTTGGACAGATGTAAGGCAGCACGTTAAAAGGACAATCTGAATGACAAGATGATCGACTAGACTGGTCTATGGTTTTAATTGATGGCTTTGTATGGTTTTTAATTATGTATTGTTTTTAACTTTGATATGTTATTTATTTGTGATTTTATCATTGTATTATGTGTAATAGCCTCTTGATGGGGCTTATTGTAAGCTGTCCTGAGGGGGGTTGAGAAGTTGACGGGATATAAATACAGTAAATAAATAAAAATACAGCATGCATGGGCAAATGTGGCTCTCCAGGTATTTTGGACTTCAACTCCCACAATTCCTAACAGCCCCTGGATAAGGTTTCTTCAAGGTGTGTGCATGAGGAAGTTGCCTTTGTCCTTTTTTTGAGGCTGAGACTGTGCCTTATCCAAGTGGGTTTCTATGGCTAAATAGAAATTCAATCCCTGGTCTCCATAGTCATACTATGAATTTAATTTGGCAAAGAGCATGGATCAAATTGAAAGGTCCCTTGAAAGTAGATGGAATTTGTCACAATTAGTTTAAAGAAAAGAACAAAATCTCTCAGTTGTTCCAATTTTATCAGTAAGGAACTAAGATGAGTCATTTGGTGACTGGCACAAGGTCACAAACGAAGGGCAACTTGGGCTGTCAATAATATGCCTAAACACAGTCAATACGAGGGGTGTGTGTCCCATAATGAATGTCCATGTCCATGTTGAAAAGAGGAAGATGCCAATTTCTCCTGCAGGAAAATCCATCTTCCCATAATAGAGGTAGGGGAGCCTATGCTTTCAGTGTTAATAACACTATGTAACACATTCTTGTTCATGGGTTATAAATGTGATTGGCTCTATCATAAAAGCATGGAAAAGAGACATCCTGCAGCACATTTTGTTATAGTTTTTCATTGAATCTCAAGTAGTTCAACATAATTTGTGGCAGGCACAAAAACGAAGTTTCTGGAGTATAACAACTACGTTCAAAGTAACTTCTGTACAATTAAACTGGAAATAACACTTCCAAACCAGTAACAGTTTTTTTTTCAAATTTTATTACATAGTGTAATATAAGGTAAAGGTAAAGATTTCCCCTGACATTAAGTCTAGTTGTGTCCGACTTTGGAGAGTGGTGCTCATCTCCATTTCTACGCCGAAGAGCCGGCATTGTCCATAGGCATGGAGCGCTGTTACCTTCTCGCCAAGGCAGTACCTATTGATCTACTCACATTTCCATGTTTTCGAACTGCTAGGTTGGCAGAAGCTGGGCCTAACAGTGAGCGCTCACCCCACTCCCAGGATTCGCATTGCCAACCTTTTGGTCAGCAAGTTTAGCAGTTTCACCTGCTGTACCACCAGGGGGCCTGTATAGTGTAATATACTTAACTATAATAAATGCCAGTAAGCTCTTTTGAACAGCATAGGGCTAGCCTACCACTAGACAAAGGCAACAACTTTTGAGAGTCATGAAAGGCCTGCTAATATATTGATTTTTATAGTATAGCATTGTTATATTGTAACATGCTTGTAGGAATTTCTGTATCATGTGCCAAAATAATTTGGCTGTATGTGTGTACAGTGCTGCTAGAATTGTAGGGTGTGGGGCATCACTCTTCATTGCTTTACCAAAATACTCTGTGGAGTGCTTTCTGAATTACTATTGGATACTATATTGCAAGCTGGAATTCAACCGGAAACTCTACCAAAAGCATGTTTTCTTTCCTCTTCCTTCCTTTGTTTTAAAATGTAACTTTGTGGGGTTTTGGAAGTCCTATTCAAAGTATTAGCTCAACTGTAACTCCTACTATGGTCGAATCAGGAAGCCCCAAATCCAGGAGATCTAACTGCAGAGAGTCCCCAGTATTCCTCTTGGCCCATGGCCTAAGTTGCACCAGTACCAGACCTTTTTTTGCCCATCAATTTCCCATACACACTGCACCACATTTACACAGAAATCACCAAACAGCACATTAGCAATAAACCAGGACATTTCCCCCCCAGCACCCACCAAAACCTTCCACATGGCAATAACACATTGAACTCCATAAGCAGCCCGCAGCAGGACAAAAGCCAAATGCATTTCCATCCCTTCCCCAGAGCCCAGGCACCAAAACATCCCCAAGCACCTTTATACTTCACATAACATTGCAAAACAATAGAAAAGAACATTTCTTCCCAGCATCCTCCTGCCCCACATATAACCATAACACTCACATCCCCATCAGCAAACCATAACACAGAAACAACCTTCCCCACCTCCCATACCGCCAAGCCACAACAGCCTGGCTAACCTCCACCCAGGCCTATGCAAGGCCGCTGCAGTACCACCACCCACCACTAGGGCCGAAACGCCCGTCCCTCCCTCAACCGCTATAAGAACACAAACGAAACACTTTTTAAACAATAAACAAGCCCCCCAAAGTCAACCCACTGCCCCCCCCCCCCACCATATTTTCCATCCTTCTATGACCGGTCCGACTCTTCAGCCCACTAGGGGGGCCGCGCGGGCGAGACGCACCTCTGCAGACTCGCCCGCCCCGTCGCCACCTTGGAATAAGTGGGGGCCCTTGCCAAGGGTGAGGGCGAGGAGCGGAGCGATCCGCGAATAAGTGAGATCTCCATAGGAACCAATGTATTCAGTATCCACACTTTGACTCTACCGCTGGCGCGCTCAGTTCATCTGAGGACAATTGGCCTCCACCTTTTCTCGCATTAAAGTTCCATCAACTCTGCAGCAATGGTGAGTCCAAAACCGGCAGCAAGTCAACGATTTTGGACTATAAGGATCCTGAAGGGGGGAACGGGTCCCCAAGCCTTCTGCCAACAAGGGGGCTTGGAGCTCAAGTACCAGAGCTCACTTTCCTCTGCTTTTGGCCGTTTTTCCCTGGACGAACTCAGGTGTTCTGTGGAACATAGATTCCGCCACTATGGGCCTGGATTCACCCGCTCGTGTCTCCCCTTGGCCTTGGAGCTTGGCCTCCAAGGGACCCATGGGCTCTGGCAACCCCAAGTCACTCAGCCACACCATAGCTGGACCAAAGTGGGCTTCGGACCCCGCTACCGGCTGCAATAAGTTATTAATTTGCCATTTTGAACTGAGAAACCATGCTCCCCTCGAAGCCAAAACTCCCACACCAAGGAGATTCCGCCAGGACCAAAGACAACCATTCAGGAAATCAAACCAAACAATAGACAGGTAGGCTTGAGTCTCCCATCGGAAGCTCGCCTGCCGCAAGGCATTCAGCCACAGGTTACTTCCTTCACCCAGCCGTTTTCCTTTGTGTCCTTTCCGCCTTGCATAGCCGGCCAGGATTGGCTCGTTCGAATCTTGGCGCGTCTTTTCCTATTGGTTAGCGCGCGCCGGCCGCCTCCTGGCCCAGCTGACTTTGACAGCTCGGCCAATCAGCTGGAGCTACACGTGGAGGGAGGGCGCCCGATTCAAATGTAAATGACTGCTTTTCTATATATTTGCCTGCATTCCCATTAAAAACTATGTTTTGCCTTTGGAAACCTGGCGTGGCATCTCATCCTATTCAGCTGAATTAGTCTCTTCTCTCGGTTTGTGGCGTTCTTCCAATCTGGGTGAGCATTGATCTGGGTTACCTTGGGATTTGTAGTTCTGGGAAGATCATCCAGATTTGGGCCTTGATCCTCGCATTTTAGGGGTGGCCTGGGCCAGTCCCCCTATGGGAAGGGTCCCTTAAACTCAGCCGTTCGACAACACTACCAGAATAGACAAATTGAACCAGTACATTAAATGTTGACCTACCAAGATCTTACTGATTCAATGAGTTCCCTTAATCTGAGACTATCAAAAATATTTAGGATTTTGTGTGTTCATTTTTATCTGGATTTTGCCCCGATGGCTTTGTATGAAGACACTGTGTGTGTGTGTGTGTGTGTGAATGGGAATAAATGATAATATGTATTCTTGTACAATGTTCTTGTCCCTAGGAGACTCTGTAGCCTTGTGCAGTCATCATTCAATGCACTTTGGGGGAGGATAAGAGCAGGACCCTTCCTTCCTACATTGTCACGTCCCTCATGAGTTTCCTGTTTGCATAGAGCTTCTCTTTACAAACATTTTTTCTGTGTCAGGACTCTTGGTGACTGACCCCCAACTGAACTGCAAAATTCAAATCTTGGCAACTCTTAGCGTATTTTAGACCCAACTCCACTAATTACAGATATTGATATTGGACACAGGGAGGAGGGGGGAATAGATAACAGTCAGAATTTATCCTGCATTTTTGGACTCCTACTAAGTAAGAAAATGAAGGGTTTGTCATGTAAGAACAAGACAGGGTTTGATCACTTTCCGTTGCTGAATTGATTCATGTTGATTATTGAAATGGAAATCATTTGAGAGTTTTCACTTTCTGTTTCAAGGAGATTTTTTCCCCTTTCCCAAATGCTTCAATATCATTGAATATTCTGGCTGAGCTGAACACATACACACAGCATTTTTTTAAAGGGAGACAAACCAATACAGGAAGTAGACAGGAGAAATCTGATTTCAGGAGCAATGATCTGCTGCCCTCTGCAGAGCAAAGCACGATCAACCCACATATTGCTTATATTTAAATAATACTGAGCACTGTAAAGCTTTTAAAGTTTGAGCACTCTGTTACCCTCTTTAACTTGAACCCCAAATAGCCATCTATAGTATGAGGGAGCACTTCCCTTTTTTAGAATTCCTTCTTGCAGTCTTCTGCCACTTATTCTGGATTTATCAAATTGGCTGGTAGTTATGCCAGCTTTAAAGAAAAGTGTGTCTCGCTTTTCTTTTTACAAGGAAGAATAACAATGTTGTGGGATGAAGACAGGAAGAATCAAAATAAAAACATGTTGGTGTCATAGATAACTTCATTACATTTAAACAGGACATGGTGTATTTGATATGAAGTGTTTTAAATCCATCAACAAATAATAATGATTGCAGGGAAAGCTCATCACTAGGTCGATGCAGCTGTTTTGCTATTACCAAGTAATACTACGGAAGCATTAAACAAAAGTATGACTGCTCAGTCTACATCTTTGGAAAGGCATCCATAATCATTTGGGAAATGGATAACCTTTTGGGGAAAGGGTGACCTTTGAGATCATAACCTTTCGGAAAACCAGAATCTCCAAAGCCTTTTGGTAGTGAGACCTTTTGAAGATTAATTGCCATTCACACCATTTGGAAAATCATAACCTTTTTCTAAAGTATTATCATCCTGAGAAAAGCAAAAAAACTCATTTGAATCAATCTTCTCTTTAGTGGTATATATCCACTAGTATTCACGCAAGGCAAATTAGGTTTCTCAGCTGTCAGACTGATATACCTGGTTATCTTTTTGAACTGTTAGGAAGAAAGATTATGCCTATGCACAAAATATATAGCATATCTTCAAAAACATCTCTCGCATAAAATAGCTTGTTTCTATATCATGCTCTTGAGAGACAAAAATAGACTTCGTGTTTATTCACAACCTTCATGTATTCAGCATACAGGTACATAACTTGTCAATCCAGTTAGGGATAGGTTTTAAGTGGTTTCTCTGTACAGATAACACAAGGCATCTTTCTTACAATCAACATCTTTACATTCTGAGAGTCTAATGGAGTCTGTCCTCTAAAAATGGAGTCTCAGCTCAGAGTAGTCCCAGAGCTGATCATGTGGTCTGCAGCCCCTCTTATAACTTCTCAGGAAACATAGAATAAAGGGAAATAAAGTTGCATACCAAAACATACATATACAATACAACAAACAAAACAGAATCTTATGCAAACAAATTACTAGTGGGGGCTTGAAGAAGGTTGGTATTTCCAACATACATATTGCCTTATGCTGCAACAGGATCCAAGCTTTATTTCTAAACCATTTATATTTAATAATCAAATCATTTCTGATTAATGAATTGAAATTGTAAGGTGGGGGAGTTTTTAAAGCAGGGAATTTTCCCCTTCAAGCAACACACAATTAGTTAAATATAACATTTCCTGATTGCAGTAAAGGGTTTTGTGACACCTTACAGGGTTATATGAATTGTATTTGGCATTTGTGGGTGGTTTTCCTGATTAAACACATGGTTCAGTGAATGGATGTGTGAGGAATGCAGTCAGTGAGGTGATGGAATAGAAATGTAAAAAGTACAAACTTTGATCATTTTCTAAATGATGTCTTTAACACAGCAGTTGAGACACCCTGCCATGGTTAAACAGATGAGTACATCGAGCCATTGTCCTACTCAGGTCACAAGAGACGGAGCTATATCACCAGGGAAACTCTTGTGGGTGGGAGAAAATGACCAGCGTGGTCAGATAGAGTAGAAATGCAAACAGAATAAATTGTCTTAAGTGGCTATTAATGAACAACACTGTGGTGGTGATACTGATATCCTTGTATTTATGAGCTGATTAGAATCCCAAGTTAGATAAAAAAAATCCTTTGTATTGTCGAAGGCTTTCATGGCCAGAATCACTGGGTTGCTGGAGGTTTTTGGGGTTGTATGGCCATGTTCCAGAAGCATTCTCTCCTGACGTTTTGCCTGCATCTATGGCAGGCATCCTGAGTGGTTGTGAGGTCCTCTGAGAATGCCTGCCATAGATGCAAGCGAAACATCAGGAAAGAATGCTTCTGGAACATGGCCATAGAGCCTGAAAAACTTGCATCAAGCCACTAAAAATTCTTTGTTTCTTTTCATTCCATAGGAGATAGAACTTAACCTTCTGGTCAGCTGCTGCTCTTGGCAGTACCCCACAATATGTTGTCATGTTTATGGCTGAAGAGAGAGGAAAGATTTCCAAAAATCTAAACTAAATGATGTATTAACAGCTGATGTCACATGCTCTTGATTTCATTTAATTTCAGAAAGCAACCAACTCTATTATTTTGGGAAATTCACTTCCAGGTGCAAGGTCGCAGGTGCCCAGGATGCCACCTATTACCTCACAATAGTAACCCTTGCTGTGGGGTGCCATGTAATTCAGAAAGAGGAGGTAGTGACCAAAGTGAAAAATGTTGGGCATTACATTAGAAGATTGAGTTTCATGTTTTCATGTTCATGTTGTCCTTTTCTTCCCCAAGCTCTTTGTCCTTTTGCTGCTTTTATGTCTTCCAACTCCAGCTCCAGTTTCTTCTCTTTTTCTCTTCATCCACAATCTCTCTCTCCTCCTATTTTGTTCCTTTACCCTCCCCATTTCAATCCCCACTAGCCTTCTTTTCTTCAACTTCCCTTCTCCTTCCCTTTCCCCATCTCTTTCCTCCTCTCCTCTTTCACCCTCACATATTTTCTTTCTCTTTTTGCCTTTTCTATACCCCCTTCTCCTTTTCTCCCCCTCCTCTATTCTGTTCACTCTCCCAACCTTTTCTTGAACTTTCCTTCTTCTTCTTCTCTTTCTGTTCCAATCTTCTTAACTCTTGCTACCTCTGTGTATTCAGGAGAAATTGATGGCAGGATTATTTGTTCTCCCTCCTGGTATGGCCACATCTGAGGCTCTTGCCCTAACTGGAAGCTAAACAACTTCTGCTGGATTTTTCTTGAGAGTCCAGTAAAGTGGTCCTTCCACCATTTAAATTATTGTGGGAATCCAAACAGGGTACCTGCCTCATTTTCACCCCCCCCCCGATCTATTCCATCCCCTGGTGGCACAGCAGGTTAAACCGCTGAGCTGCTGAAATTGCTGACTGAAAGGTTGACGGTTCAAATCCAGAGAGCAGGGTGAGCTCCTGCTGTTAGGCCCAGCTTCTGCCAACCTAGCAGTTTGAAAACATGCAAATGTGAGTAGATCAATAGGTACCACTTCTGTGGGAAGGTAGCAGCTGGCCACATGCCCTTGGAGGTGTCTATGGACAATGCTGGCTCTATGGCTTAGAAATGGAGATGAGCACCACCCCCAGAGTCGGACACAACTAGATTTAATATCAGGGGAAACCTTTGCCTTTTTGCTTAGATCTGTTCAATCTACACATTCCCATTTTCACCTCTGTCCCATGTCCCTGACATCGGAAAATAGAGAATCGTTCCCCTGTTGACTTATGAGAACACAATTCTCCATTTTGGGCACATTTTTTTAGGGAAGCCCTGGGAGTTACTGGGAGCACTTATGTTCAAGGCCCACATTTCTTTTTCATTTGAAATGCTAAGCACCAGCGGTCTTAGTTTTATTCCGCTTTGGTCAGAGCCCCTGGCTCTTTGGACAGGTGCTGAGTATCTTCCAAAATGTTAGAAACACGACTCCTATCTTTTAGGATAATTTTCCCAAATTTTACAAAGTCTGGATGTCTTGTAAACGAAACCCTATCATCCCAGAGCATTTGTAGTCCCACACATTTAAAAAGTGCAGATTGTGAAGGCAACTTTAAAATGAACTTTTGAAGAAGTTAAAAAAAATGCCACCAGGGGTCAACAGTGATTGCCTTTGTGGCATAGTGTGTAAATCACTGACTTTTTAAACCTAAAAAAAGAGCAATTAGATTATTTCACTTTTAACGACAATGAATCTGTCCACCTACTCTAATGGTCAACATTACCAAATTAATTTTCAGATTAAGCGTTTGAGATTATCTTGCCTCAAGACCCACTGCCCTGTAATGGAAAAATACCAAGCTATCTGTGATCAATAACTGAAAAATCATAGTTGCGTATGCCACACTCTCTTCCAATAGAGATGGGGAAGTCGTCTGTGAAATCAACAATGCACAGCTGATTTTTGCACATTTTGGTTGATTGCATCTTAATGCCTAAAGAGGTGCATAAAATATTCCTTAGGC
The DNA here is from genome assembly GCA_030556195.1 of Anolis apletophallus. Classification (NCBI taxonomy): domain Eukaryota; kingdom Metazoa; phylum Chordata; class Lepidosauria; order Squamata; family Anolidae; genus Anolis; species Anolis apletophallus. Next base: position 68,317,667 of record JARBWK010000004.1, read on the forward strand.
TTGTATTTACTGGTTATGTAAAATCATTATATATTTATGGACCTTGGATCCTATGGCAAGAGAAGGTGAGGAAAAAAAACAAAAAGTTAATGGCTCCATACTTCTTTATTGCTAATATGTTCCTAACTAGATGTAAAAGTCGAATGATTTTTGAGGGAGCAGTAGCCATCTGAAATGTTAATATAGTATTGAAATATGTACCAAAACTGGTTTACCAAAACTGAAATTATCATAGTCAAATTGCACATTTACATGCACATGTACAGTACATTTACACACACTTTCATTGTAGATCAAGATAATAATAATAATTATTATTACGTCACATTTGTATACCGCTTCATCAGGCTCTAACTTTCATTGTGGCAACACCAACAACACAAAAGTACAATCAAGGATAATAATGCATTGTTCCCCACATCAACCAGCTGAGATTACAATATTTATTTCATGTATGGTATAAGACTATAGCAGGAGGTGGAAAGGAATGGTAAAAAGTCTGAACGACAGGCTCTGTCTTAAGCCTAGTGCTATTAGATATCTTTGTAAATGACTTGCCACCACTTCATTGTGTGCGGCAAGGACGGGCCGTGCCATTTTTCTGACAGTTGCAGTTTTTAATACCCAAGCTACATTTTCCTCCCCATAATGGAAAAAGAAGCACCTTTCGGCACTTCCTCCCTACTTTGGGAGGAATGTTGGTGGGGCCGGTGCGCGATCACATGACGCACGGCTGGCCCCACCAACATTCATCCCAAAGTAGGGTGGCAGTGCCGAAAGGTGCTTTTTTTCCATTTTGGGAGGAAAATGTAGCTTGGGTATTAAAAATTGCAACTGCCAGAAAAATGGCACTGCCCCAGAAGCCATGTGAAGAGGTCCAATCTCTATCTCTATTTTGGTCAGATCTCATCTGGAATACTGTGTCCAGTTCTAGGTATTACAGTTCAAGATGGATATTGACAAGCTGGAACTTGTGCTAAATGACCAAAGCCAAGCCCCAGGAAGAGCAGCTTAAAGAGCTAGGTATGTTTAGCTTGGAGAAGAAAAGGAACATCAAATCCATATTTAAATATTTTGAAGGATGTCACATTGAAGAGGGGACAAGCTTGATCCTGCTGCTCTGGCGACTAGAACATAGAGCAATGGATTCAAATTGCAGAGAAAAAATCCACCTGAACATTCAGTGCAAGACCTACTTCAGTGGTTCTCAACCTGAGGATCCCCAGATGTTTTGGCCTGCAACTCCCAAAAATCCTAACAGCTGGTAAACTGACTGGGATTTCTGAGAGTTGTAGGCCAAAACACTGGGGGACCCACTGATCTACTGCAGTGGTTCTCAACCTGTGGGTCCCCAGGTGTTTTGGCCTACAACTCCCAGAAATCCCAGCCAGTTTACCAGCAGTTAGGATTTCTGTGAGTTGAAGGCCAAAACATCTGGGGACTCACAGGTTGAGAACCACTGTTCTACTGGGACTATATATTGTTGCTCTCTATTCTAGGTCACTGGCATTCTACATGGACTGGATAAGTCAAGGTTTTTCAACTGACCTCCACAGATGTTCAATCCTATTTCAACCGTGGCAATGAAGTTGTACATCCTATTGGCCCTGTGATCGGATAGATTAGTTTTGAGGGTGCAAGGAAAGCCATCTTGCACATATCACTCTGTCATCTAACAGAAAGAAAGTGACAAGGGAAGAATGTTTGACTGCCACCAATGCTTGCCAGCATCTTGTGACTCAGACCAGGGCTGTCCAACTGGTGGCCCTGGGGCCGTACACGGCCCCCCAGCCCCTTCCCTACGGCCCCCTATCCTTTTAAAAAAGAAATTGGCTGTTTAAAATAAAAAAAAATATTTTTAAAATTTATTTTGAATTTTTAAATATTATTTTTAATATATTTTTTTCACGGAAGGGAGGGCGGGGCAGGGAGGGAGGAGGAGCAGGCTCCCTCCTCCTCCATTTTTTTCACGGCGGGGAGGGGCGGGGGCCGGGAGGAGGAGCTCCGGAGATGGCGCACAGCCACGGCGGAGAACCCAGAAGAAGAGCTTTCTGTGCCGCGCCACCTCCTGCTCCTTTTCGGGTGCCCCCTTCCTTCCTTCATTCACTCCCGCGATCACACTCACATCTAGTTTACTTGCAAGCCCAGCGGGATATAAACCTTCTTCCTAAACCTTTCAAGTGATGGTGACTCAAACTGGATTATGCAAATATTGATACCTGAGCAGAGAAAGGGAAAAATCAAAACCAACTACCATGAGAAATAAAATTCCAGTTTTATAAATTTCCAGTTTCAATCCTTTCTAAATAAGCACTGAAAGGAATGCAAATTAAGGTTCCTGTCCCCTCCGCCTTGGGCACGCCCCCTTCCCTTTCCTCTCTGCCTAAACTAGAAGAGGAGGATGAGACGCCATACAGCCCAAAAAACTTACAACAGCCCAGCATTTTCTCCTGATGTTTTGCCCACATCTATGGCAGGCATCCTCAGAAGTTGTGAGGTCTGCTGGGGGTGGGAATATAGGGGGCAGAAATATAATAATAACAGTAATGAATGTATTTAATTTGGAAATAAGGGGAGATGGGGATGGGAATATAGGGGCAGAAATATAATAACAACAGTAATGAATGTATTTAATTTGGAAATAAGGGGAGCTGGGGATGGGAATATAGGGGCAGAAATATAATAACAACAGTAATGAATGTATTTAATTTGGAAATAAGGGGGGAGATGGGGATGGGAATATAGGGGCAGAAATATAATAACAACAGTAATGAATGTATTTAATTTGGAAATACGGGGAGATGGGGATGGGAATATAGGGGCAGAAATATAATAACAACAGTAATGAATGTATTTAATTTGGAAATAAGGGGGAGATGGGGATGGGAATATAGGGGCAGAAATATAATAACAACAGTAATGAATGTATTTAATTTGGAAATAAGGGGGAGATGGGGATGGGAATATAGGGGCAGAAATATAATAACAACAGTAATGAATGTATTTAATTTGGAAATAAGGGGAGATGGGGATGGGAATATATGGGGCAGAAATATAATAATAACAGTAATGAATGTATTTAATTTGGAAATAGGGGAGAGGGGGATGGGAATATAGGGGCAGATATATAATAATAACTGTAATGAATGTATTTAATTTGGAAATAAGGGGAGATGGGGATGGGAATATAGGGGCAGAAATATAATAACAACAGTAATGAATGTATTTAATTTGGAAATAAGGGGGAGATGGGGATGGGAATATAGGGGCAGAAATATAATAATAACAGTAATGAATGTATTTAATTTGGAAATAAGGGGGAGATGGGTTTTGCTGAGGTGGGCTCCTTTCTTCCTCCTTCCTTGCTTTAATTCTTGCTTTTATGTTATTTATTTATATTTATTTCCCTCCCATATATATTCCCTTCTTCAATCCATCTCTCTTCTGATAGTTATTTATATTTATATTTATATTTATTTCATTCAGTTCCATTTTTTAAAATTTATTTTATAATTCATAATGCAGCTCGTCCTTGGAAGTAAAGTGGAGCCTGGGGGGGCGGAGCCGGAGGGGGCGGGGCCAGAGTGGGGGAGGAGCTGGGGAGGGGCAGGGGCGGAGCCGGGGGCAGAGGCAGACCCTAAGGCCCCCCAGGTGATCAGTGACCGGAATTTAGGCCCCCGGTCCGGTAGAAGTTGGACAGCCCTGACTCAGACTATTGCCTTACTATATCCAAAGGTGAGACCATCCCTGGCTTGGTGTGCCCCTAGTTTTCTTCACAACGATGCCTAGCAGAGTTTTTGTATTTTAGAGTGCTGGTTTTTTTTCTCATTTGTTGTAGGAATGCATAGGATCACAATTTCATAACACAGATATTATGCCATACTCTGGATTCTGGCACTGGGTCTGTAGAAAGCGGAAGATAGGACCATTGTCAAAATCACACAACACAGATGGTAACTAAACTTCCTCCAACTGGGCCTATAGCAACAGGAAGCAGCTGCTTTCATGTTTGATGCAGATGGGGATGAGAAATTGTATGATCTTCATTACTGGATTTAGAATTACCCAGGAATTAAAATGTACAGGATATCTGTGATTAAAAATACATTCAGAAAAACCACTGCATTTTTTGAATAATTTAAGTGCAACACAAAAAACAGAAACGACCGAAGTCCATCTTCGATTAGTCATATTGGTTGCAAGATTCTCGGTTGCTTTGCCACAAAGTGGGTCATAAACTAAACCAAATTGGGTTCAACCAGCTTCATCAATACCTAATTCGCCTCTGGTTAATACCATATTAGTATTTGAGACATATATGGAAAGAACAGGAGTTCAGAGAAAGAAATATATAGAGAAAAAGAAATGCAAATAGACACAAAAAGAATGACATTCTGATTGACAGAAGAGGACAGATAAATAAAGGAAATAATGTAACAATCTTACGTTGTAGATTTGGGTTAAAATTGGATCTGTGCTTGAGGAGATTGAAAGCTATTGATCTTGAAATCTTGACTAACGGAGGCAGAAGGGGTTGGTTAACAGCAGATTTGACCTTGATTTTTTTTACTGCTTCTTTTCTTTTTAAAATGCTGAATGGTCAAATACCTAGATGTTACTTTCCAACGATTTGTTTTCTCTAGTCTCTCATATATTTTCTCTGCCTTCTCCAGGAATAACATTCATGAGAAGTTCATTCACAGACTCCCCTAATGTCATACAGATTTAATATTCCTTTAGCATGTATAAATGGAGCAAGTTTCAAGAGGCATATAAAAAGGGTGTAATATTCTGTACAAATGCCTGTTTAAAGGTCAACCTGACAAGTTCAGTGCTGTCAAGAAGCAGGTGAGCATCCAAATGAATTATCTTTGTAAATGGGCTGGAGTGAAAACTAATTAAAATCCGGATTTTAAAAGGGGCAGAGAAATCCTAGGCAGATCTTTAGTGGATGGTGAGAGCCTCACTTGTAAAGTGGCCTTGATCATCACTGATCCAAAATACATTATTTCTGCTTCCCATTATGAACGGGAGTGAAATGATAATCCCAGGAAAGACTTTTTCTTTGCTTACAAAGCTGTGGTTTTAACCTGGGTCTGGGTCAAGGCAGAAAAAGCAGGAAAAGTAGAGAAAGTTCAAGAAGGAATGTAAAGCAAAATCGGGATGACGGAGACAGAGCCATCCTTTTGTAAAGATGCTAACAGACTAGTGATCCATCCACACTTTATTTTCTCAGAATACCACTTTAAGTTTCTTTAAGAGAAAAAAGCGATATGTAAATTATCATAATCGTCATTATCATTATTGCAGCTTCCAAGGTCAGTTAGTTAAATCCAATAAGAAATTTAAAAACACAAGTAAATGAATTTTCAATCAGCATTGATGTATCCTAAGAAAAATAAAGAAGCAGATATTTCCTATTTCATATTCCCATTAGTAAGAAGCAATGGGAAAAAATTGGCCACCAGGAAGATTAAGGTTCAGGGTTAATTTTTAAAAGTTTATTTTAAAAATATTACCATGATATTCAAAACATAAGTAAGACATTGTTAATAGTGTTAAAGGATTTTTATACTGTTTAACAATCACGTATTCCATTTTTCCAAAAGAAGCCATTCCAGGGGCAGGATTTGATCAAACAGTGAAGAATGCAACAACACTGAATTCCCACATGAGACACAGAGAAAAATATATGGACAATTTCTGGACATTAATAGTCCTCCAGAAAATTACTACACCTGATAGAGTTTAAGTCTGGACCCTGATATCTATAAAAAGATCCAAGTGCATATATTGTGGTGAGCAATGCTTCTCATTGTGACAGGTGAGATTGTAGCCAATGATTTTTGTGCCTGTCTATGGACTGAATGGGCAACTTCAAGGATTATTCTGTTGTCTTTTCTTAAGGTGCTTTATCTTTAAACTTAGAGCAAGTAGTTCTTAGAGGACAACTCTGGAAAGCAGAACACATGACCACACAGAAGGAGAGTTCAATGGGTAGTGAATGGCTATAAGTAATTTCTAAAATCCACCAATAGGTAAATATTTCTTCAGCACAAGAGAATAAAATCCACCTTCCTTCAAAGGTGACTTATATTACCAAGCTTTTGCTTCCAATGGGACCAAGTTATACCATTTCTTTAAAAAGCTTACTATAGCTCGTGTCATGGTTTGCTGTCAATGAATTTCTTAGACAATGCCAGAAATAACACTGTGACCGAGGATTGGTGGGCCATTCAAGGACAGATTGACTGCACAGTATCTTCCGGAGACGAAGGCACTTTGACATTTGCAAAACCTTCTCGAGGAATATTAAAATGATGACATCAACTTTTTCATCCATGAGGCGCTGGTGTGCCAGGTAAAAGGCCATGCGGAAATTGCCACTTGCAATGTACTTGTTTGTTAGCACAAATACAGTTTTTCTGCTCACTTGTATACTCTCAGAAAGATTGGTCAGAACTGGTTCCCCTGGTAGCCAATCCCTTTCTTCCAAGCATAAGTTGAATTGTTTCTCTCTTTGATCTTCCAGTTTTTCAACTAGTTCTTTTAGGACCCATTCAGACACAGCTGCATCTCTCTTATCATAAGCAATAAATGCATCATACACAATATCCGATGAAAACAAACGTTTATATCCTTTTAAACTGGCAGCAAAGAAATGGTATAAATACCACATATCCCAGAAGTACAGCTGGCTTATTGTGGTGATTATCATCAGAAACATGATGGCTGAGACAGACGCTAAGTACAAGATCTGAGAGAAGTCTAGTTCGCAGGTCTCCAAATTTAAGTAGACCACACTTTTCCCTCTCCATGTCCCTGGGCTTGCACAAGTCACATCAGTTGCCAGAAAAGGAATAGTCACATTTGTCTGGTTGACCCACCAGACAAACCACACAAGATCACAATTACATCTGAATGGATTACCATGTAGAAGTAGCATTGTCAGATTGTTAATAACATCCTTTGGGAAGCTGGAGTTTTTGAGTGTTTTGATCTTATTAAAACTGAGATCTAAATATTTCAGGGTGACTGCATTTTGAAGAAAGTTATCAGTCAGTTTTTTAATGTTGTTGTTTTGCAGTATTAATGTTTCAATAGTCTTTGAGCAATTGCTTAGTTTAAGAGGAACAGTAGTCAGTTGGTTGTTGCTAAGATCCAAAAGTTTCAGTTTCTCCAAAACTGGAAGTTTGCTCCATTTGAAATCCTTCATTTTGTTACTGGCCAGTCTCAGTTCCGTGAGCTCTGAAGGCAGACCATCAAATACATCAGGATGCAGAGAAGTGAGAGAGTTCTCTGAAATATCAAGATGCTCCAACTTGGTCAGGTTCTTAAAAAATGAATAGTAATCCTCTTTCCATAAAACATCTAAATGATTCCTCCTAAATTCCAGTGTTTTGAGTGAATTACTTTCCATTCCTTTTTCAGTTGATGTAGAAATCTCGTTCCCATTCATGGTCAATGTTATCAACTTTGTCAACTTCTTGGTAAAACCCAAGACATGAGTGATGCCTTCTGCCTTAAAATAATGACTGTTATCACTAAGGTTTAGAACTTCCAATTCTCGCAACCCTTCAAAAGCATTTGGATATAGCAAATCAACCCTATTGTCAGAAAAATCCAGGTATTTCAGGTGTGATAGATATTTGAATTCAGTTCCATTTAATGTTTGGCTCATAGCATTACTGGACAAATTGAGACATTTAAGATCAGTGAGTTGCTGGAAGTCAGAGGCTGTGATAAAAAAGATATTGTTTCTGCTTAAATCCAGTGTTTTTCCTTTTTCTCTGCAAGAAGCTTCAGTGGTAAAAGGGAAAGAATATGACACCTCTTTGTTTTTAGATTTGCAACTTCGACTATATTCATCATACATGAAATAGGGCATATCTTGAAGCAAAAATCTGTAATACCGATCTGGTGATGGTTCCAGGCTAGAATAAAATCTACCATTGCCATCATTTGAAACGAGAGATATTTTGTTGAAGGCAAGGTTCATAACATTAAGAGCTGGAAGCTTTTTAAACAGAGTAAGGTTAACATTCCTGATAAAATTAGTTCCAAAATCCAACACATTCAGATTTTTGAGTGAAATCAAATTATTTATCGTGGATCCATCTAGTTCCTTGAAAACAAACCCTCTGAGTCTTAAGGTTTTCAGATTAGTAAGATTAGAAAATGTTTTTGATAGGCTTAAATGTGAACGGTATTCTCCCAACTCAAAATTAAAAGACAGGTCCAGGGTTATTAAGTTGGGAAGGTAGTTTAAAAAGTCGGCTTTCTCAATTTCATTAGCCAAGTAATTTTGAGAAAGGTCCAGCACTTCCAGTTTTTTAGTATGATAAAACCACTGACTCTTCACTGCACGAAGGGAGGTGCTGTGGAGCCGTAGGATTCTTAATTGCTCCAAGGAGTCAAAGGCGTTGGGATGGATTACAATACTTGCTTTGTTGGGGCATTCTGTGCAATTATAGGGAGCATTATGACACCTTGGGCAATTGCCACTTAAATCAAGCGTTTCCAAATTGTGAAGCCCACTTAGATCATGCTCTGAGATATTGCGAATGTCATTGTTATAAAGGTACAATTCTGTTAGGTTGGAAGGCAGGTTCTTTGGAACAGTAGATATGTTGTTAGCCTTCAAGGACAGCAATCTTAATGCTTGAAGGTTGCGAAAAGCTGTTTCGTTAATGAAAAAGGAAGTATTACAGGCATTGCGATAGTAGCAGTTCTTCCCCAGGAAGAGATTTTCCAAGTTCCCAAGTTCTATAAAGTCATCTCCATGGATGGAAAAAATGTTGTTTACTTCAAGACTCAGAAGAAGTAAATTAGAAGGTAAACCCCGTGGGATTGCTGAAAGCTGATTTCCATCCAAATACAGTGATTTCAGTTGGGAAAGGTGTGCAAAGCTGTGAGTTTCAATTTTCAGCTTCGTGTTGCACACATGATATTGAGGTCCTAACTTTGGAGGCAAACAGTTGCACCTGAAATCTATCTCCTGAAGGTTTTTAAACTTCTCAAAGTTGCTTGGGTCAATGTTGTGGATGTCATTAATGGTAAGTAACAGGTTGGTGACTTCAAGAGGAATGTCATCTGGAAGTTCTCTGAGGTGCTGCTCACTACAATCCACAGTTACAGAACCTTGGGTTTTATTAGTAGTCACAACGCAGGGCAACGTTTTGTGATACCAGATGGCTGGAATCATCATTGGCAATAATGAGGTCATGAAAAAGACCAACTGGATCATGAAGAGAACCAATCTGCTTATGGTGTGCCAAGGATAAATTGCCTAGAGGGAAAGAAAAATGTGTAGAGTCTGAACAAATTACATTTTTAAAAATTCAGTATTACAAATGTTTCATTATAGATTGGTTGAAGAACTTCCTATCATAGTTGTAACCTACTGTAGAGGGCCAATCAGGAACTCAAAGGGGCAACAGAAACCATCACATAATTTAGGGCAGGTAGAAAAAGTAGTGCCTTAGAGTATATATGTTTCCAAGCAGGCTTTTGCCATCCTGAGTCCATCCACACTAACTTGGCTGCTTTTTGCTACCTCATCTCAAAAGATTAATTGCATATAAGGTTGTGCTTTCCATTCTGGTCCTAATCTGTTTTTATTCTATTTTAATTATGTTGTGTTGTGTATTCATTGTTGTGAACCACCCCGAGCCTTTTTGGGAAGGGTGGTATATAAATCGAAAGAGCTGGCTGTCCGCTGCTTTAGTTACCTGGCAGATGCAGCTCCGCTTCCTATGCTCCTCAAATCTCTGTTCCACCCAGGCAAAAAAGAAAAAAAGAACAAAAGACAAATACTAGGGGAATGGGAAAATACAGAACGCAGGAAGAGAAAGAGGAACTGAGTCTATGGGCTTCTTATCCCTCATCTTCCATGGGGGCCATGGTGGTGGTGCCCCATTTCCTACCACCACATGAGGTATTTGTAGTTCTTTACCCTTGTAGGAGCGTGGTACCCTCACAAAAATGGAGAGCCTAGTATATTGTCATTAAAAAAACAGATGAGGATCTGCTAATAATTAGGATGCATATGAACCAACAATGTCACAGTGTGATCAAGGTGTCAAACATTAAGAAGGAAGAACACAAAATCTAGGAAAGGCAGTAGTTTACTTTTGTTTGAATCAAGTGATAACATCAAGATTCTGCCTTTCCTCTCTTATTTATTTAAAACTTTTATATTCCAATCTTCTTTACCTCCGTAGAGAGACTCAGAACAGCTCTCTTTCTCTCCTGCCAAATTAATATGGAACACACTTCCAATTGAATTAAGATCGGTCCACTCCCTCCTGGTTTTCCGAGAGAAACTAAAGGCATGGATCTGGGACCAGGCTTTTGGGCAATAGATGTAAGCAGCACTTTAAAAGGACCAATTGCAATGGTGATATGATGGACGAGACTGGTTTATTATTCAATTTTTGTATGGTTTTAACTATGTATTGTTTTTATGTGATGTTTTTATGTGATTTTATTATTGTAATTTTGTAATAGTTTCTAATAGGGCTTAATGTAATGCCGCCCTGAGTCCCCCTTCAGGGGTTGAGAAGTGATGGGACACAAATGCGGGAAATAAATATATAATTGAACACAAAATACTTTTGAACTCCACGTGCAATGACATAGGAGGAAAGTGGGAGGAGAAAAGAGAGAAAATAAACTGGGATACAGCCAACCTTCCACATTTGTAGGTTTAACAACTATGGATTTGATTACTTATTAATTATATTGGAGGATCTAGGAAACCCTAGATCCTCCAATATGACTCTCTGGTCAATTTCCAATTGAGGCTGACCTTAAGCTTATGTTGGAAGACATAGAGCTTCCTAGAGAGAACACGTCTGTAGACATTTTTAGGACCTCCTATTTGATTCTTTGGTCACCTTCCATGAGAAGATAACTATAGTGACTCACTGGAAGACCTAGAGTTTTCTGAAGAAATATTCTCTTAGGTTAAAAAAAGAGCATTTTTTTGTTGTTCACAGCTTTCATAGGGGTCATGTATTCTAATTCTGCAAAAGAGAACAGTCTACAGCAATGGTTTCAACCTTTGGTCCTCCAGGTATTTTGGACTTCGATCCCCACAATTCCTAACAGCTGGTACATTGTCTGGGATTTCTGGGAGCTGAACTGCAAAACACCAGGAGAACCAAATGTTGGGAGCCACTGTTCTACAGTATTTTGAAAGTAAGTGAAAAAGTGAAATGACAAAGTAATAATTAGGACTGTCCTGAAAAAATGGGATAGTTGGAGAGTATAGCACTATTCTATCCCTAAGCCATCCTTTTTCACCTTGGATTGACTAATTGTTGGATAAAGGTGGTGGAAGCCACATTTCCTGCACCAGTGCATCAATGTGATAGTACCCAGACCTATTGAACTAGGGTAAGAATCTAGTTTTAGTACCATGAAGATGTTCGAACAGAAGTAGGGAAACAAATGCATGGCATATTAATTCCATACCACACAGCACTCCATAGATCTGACATCAAAAGCAGTGGCCATGGCTACTAGTCTAACAGAGAAGATAATTTGGATGTTCCCTACCACCTCTGCTTACAAAAGCAAAAGAAAATAAAATAAAGGAAGAAGCTATGTAATATCAGCTGGCATTTACAAATAGAAGCCAGTGATGCATATATGCCTTCTTATAGTTGTTGCATGTTCTCAGGTCAACTCGACCTTCTAAGAACATAAGAACATAAGAAGAGCCATGCTGAATCGGGCCTCAGCCAAAGGGGAATCCGAGGTCCTCCTCATCTAGTCCAGCATTCTGTGTCACACAGTGGCCCACCAGTTGTACACGGGGATCTCTAGCAGAAAGGAGGGCAAAACCCTCACCTGCTCCCGACCCCCCACAACCAGTACCCGGGGGAAATCCTGCCTGCCTCCATCAACACAGAGGTGGCACTTGGATGTCCATTTCAGTAGCTACTGATTCCCTTGGTATCCATGAATCTGTCTAATCCTGCCTTGAAGCTGTCCAGGCTGACCACTGTCACAACCTCCTCTGGAAGTGAGTTCCATAACCCAATGACCCTCTGGGTGAAGAAATATTTCCCTTTATTAGTCCTAACTTTCCTACCTTGGAGCTTTAGGGAGTGCCCCCTAGTCCTAGTGTTGTGTGACAGAGAAAATATTTTTTCTTTATTCACCTTTTCTATCCCATGCATGATTTTATACACTTCGATCAAGTCACCTCTTAAACGCCGTCTTTCAAGGCTGAAAAGACCAAGGCGTTGCAACCTGATTTCGTAAGGGAGCTGCTCCATCCCTTGGATCATTCTTGTTGCCCTATCATAATATTCTTGTCAAGATTTCTTTCAAGTAGAATTACCATTACTTTTCTCTGAGGCTGAGAGACGGTGACATGCCCTTGCTCATTCAATGGTTTCCATGACCGATGAAGGATTTGAGCCCTTATCTCCCAGTTGACTACTCATACTAGCACCGCTATGCTTGCTCATCTAGTGCTTACTTATTCAAATCTGAGTCAACGTAATTACACAATGAAGCTTTTATCTTGAAGTACCCAAATGTTTTGGCATCCAGGGAAGTTGAATTCTTGGAATCCGAGTATAGGGAAGACCCACAGATGGTGCAGTTGATGGAACAAGGATGGAGTAGGGCAATGGGCTATGTAGTACCTGAGAAAGGGTCTGCTTAAACAGTTCCACATCTGTTAACAGTTAATAGCAACTGATATTAGGTAGAACCGCAAAAAGATCACCTAATGAAGACATAAATACCCATTCCCTCTTTTTAAAAAGTGCAGCTTTAAATCCTAGTCTAAAAGGTTTGTGTCTATTGCACAGGAAAACATTCCTATTTTTTCCAAGCTGCATTGTTAAAAGCACAAGATAATTCCACCCCCTCCCCATCAACCTATGAACAGTTTTGACCCAGCTTACTTATCCAAACACATCTCCCCCTATGAACCAGGACAGATGTTAACATCTTCTGGGACGCCCTGCTCTCGGTCCCACCTCCTTCGCAGGTGTGGCTGATGGGGACAAGACAGGGCCTTCTCGGTGGTGGCCCCTCAACTGTGGAACTCTTCCTAGTGATATGACATCAGCCTCTTCCCCCCTGACATTTAGAAAACAAGTAAAATCCTGGCTTTGGAACCAGGCATTTGGAGACTAGCATGCAATAGGCAGCTGGGAATCAATGTGAGTATAACAGGAATGGCTATTGAATTTATTATGGACTATATGGTTGTTTTAATCACTTTTTAAAATCCTGTTTTAATTGTATTTATATGTGATTGTTTTATATGTAATTATTTAATGTTTAATGCATTTATAGTGTTATGTTTGATGTGGTATCGAATTGTGCCAAATTGTAAGCTGCTACGAGTCCCCCCTTGGGGGGGGGGGGGGAGATAGGGCAGGATAGAAATGCGGCAAATAAATAGATAAATGATATGTGAGAAAAAGCAGAAGCTTCAGGAAATCAGGACTGAATAATATAGAGTGCAAAGAACAAAGGTCAAAAGAAGTAGAAAAAATGTCATGGGGCCTTTGATAGGGCAACGAGGCAAAGGAAGAGGACTGTCACGTATCAAACAAATTAGACTTGTCATCAGGCTGCATTTCTCTAATCTGAATGTTTGACTTCACAAACACAAGGCCTGGCTTTTATGGAGGTTGAGGGCTTCCATAAATAAAAGCAGCCATTTATTTTACCTATGAAGTTGCGAAACTCGATAAAACAACTAAAATTCCTATTTAATTTGCCTGTGAGGTTGTAAAAGGCTGCAACCCCCCCCCCCCCACAAAAATATAACAGCTATGTCAATGTCTGCATTGCTACACCTTTCTTTTCTTTCTTTTAGTATACAAGCAGCCATCTCTCCTAGTAACTCATATTTGTATGCAGTCAAACAAGCAAAGTATTGGGTTTAGAAACCTTCCCTTTGAGCCCAGTCCTTTGCACTCCCTTGGTGTCCATATTTGATGAAGCCTCCTATCCTAAACACAATGCAACATTTCATGAGGCCTCTCTCCAAAGATGAGACTATGAGGTTTTGTGCGCTATAATAACAAACAAACAAAAAACCAACCCATTTTCTAAGTTAGGAAATATGCACATCAATCTTTTATTCTTCGGACAGATTAATAATTTAGAGGAAACGTCTTCACAAAATGGCATAGACAGAAATGGACTTGAACAACAGAATGATGAATTCTGGCAAGTCCATCTTGCATATCACGTCAGTGCTAAAAAGACAGGCTTTCAAGATTACAATTAAGAGTTGAACCTACCATTTTAGACATTCCTTTGAAGCGGAAAGATGTCTTGTCCCTGGGAAGCACTGCTTTAGATGTCGATAGCAATGAAAAGTCAACTTAAAACCTCAGGTCAAGTCTGTGAGAGAACATACAAAACAGGCGAGTTCTCTTGTCTGACCCTGTCACGTGCTGTATACACTTGGTCTTCTACTGAAGATATGACTTACGAAATCAGTAGCATGGCAGCTGTCATCAGTACTCACTTCCTCAACCGTTTTTCTTATTCCCCAGTTAAAAATAACTTGCACCAGTAGTTTTTTAAAAGCAGAGTAAAAATTCTTGGGTCCTCAAAGCTGTGTTAAGCTCGCTTAGTACAGCTACAACTAGTTTTCATCAAGTTAGGAAATTTATGTGCCCTTTCAAAATAACACCGGTTTAGATACATTTTTCACTTCAAGTGAGAAACTACATGTGTGCCCATTTTAATATTCACTTTTCACCAAAAATATTTTTCTCTTTCCCCTTTCCACAGCATTTCAGATGTTGGATCTCTTAAAATACCTGTGAAACTTTTAACACATTCATGGCTGCCAAACACCTAATGTGCAGCACCAGTATCTTATGCCAGCAAAGGATCTGTATACATGGATTGAGAAAAAGTAACTTGTTCAAAGCATTAAAGGCGTTATAGCAGAGGTGAGCATCATGCAGCCATTCATTTTATTGGATTGCAGCTTCCAGCTATCCTCACTGCCTATGTTCAATCTACTGGGACTTGAAGTTTTAAAACATCTAGGGAGGCATGTGATTTCTCATATCTACTTCATAGTTGTGGGGATTAGAAAATAAAATTTACTATTAAAGAATTTTAGGAAATTTGGTTCTTTTATATAAAACAATGAGTTTGTTTTTCAAGTGTCTTAAAGCCATTGAGGATTAAAGTAATGTAACAATTTGTGGTATTTAATTATTTCACATATTTGAATCCCGCCCTTCTCACCCTAAAAGGGGACTCAGGGTGGTCTTACAGCAGGCAGCGATTCAATGCCAATACATATCAAGATAAATATAAATAAATACAATTAAAACCATACAATTAAACATTAATTATTAAAATGTTTAATTAAAACCACATAATCCAGATCGTGGTCCAAGGCCTGTCCAATTGTCAGTTCCAATAGTCCATTATTCTTATTGCAGTATTGATGATCCAAAAAGCTATAGACCAATCTCCTTGTTGTGTTATCTTTACAAAGTTCTGGAGAGACTTATTTCGCATAGAATTATGGAAATAAATAGACCCATGTCCGATTCCACAGCAAGCTGGCTTCAGGAAAGGCAAAAGCTGCACATCACAAGCGCTGAACCTGATTCAGAACATAGAAAATGGCTTTGAAAGGCAGCAGATCACCTGTTTTCAGGGGCTGTCTTCATAGACCTGTCAGCAGCTTATGATTCTGTAAACCATCGCCTCCTCCTGAGAAAAATGTATAATATCACAAAGGATTACCACCTCACCTGCCTTATAGAAAATCTGCTACAAAACAGGAGCTTTTTTGTTGAGTTCCAGGGCCAAAGAAGCAGATGGCGAAAACAGAAGAATGGCCTGCCTCAGGGGAGCGTGCTTGCTCCATCAATGTTCAACATTTACACAAATGACCAGCCATTGCCAGAAGAGACAGAGTTTCATCTATGCTGATGATCATGCCATTACCACTCAAGCAGGGAGCTTTGAGATGGTTGAACAGAAGCTCTCAGAAGCTCTAGGTGCTCTTACTCCCTATTACAGGGAAAACTAGCTGATTCCCAATTCATCTAAAACATAGACGTGCGCTTTTCACCTTAAGAACAGACAAGCATCCCAAGCTCTGAGGACTACCTGGGAAGTAATCCCACTGGAGCATTGCAACACACTCAAATACCTTGGAGTTACCCTGGACCGTGCTCTGACCTACAAGAAGCACTGCCTGAATATCAAGCAAAAAGTGGGCGCTAAAAACAATATCATACGAAAGCTGACTGGCACAACCTGGGGATCACAACCAGATACAGTGAAGACATCTGCCCTTGCTCTATGCTTTTCTGCTGCTGCGTATGCATGCCCAGTGTGGAACACATCTCGCCACGCTAAAACAGTGGATGTGGCTCAATGAGACATGCCGCATTATCACGGGGTGTCTGCGCCCTACACCACTGGAGAAATTACACTGTTTAGCCGGCATTGCACCACCTGACATTGAACCACCTGACATCCGCCGTGGAGTAGCAACCAATAGTGAAAAGCAGTGACATCTCCAGCCCACCCCCTGTTTGGGTATTAGCCAGTACACCAATGACTTAAATCAAGAAGTAGTTTTCTAAGATCTACAGATACACTCACTGGAACCCAAAACCTCATTCAACAGCTGATACCAAATGAGAAACTCCCTCTTGGGCATACAGAAATCTGGGCAACTTGGAAGGCGCTGAACAGACTGCGCTTTGGCACCACAAGATGCAGAGCCAACCTTAAGAAATGAAGCTACAGGGTGGAGTCCGCAACATGCGAGTGTGGAGAAGAGCAAACCACAGACCACCTACTGCAATGCAGTCCTGCCACATGCACAATGGAGGACCTTCTTATGGCAACATCAGAGGCACTCCAAGTGGCCAGCTACTGGTCAAAGGACATTTAATAGAACCCCAAGACTGCAAACTTTGCAATACAACTGTTTTGGTTCGCTCCTGACACGATAAATAAATAAATTGCACTATTTACTGGTTGAATGCTTGGTAGATAACATTGCATACTCAAATATTTCTCCTTAAATATATGTTAGCCCATTTAATATGTTTCTGTGCAATCCTACAATTGAAAATTAGCAACCACTAACAAAAGCACATTATAACCAATTATGCTAAGTAACACGATTTTTGCTCCTGGATTATAAATGACATTTCTTAATTGGTGCTATCATAAAAACGTGGAAAATGTTGATTAAACCGCAGAAACGTTGTTTTTGTGGGACATCCTGCAGTACATGTTGCTGTAGCTTTTCAATGAATGTCTCGTAAGAGTCTCAAGCAATTCAGCATAGTTTGTGGCAGCCACAAAAATGCAGTTTCTGGAGTATAACAACTACTTTCAAAGTAAGTAAAGATAATGGTATTTAAAGTTCAAAGTGAATTGAAGTGATTGAGAACCCATAATCTTGTAGAACTCTAGAGAAATAAAATAAGTGCAGATTTGGGGTGGTCTTAAAGGTATTGGCCAATGGAGAAATGTGGATTGATGTGGTTCTCCTTCAAATTAATATGTTTATGCAAACCCCTGGGTCCTGTAATATTGCAACCTTTAATTCTGATAGTCTAGGAATATTTTGTCTTGCCAACATTTCCAAATTTGATTCTGCTACTGAATTCTAAATCAAAGCAACATTTGATTTTTAGGGTACAAAAAGCTTAGACATTTGATCCATCTTTTGGCCAGTCCAACATTACTGAAACCCAACAGCACCCAGTGAAAGCCAAGGAGATCTTGGAGCATGTGTTTCTTCTCAAACTACGCTTAGTAAGACTGTATTCCTCTCCTCTCTTACCCCCACCCACATCTGACCGTAGGGGTTGTCAACTGTTCAAAAGCACTTGAGTTTCAATTCACAGTGAAACGAAACTTAACTGTAGAGAAATGCACAAATGATTGCCAATATCCTTTTTATGCATAGCTATGTAGGTGTGATGTCTTGTACATCAATATCTAAACAATGTTTCCTAATTAAGAATAATGATCTGGTTTCAGAGGTTTTGCAGTCATCAATGAATGTCACATAAGATGATCATCTCACAATTCTGACAACACATTTATTGCTGAAGGCAAACATTGCCACATGGATCAGCAGATTTACTGGCAACTAACTGCACCAATCCATAAAGCCAGGAAATGGTGGGAAGGACAGGAGGAGGAAAATGGTCCTGCATTACTATTGAAAAAGTTTGGTTGTGTTTATCAACATTGCTAAAATTTCCTAGTAATGGGAAAACATCTTTGCTCCCACAAACACAAAATGACACATTCCCATATTCCAGGCATGGGCAAACTAAGGCCTGAGGGCTGGATGTGGCCCCCAGGCCTTCCTCCTTTCGCCTGTCCTTTCGGCATAAGAACATGGTGGCCCCCACATTCTTATGCAGAAAGGATGGGGAGCACACTCAAGTGCTGCATATCTTGCCCTCCTCCTGGTATAAGAACGGTGTGAGCAACCCCATCCTAATCCAGAGGATGGCCTGAGGAAGGCTTGTAGCAGCTGAGAGCCCTTTGGCACACTCTCGTCCATTGACAGTCCTTCTTTCCTTCCGGCATAATGTCAAGCCCACAAGATCGGACAGCCCAAAGATCAGGGGTGGAAGATTGGGGAGTAGATCTGGACAGCCGCCATATGCCTCGTTTTCCTCCTGACATAAGGATGGGATGAGCAGCCCTATCCTTATGCCAGTAGGACCTGAGGATAACCTGGGTTCTGCCCTGCGCTTTCCCAGGCTCTCCTTTTCCCGGGCCCATCCCACCCAGCATGTGCTTGGCTGCCTCCTCTCTCAGCCCGGCCCTCTCAGCCAGGCCCACCATAGAGCCCCAAGGCAAAAAAGTTTTCCTATGTCTGCCACACTCCCATGCTCTGGTCCCAAGTTGATTCTAAGGCCAAAACATGTGTAAAGATATCCATGCATATCTTTAAAAATAAGTTCATACCTTTATATCAATTCAAGGCTTTTATGAGCATATAGGTCTGCCATTAAAAGGTTTCTGGGCTTGTCCAAAATTGAATCATTCCATCATAAGTTCTTAGGTTTGGAGGGGATCCCAAGGGCTATTTAACCCAGTCTTCTGCCATGTAGGAATTAACATATAACTGAAGCACTCCAGTCAATACAAAAGCTCGACACCACAACCAGCCTGTAGAACAATGCTGAGTTTATTGAGAAACTTGAAACACAGTAATGAGAAAATCTTTCTGGATTTTTTTTATAAAGATTGATAGTTTTTTTCATAGTAACAAAATGTTTCAGCTGGACCAACTTGGATGGCAAAAAAGATGACAGAAACAACATTGAGGACTGCTACATCAAACTTTTTTTTGGAGGAGGGGACAGATAAGGAGGGGTGCATCTGCACTGTAGACTTAAAACAGTTTGATTTACATGGGTTTCATTCTTGTGAAAACACATCAGTCAGAACAACTCCATTAGCAAATGTTAAGCAATTGCTTTTGCAAACAGTAGACTCTTCAAAATTTATATAACAGAATTTATTTATAGGATTGTTTCAGTTCCCCTGCAGATGGGGAGATGTTGAGAATACACGTGGTCTTGTGGGAATTTTGGGTTTTTTTATTTTTAAAAAAACATGCTGCTTTTTCACACAAGGAAAACATGGCACGGAAGATACTTTTAAAAGGAGTCCAACCTCATTAGTAGAAGATAGGGAAGGCAGTGGAAGTACCTTTTAGTAACCAGAATTCTCTAATACATAGGCACCATCAAACGTGGATGATTATGACGGATTATAAATGGTCCCTTTTAATTTTTTTTACTAAAACCAATAAAGAATGATTAGCTTTAAAATAAACTGGAGTCTCAAGGCCTCTTTCATTTGGTCTTTACAGAATACAACACTCCGATTATGGCAGAATCCTGACAACATAAAATATTCGCATTGAAGTCTCTCCTATAACATCTAAGGGGGTATATTGCTCTGCTTTCAGCAGCTGAAACCTATAGGATTAAATCTTGTTTGACACCACTTTAACTAACATGGAGCAATGCTATGGCATCATGGAAGTTGTAGCTTTACAAGGTCTTTAGCCTTCTGTACCAAAGAGTGCCTCATTAAACTACAAATCCCATGCTTCCATAGCATTAAGCCATGACAGCTAAAGTGGTCTCAGTCCGTATTAATTGTACAGTGTAAATGCATCCACGGGTCCTATCTATTAAAAGGAACATTGAAAAAGGAGATTCTTCAGTGGTCCAGGAACAGTAAATCCCTGTTCTGGGGCCACTTCCAGAAGGGCTAAGACAATTACCAGAGAACACTAGCTAGCTTATGGCAGACACTAATTTCTTCAAAAGGGAACATACATAAACCATTTAAATCTTTAAAGTCTGCAAATCAGTATAAAATTACATTATTTGTGAGGTTCCATAACTTTTAGCAAGCAAACTCCTATTCGGGTTAAACTCCCAAGCTAACTTTGGCTTTCAAAAATAGTACTCTCTTGCCCGTTTTAGTTATTGCCCATAACAGAAGAAGGAATGTGCATGTAGTCAACATGAAGCTGTCGTAGACATTCGCTATCCTGAAAATAAAATCTGTTATTTGGTATAGCGGTACTGGATGCCGCACGCCACTGCTTTCATTGGAGTTATAGCGGAACATGACTGAACAGGTAGGACACAGATTCGCCATTGTGTGTTCTTCGGATGGCCTCAGCGAGAATCATAGAAATATCAATAACCTAGAAAGAAAAGGCAAACGCTTACTTATAAATATCTCTTATCCACACCTACCTCAGCCTGGTTTGTTGTTAATTATTATTATTATTCGAAATACAACAAGGTTAGTAAACAGCAAACAAAATCACTATGATGATTGTTGTATTTGATCACATGTCGAACACTTCCCAAGTTTCTAGGATTATGTGATGTATCAGCGAATAATGCGTGCAGATCCCAGCAGGGTTCTGAATGCATTATCCGCCGATACATCACTACTACTACTACTACTACTTCTAATAGTAATTATTATTATTATTATTTCTATATTCCATCCTCTCTCCTTGAGGAGTCCAGTAACATATGAAATACAATCAAAATTAAGCCTCAGATGAAAAGGGATTCACTGTTTTACAGGAAATCAGCGAAACAGCCACAAGCAAGAAGAAACTTGGAAAGCATAGCTCTTCTACACAAAACTGGGTCAGCCCCTTTAAAAATATGTCTGGCTTCTCATGAGAGGGCATGGGAGAGACTTCCCACAGGATGGTAAAACATCAATCATCCAGGAGTTCCTTGGGTAACATCCTTGCAGACAACCAATTCTCTCACACCAGAAGTGACTGCAGTTTCTCAAATGGCTTCTGATACAGAAAAAAAACTACAATATTTAAGAATGTAAACCCCAATTTTAATGCTAAATTCGAATCAGGGATTAAATATATTTTGGATTAGCACATATTACGATTGATTTACATATTTTTGTCCTTGTTTTGACCAGTTAGTTATTAAAACAAATATATCATCAAAAATTGCTGGTTTTATTCCTTTTACTTTTGGCAATCAAATGAAACGCAAATTCACATTTTTTCTTACCACATTTAATATACTCAATATAATCAAAATACAAATCAATGATGATTTTGAAAACTTTTGTTGTAGTTTGCGATTATTGAAACTAGTTAAAATTGCAAGTTCAAAAACTACATAGATAAATGTAATTATGTACATCTATTTCATAATATTTTTGATACTTTTTGGGGAAAAATGTGCATAAATGTGCATGCAATAATATTTGTGTTGTATGTGTTGTGGCACTCAAATATTTGAAGCTTATTGTATATCTTATTAAATTCATGTTTGGCAACCTCTGCCATAAGAGAAAACAGACATAAATAAAAAAAATTAAAAAGAACAATGAGCCATTTTGAGCCACCAGAGGGCTCTGGAAAGTCATTTTCCTAATACTTTGAAAACACAATTCTCCATCCACAGATTCCTCTATCTACAGATTGAAAATATATTTTAAAAAGATACAAAAAGCAACCTTGATTTTGCAAGTTTTTGTAAGGGTCACCATTATACTACATCACCGTATGTAATGGGTCATGAGTATCCATATTTTGGTGTCTATAAGGTAGTTCTGGAACAAAACGTCAGTGGATACCAAGACCGCACCGTATTTCACTGAACCAATTTACACAAGCCTGCTACATTTACATGATCAAACCATCCAGTTAGAAGTTTGCTTTCTTTAGATCGCTGGCATTTTTACTAATCTCTCTTACTTTTGATTTTCTTTTATCAAATGTGCAAAAAGCAGATTCCTATATCTGAATATTGCTGGGAAATAGCTGAGATCCTAATGGAACAGGGCCATAGCCAGGATTTTGATTCGGGGTGGGGGGCTGAGACTGGGTGGAAGAAGGTCTACCCTAGCAAACCTTTTGTATTGTTATCCCAATAACCCCATTAATGTGGGATATAATGAGCATGGTGATCAGATCATGATATGAATAAACATAACAGTTTAAATAATGTACCAGTAAGGCCTTTTTGCGGACCACCCTGAGAATTTCGGCTACATGCCTGTAATGGAATGTATGTACCCAAGCGGAAATTCCCAGATGTGATACTGTGGTATGTTTGCACTTTAACTTGGCCAGCTATAACAAATTCCCAGATTCTGGAAATATGAAATTGAAAAATTGTGCAAAAAGGCATTTTAAATTGCTCCAATTAACCAGGAAACAAATTTTAAACGGGTATGTTAATTTTATGTGCTGCATTAGTATATCACAGGATATTTTTTCAAATAAGGGTTTCTAAAGGTTTGCTTAACACAACTCTAAAGTAATTTTTGCAAACAAGTTCCAAACTTCTTCAGAAAATAGTGTTCATTGGAAGTATTTAAAACATGATTACTCGGTCACAAGTACTTTCTTAAAGCTTTCTAATTATTGCAAAATATTGTCCTACAATTTTTGATTCAATAAATTTTAACAAGCCTAAAAGCCATGAACATAGGTAGCTTTTTCCTGCAGCCTTTGAAGCTCATCTAAGTGTAAAGTTCCTATATGCACTGTGGTCTTGGTTTGGGGTTTGGTTCTTGGGCCCCTTTATGGATATCAAAATCTGTAGATACTCAAGTTTCATTAGACAGAATGATGTAGTAAAATGGCATCCCTTATATAAAATGGTAAACAACTCAAATGAGTGCCGGAAAGACTGAGAACCTGGAAATGGTAGGAGGCAACAGCAGGACTTGCCCTCAAATCAGAATAATGACTGGCGTGAAACAAAATCATGGGTCATGTTTTGCAATCACTCATCAAATATATATGAGCTGTGGTTATTTGAATCTGTCAATACAGAGCCCGTGGATACGAAGGGCCAACTGAACAAGACAAGAAGAATGGCTACCACAGTAAAAGAGCACATTACCTGAATCTTGGGACAATGTTTCATTTTCTCTTCCTGTGGAATTGTGTTAGTTACGACTACTGCTTCAAATGCAGCATTATTGATCCGAGAAATAGCAGGCCCAGAGAAAATCCCATGAGTGAGGATAGCATACACTTTAGTTGCTCCTGCAGTGACCAGCCTATAAAACAGAACACAAGAAAACACATATCAATATCAGCTTCTATCAGAGGGGAGAAAAAAATCACCTTTGTGAAAGCAATAAAAAGTGCACGTGCAGTAGTAGCATTCATACATAGCAAACAAAACAGCCTAATGCACACTTCATTTTCCCATGAATTCTTCGTGCTGCAAGGCAGCTTATGTGGTTTGAATGCTGGTCTATGGAGACCAAGGTTTGAATTTTGACTCATCAATGGAAATGCAATGGACAAACTTGGGGAAGTCACTCTCTCTAAGTGGTAGGCAACTGCAAACCTCTTCCTCTGAATAAATCTTGTAAGTTAAAAATGTGGTAAGCTGAACTTGACTTGAAGGCATGTAATGATAATGAAGACATTGTGAATAAAGTCACAGCTTATTGAATTTACTTTTGGACTACAATGCCCATAACCCCCTAGTTAGCACAACTGGTTATGCTACGTTGGGAATTCCGGTGGCTGTAGTCCAAAGACCTTTTGCAAAACTCTGAACAGAACTTGCCAAGTGTATTCAATCAAGCATCAATATAGCAAGTGGGAAATGTATTTCCCTTCTGCACTCTATTTCCAGAGCATGGCAGCATCTGAGTATTTATTATTATTTATTTACAGTATTTATATTCTGCCCTTCCTACCCTGCGGGGGACTCAGGATTACAATGCACTTATACATGGCAAGCATTCAATGCCATAGACACACAACATATATAGACAGACACACAGATGCTATTTAACTTTTTCCAGCTTCATGAGGGTATGCTTTGAATTCTGGCCACCAGGGGAGCTGTTGCTTCACCATCCACTTGTGACACTGAGGGAGTACTTCCTCATTCTTTTGCATGCTGCTGGAGAGTTTTATGGCATCGTAAATGAGCCTCCCTGCATAAATGGTACCTAAATTTCCTACTTGAAAGATGGAACTGTCTTTCGGGATGCAAAAGTCGACAACAAGCTAGACAAATGGTTGGGAGCTTACTCTGACCCAGGGTGGCTTCGAACTCATGTAGTGATTTTCATGCAGCTGACTCCCAACTAGCTGTGCCACAACTCGGTCTTGAACAACTATTTAACATAGAGAAGGACTCTCACAATCTCCAGATCGTGACATGATATTTCAAGACTTCTGTTCCTGGGTCACAATGCGTGGTGACTCCTCACAGCCGTCTACTCAGACAAGTAAATTGATGACTTGGCAAATCAAAATGATCTATAATGTAGGTATGTTTCATTTTACAAAGGTTTCATCGTTATTTTATTAAATGATAATTCATAATTCATGAATGCTGGGAAAGTCATACCTGAAGGGATGGCTCTACTCATAATGGTTTTTCTTTATCTAAGCCAAGAGTGAACATGGCCTGCATCCATTCCACCAAAATCAAATATATGCTCTTCAGCTTCTGGAGAAACTCTCACAAAGTGAATAGATTCTCAATTCTTTAACTCTGAAATAGTGCTTGCTGCACCTTGGAACATAAAAATGCAAACACTCCAATCCCTCCTTCAATGGCCAATATATTTATTTACATGTTAGAAAAGGTGCCATTCCCAAGTATCCCAGATGCCTCCACTGGCTGCCATTTATTTTCCGAATGCAATTCAAGGTGCAGGTTTTGACCTACAAAGCATTTCCATCTACCGCATTTCCATCTACGAACCCACGTGACCTCTTCGATCTTCCGGAGAGACCCTTTTCTCGCTCCCGCCTCCATCGCAAACGCGACTTGTGGGGACGACGGAGAGGGCCTTCTCTGTAGTAGCCCCCCGGCTCTGGAATTCGCTCCCCAGAGATATTAGGCAAGCCCCCACCCTGGCAATCTTCAGGAGGAGCCTGAAAACTTGGGTGTTCCAATGTGCCTTCATCGACTTAATGTATGATATTCCTTTTTATGCAGACTGAACTCTGCATAAAATGCCCTCAGAAGCACTTTATTTTTTGGTTGTGCAATTAAATCCTACCTCATCCCCCAGATCCCCTCCATGAGGCTTTACATTGCCTTATCTCCCAGTGTTTTAAAATTTTAAATCTTTGATTTTGGACCTGCCCACGGTGATTGTCTTTAGTGTCTTAATGTTTTGATTTCATATTGCTATGTTGTTTTATTTACACTGGTTTTGTATTTTAAGTTATTTTATTATTAACTAGCTGTACCCGGCACGCGTTGCTGTGCCCTTTTTAGAAGATGCGAGAAAGTCCAATCATCCACGGTGTGCCCTCCTCTAAACTGCAGTTGGATGGAGTGTGGGCCATGGGGGGCATGGTGTGCCAAGCTGGGTCTTTATCGGTCTTGGTTCTGGGCCGCAGTGGTCTGTGGGGAATGATGGGTTTTGAAGTACTACAAATCCCATTTTCCATGGTGGTACTTAAAGTCCCATCATGCATGGTCGGGGCTCTGTGTGCCAAGGTAGGTTACTTTAATTCAGGCCATACACAATGTCCCATGAGCTGAGGCCTAGTTAGGAACAGCAAGTTAATGAAGCCTTACTGTCAATTCAGGCCATACACAATGTCCAATGAGCTGAGGCCTAGTCGGGAGAATCAAGTTAATGAAGCCTTACTGTCAATTTAGAGCGTAAACAGCTTCCCAGTAATTGAGGGCTAGTTAGGGAAATCAAGTTAATGAAGCTAATGAAGTTAATCAAGTTAATTTTGGACGTGTTCTGTGATTTTTCGGTTGGAAGTGATTTGGGTGTTTGTGTTGGGGATTGGCAGTTTATTATGGATTGGAATTTTCATGTTGGCTGGCCAGTGCAGCAGTTATGCAAATCCGCCCTCATTGGC
Organism: Anolis apletophallus; assembly: GCA_030556195.1. Taxonomy (NCBI): domain Eukaryota; kingdom Metazoa; phylum Chordata; class Lepidosauria; order Squamata; family Anolidae; genus Anolis; species Anolis apletophallus. Next base: position 68,344,065 of record JARBWK010000004.1, read on the forward strand.
AGCCAATCATGTTGTTCAGAATGTAGAGGTTGGGTGAGTCTTTGGCTGCCCCGGAGGATGCTGGTAAATGTAGTTTTATTTTTACTCGTTGTTTTGGGGGCCTTTTAGGTTTTGGGGGGGAAAGTTTCTTTGCTACAAACGTACCTTGCTTGAGGCCTATTTCTGTTGGCAAGTATTGTGTATTTGCGTTGTAAGGTTTCTTTGTTTGAGGGATACATCACATGACGTGAACCCATTTATATAATAGATTTTCTATTGTGCTCTTGTGTTATATTGTGTTTATTGTATTGATGGGCATGGCCTCATGTAAGCCACCTGAGTGCCCTTGGGGAGATGGTGGCGGGGTACAAATAAAGATAATAATGATGATGATGCCTAAGTGTGGCCTCCTCAGCATGCTGCAGTCACCTTAAACCCGCATATTACCCATAATTGACAAATCTTCCAGCTATCCAATTGGCTTGATATTCTATATCACCGCTCACAGAAATGTTAGCTTCTTCAGTATTTACTCACTTGTCTGCTGCATGGCAAACTGTGCCACAAGTGTCTGCCATATCGTCCACAAGGATTGCCACACGATCCGTGACATCCCCAACCAAGACCATCCGGTCTACCTCATTGGCTTTCTTCCTTTCTTTGTGAATCAGGGCAAACTCAACATTAAGTCGGTCGGCAATTGAAGTAACTCTGCAATGCAAGGGCGGAAAAGGTAGCTTTAAAAAAATTCAAAAGAACAGACAGCTATCAGACCCAATTTTTCTATGACATGTAATAGCACTAGATGAGTCATTGACAACAAGGTTAAAAAGAGCGAACTCCTTATGCGTAAAACATTTCAGATCTATTTGCTTCATTAACCAAAACATAACCTTAATAGCTTCAATTTACTAGTTTGTTAAAATGCATTTAAAGTAGAAGGGGGCAAAGTATTCTTTCCCCACGGGGAATGTAAACATCCCAAAACATGGTGGTGGAATTTTTGGCATTTATTTGGCCCTTAGTTGTACTGCAGTTGCCCATTTCTAGTTTAAACGTTTAAATGTTGATTCTATGAGGTCCTTCCTCTTTTACATGGTTTGATTTAAAAGCCATTTTCAGTGACTAGATTGCAGCCTTCAGGGAAACATATGTCACCCTGCATTACAAGAACGTGCACCATGTGGTGAGTAGCTCTCACCTGTCACAACTTCATGAAGCTACTGCTATGTGGAAACATTGCCACAAGTTATCTGTCAGGGCTCTTAACATTCAAGTCACACCTAAAAATAAAGCCCCATCTATGTATCGTCTTGGTGATGTAGCAGCTTAAAGCCGGGTTTCATGTCACAGTGGTAACACAGGTAAGTCCTCTTCAGGCAGCTTGAGGGTGATTTCCACTATTACCGTATATACTCGAATATAAGCTGACCTGAATATAAGTTCAGGCACGTATTTTTACCACACAAAAAAGGGAAAACAAGTATAAGCCATTTCCTCAGTTTTTTGTATATTGACTCAAGTATAAGCCAATGGTGGGAAATGCAGCAGCTACTGATAAATTTCAAAATAAAAATAGTTACCAATAAAATTACATTAATTGAGGTATCAGTAAGTTAAATGTTTTTGAATATTTACATAAAGCTATAATTTAACTGCCCAACTCCGATTAAACCATTATTCTAACCTTCTTCAATGTAAATGTGTGTATGTATCCTTTCAATAATAATGAGAGTAAAATGATAAATGTAATATAACAACAACAACAGAGTAAAATAATAAATAACTTTTGACTCGAGTATAAGCCGAGGGGTGCTTTTTTAGCCTTAAAAAGGGGCTGAAAAATTCAGCTTATACTCAAGTCTATACGATACTTTTCTAGAATTACTTCCATGGAGGATAACAATATGACCTAGCTACTCCTTGTTATTAGCACAGGTTTATATTACTGATGTAATGCGGATCCTGGCAATGTGGCAATTAAGGTGGAATCATAGGGCTATGATTGTGTAGAGTAAAAGGGCCCTTATATAGAAAATGCTTACAATAAATCAAGTGTTTCTCAAACTCTGCTCTTCCAGGTGTTTTGGACTTCAGCTCCCAGAAATCCCAGCCAGTTTACCAGCTGTTAGGAATCATGGGAGCAGAAATCCAAAACATCCGAAGGAACAGTTTGGGTAACACTACAATAAATTATCAAATCACCCAGATAATATAGACACCAGAAAGAAGGCAACAATATTATCAACAATCGTCTCAATGCTAAATATTAATTAGTGTTTTCTCCTTTGTTTAATGGATGATCCTTTATGTGACTTTATTTCTGTATTTATTTTCTAAAAAGAAAGAGTGACCTCTTGTGGCTTATCTTAGCAAACTCGAACCACTCCGGGGAAGGAACTGTTAGATCAGGGGTCCTCAAGCTTTTTAAACAGAGGGTCAGGTCACAGTCCCTCAAACTGTTGGAGGGCTGGATTATAATTTGAAATAAACATGAATGAATTCCTATGCACACTATTATAATAATAATAATAATAATAATAATAATTTTATTCTTATACCCGCCAACCATCTCCCCTTGGGGACTCGGGGTGGCTTACAAGGGACATACCCAAGAACAATTAAAACACAGAGATGCAAACAATTTAAAATATCAGCAGAAACAAAACAACATAATGAAACACAACTTAAAACAATATGGCTGGGGGGAAAATTAGCGAACGTACACCGTCAGTGGGGGCGATACATTTTGCAGGAGCATCAGAAGGTGCGACATATCAGTCAATTGGGCAAGAATTCCTATCATAACACATGCTGAGGTAGATCATATGAGGACCAGAATAAAGTGCCATATCCAATGGGGACAGGAAAAGTTTCTAGTGAACTGCTTAATCAAAGGCACACTGGAGCATCCAGGTTTTCACTGCACATATCTTATTTGTAGTGCAAAAAACACTTAAAAGCAATAAAATAATTAAAATGAAGAACAATTTTAACAAATGCAAACTTATTAGTATTTCAATGGGAAGTGTGGGCTTACTTTTGGCTGATGAGATAGAATTGTTGTTGTTGTGTGAGCGAGGGCCAGGTAAATGATTTTGGAGGGCTGTATCTGGCCCTCGGGTCTTAGTTTGATGACCCCTGTGTTAAATGTTTAAAATCCTAGCAAAGTAGAGTAATGATTTCTTCTCTTTGTTAAAAGCTCAATATCCCTTCCCTTTATACAGATCAGGAGAGTGCAACTCACTTAGTAGTAAGCGTTTTGCTGGAAAATACAGCAGCCAGCATCAACCTGAATCTTCAGAAGTGGCAACCTTTAGCTTGCCCAATATTTCATAAGACAGTATATATCTTGAGTCCATGGCTCCTATTCTTCCTGCAGTATCCCGATTCTTTATGGTTGAAAAAAATGCAACCGTTCATTAAAAAGTTGCATTATTTCTTACCTAAATTGCAGAATGCACACCGATATATTTTTCATATTTAACAGGGAAGAATAACTGAGTTTAAGAGGGAGACTTGGAGATAGACACAATGAAACATGAAGAACATAGCAGGTGAGCTGTAAGAAGCAAGGAAGGAGAATCTCTTCATTCATAGGCACTCAACTCATAAGGACAAAACAAGGGGGGGGGGGAATGGCTACGATACTTTTTGAGATTGACTACTTTTCAAAACACAAGAGATCATTCCTGTTGCCCATAAAGCTTCCTTGAACCTAGACAAATGTCTTCTGTACTTGTTGAAAACCATGTCTCTACCTTTTAGCTCCACCTGCATCGGGTGAGACAATGACACAGTTCCTCCAGTCAGGAATATTTTCTTTGATCCACTGCAGCACGGCTGGTTCTGCATAAAGGTTGTCCACTGGGATATCAAAGAAACCCTAGATATGGGAAGAACGCATTTAGAGACAACACATGATTTGCAATATGACTGAGCTCTTTCAGGGCAGACCATTAATTGCCTCTGAAATTAGGCAGAAAGGAAATATTCCGTCAATATCTTTTTCTTAATTCAAAGATGGGCTACTCTGCATTATCCCCCACCCCTCTTTCAGCTTGGTTTCTGCAATCTAACTTTTTTTTTCATGTCAGGAGCGACTTGAGAAACTGCAAGTCACTTCTGGTGTGAAACAATTGGACGTCTGCAAGGACGTCTGCCAGGGGACGCTCAGATGTTTTGATGTTTTACCATCCTTGTGGGAGGCTTCTCTCATGTCCCTGCATGGGGAGCTGGAGCTGACAGAGGGATTCGCTTTCCCTGGATTTGAACCTGCGACCTTTCGGTATTCAGTCCTGCCGGCACAAGGGTTTAACCCATTGCGCCACTGGGGGCTCCTAACCGAAGAGGATAAAAATGGCTTTCATGATTCTTACACCACTATAGTTTGGACGTTCTTGCTGAAGACCGGCAAATCACATGGGGAATTACTTGCTAATCCCAATCTAATGTCTGCCTGACTCCAGATCGGATAGTATGCAACAGACAGAAGTGTGCTATATCAGGAAAGGCATCAGCTCACCATATGTAAAATGGTGAAATATCGAACTTGTTGTACACAAGTTTATTCAGATTGTGATGGTGTTCAGTAATACCTCTGAATAAACTACAGTACTGCACAATGGAAACAGCTGGAATTGATAACAGATATCTCAGATTTGATCCTATGGTTATGGCACTCATAGAAGCAAAAAAATCCAGTTGTTTTTTTGGCTTTGAAAAAAACAAACCCTCAAATCTGACTCTGATTTAAAGCCAGCAATTCTTATATGAGATAGGAAAAAATGCTTGCATATTTTAAATGTCTTAATTTCGAAGTTCCAGAGAAATAAATAACTACTGCAGTAATATAATATATTTCTTCAATTTTAGTGAAGCTAGGCAAGATTCTTAAAGCCTTAGTCAGACACTGGAAGGGATGGCCAGAATATTCATCCTATAATAATCATCTTCTCTGCTTGCCAATTTGGATTCTGGGTTCAATTTTAATTGCTGAGTTAAATTTCTAAGACTAAAACAACGTAGGATCAGAATTATCAGCCCACTCAAGATCTCATTCAGTCAGTTTTCTGTCCTAAGCATTCACTTGATAACCAGATGTTTGGTTGGTTGCAAAGAAGATAAAGGTCAATTTCTATGGTAGAGCAGAGACTGGGAAAATTGATTTAGACTACAACTCCCAGAGTAAAAATGAGGAGGGAGATTCCAGGAGTAGGCAAACATGGGAGTTATAGTCTCATTCCCCCCAAGTATCATTTTCCACTCACCTTTACAGTGAGCTTCCTTTGACACATACTGTCTGATTCTATGTCGGTTCTTAACAGACATGCACATATACATACATGCCAATTTCTATGCACACATACACACAAACAGAGCCTCTGAGTGATAAGTTTGTAATTTTTAAAATTTTAACACAAGTAATATTTCTTTCCTAAAATGTTTTCAATTTTTTGAAATCACCCCGATTTAGCTTTCTGCTTAGAAAGGCAGGATGCAAATTTTAGCATAATTAAAACAGCTGTGGTAGTGTTTCAAATACAGATAGTGAAGATACACAAGTATGCACAGAGCAGATGAGGAATGGGAAAGCACTCCTAATTACCTGTATCTGGGATGCATGCAAATCCATGGTGATAATATGATCTGCTCCAGCCACTGATAACATATTGGCAACCAGCTTTGCAGAAATGGGAGCACGGCTCTGAAGGGGGAAAAACAGCAGTTTTATGAATGTAGAAAAGTAGGTTTAAGACTTCTCTGTTCAAGTGATATTGGCAGCAATAAATTATTCTGATCATTATCATATCTAAACATTACAAACACTCATATAAGTTTTGCGAAGCACTTGCCAATGAAACATTGTTCTGAATCTTTATAAGGCTTATAAACCATGAACTGTATATTCCTCAAGAGTATTTTTTTTTAGTGTTAGTAGCTCTAGGCAGCAATTGTCTCCTATTTTTCATTCCCCCCCCCCCTTTTTATTCTAGCATGAAATGGTTCCAGGGTTCTCCCTTTCTGTTGCTAAAAAACTGAGCCTAGAAGAAAGGAACAGATTCCTGAGACCTTTTATACTTAATGGCAAACCCATTATCCGGGTGTGAGTCCAAAGTAGCCATCACCTAAGACGTTGGTTCTCAACCTGTGGGTCCCCAGGTGTTTTGGCCTACAATTCCCAGAAATCCCCGTCAGTTGACCGGCTGTTAGGATTTCTGGGAGTTGAAGGCCAAAATATCTGGGGACACACAGGTTGCGAACTACTGAGAAGGGAGCAAAAGGCTTAGGGGAACTCCAAGGTGTTCAAACATGCAAAAGATAATCAAGAAAAAACCCTAAGAAGATTCCTTTGAAATTGATATCCTTGTGATGTTTATACAGGCTAATAACATCTAACTATCCCACCTGTTTTAAGGCAGGATGGGGTTAAAGGGAGTAACTTGAACATGACTTGGCTGGTCAGAAATGTGAATAGGAACACAACACTGCAACATTTTTCTGTGTCTCCTAGATATAAAAGGAGGCAGAAGGTAATATGAAGAATGCTCCTCTTCCAACTTTGAAAACACTTTCTTGGATGTTTGTTTTTTCTGACACAAAAATGCCCCACTGGAAGACATTTTCTCAATTGCAGTTAAAATTCTTATTTCTATGGGAAGGAGAAAGGTAAGGATGCTGTAGCACTTCAGTTAGAGAAAAGATTAAAGGGCAAAGACAGATAAAGCATTCAAATTATGTCCGAAGTGGTGCGAAAGATACACAAAGTATTATGTTGTTATTTTTGAAACAGCAGCTGTGTTATCATATCACAGGTTTATTACTTACAGTATATACACAATATAAAGGTACTACTTGTCTATCATGAATAAATGTTCGTATTCATATAGATTTTAAATGGGAGACATCAATCCCCTCTAAATAAACACAACAGTCCAATATATTGACAGAATATGTCTGATGATTTAAAAAGTCAATTATAGTTATTTTGAAGAACTATTTGTGGCATATATATATATAACATATAACAAATATATAACAAATGCAAGATACTCCACTTAGGCAGAAAAAATGAAATGCAAAGATACAGAATGGGGGACACATAGCTTGAGAGCAGTACATGTGAAAAAGATCTTGGGAGTCCTTGTGGACAACAAGTTAAACATGAGCCAACAATGCGATGCGGCGGCAGCAATGGTGTTTTGGCCTGCATCAGTAGTATAGTGTCTAGATTGCGGGAAGTCATGCTACCCCTCTATTCTGCCTTGGTTAGGCTACACCTGGAATACTGTATCCAATTATGGGCACTACAATTGAAGGGAGATGTTGACAAGCTGGAATGTGTCCAGAGGAGGGCAACTAAAATGATCAAGGGTCTGGAGAACAAGCCCTATGAGGAGCAGCTTAAAGAGCTGGGCATGTTTAGTCTGAAGAAGAGAAGACTGAGAGGAGACATGATAGCCATGTATAAATATGTGAGAGGAAGTCATAGGGAGGAGGGAGCAAGCTTGTTTTCTCCTGCCCTGGAGACTAGGACGCGGAACAATGGCTTCAAACAACAAGAAAGGAGATTCCATCTGAACATTATGAAGAACTTCCTGACAGTGAGAGCCGTTCAGCAGTGGAACTCTCTGTCCTGGAGTGTTGTGGAGGTTCCTTCTTTGAAGGCTTTTAAACAGAGGCTGGATGACCATCTGTCGGAGGTGCTTTGAATGCAATTTTCCTGCTTCTTGGCAGGGGGTTGGACTGGATGGTCCATGAGGTCTCTTCCAACTCTATGATTCTATGTGTACCTACCCAGAATGCCCTAGGATGCTTATTTAAAATATATTTGAATTCATCTTTTGAGAATGGATTCTCAAGGCACCTTACAACATGCAATTGAAGTTAATAAAAATAGTTTATCCTCTATGTAACAGCTGGGCAACACCAAAAATGGTTTAACGTGGTGCTTTATAGCATACACTTGTGCATGGCTACTTAGAAATCCTGTATATCCAACCCAAAGCCTGTCTTTTCCATGATTCTTTTCCAATTATGGTCTTCTATAGGAAGCCTGCCGGTTTCATATGAGCATCATCTCAGCAACTGTTATTCAAAGGCATACTAATACTGAGGCAGGGCTGTAGCCGGGGGCAGGCATGTAGCCATCCTGAGATGGCTAAAGCCCCTCAAGCCCCCCAATTCTCAGGATGGTCCGCGAGAAGGCCTTACTGGTACATTATTTAAACTGGTATGTTTATTCATATCATGATCTGATCACCATGCTCAATATATCCCATATGCATGGGGGTATTGGGGTAATGATACAAAAGGTTTGCTAGGGTAGACCCTCTCTCACTCAGACTCAGCCCCCCCTCCCCGAATCAAAATCCTGGCTACGGGCCTGGCTGGGGGTGGGGGTTAAGGTTTTAACCCCCCCCCCCAAATGTGCCAGTTAAAGAAAAACTTGGTTTATTCATGAATAGGTTACATTATTTTTCTGCAAAGTACTGCAACATTGCGGTAATCCCCTCTAGTTTGGAATCATACAGAAGGTCCATATGCAGACCTAACACTGGGCTGAGTTACACAGCTATTTAGTGAAAGGCCAATGAAACCTGTTATGGCAGTGGTTCTCAACCAGTGGGTCCCCAGATGTTTTGGCCTTCAACTCCTAGATATCCTAACAGCTGGTAAACTAGCTGGGATTTCTGGGAGTTGTAGGCCAGAACACATGGGGACCCACAGGTTGAGAACCACTGTGCTACGCAATCACTTTATGACTCATGAGGATCAAGCAAGATCACAGAAGTGTCTGGCTATCTTCTGACAGCCAGTTGCAAAATAATTACAGCACTGCTTTCAAAATGATACTAAAAAGTAGAAAGGGTTAGAAAAATCAACCACATTTCAGACCATTTAAATGTGTTAGTATTTCATTTAAAATTTAGGTTCAATAGTGACAATAGATTTCTCAATAAGCATATGTGGTTTTATCTCGAACCCAATGCTAACTTGAGATTAGTAAAATAGTTTCCATACCTTCACATTCAGGTCAATGCAAGTTTTGGCAGTACAATACGCAACACATCTACAAGAATGGGTCTTGAAGCTGGAATGTTTGTTAAACAATATACTTAAAGCTCCTTGAAAATGCAAGGCTTATAAACAGGATCAAATGTTCAAAGTTGATGATTTAGTCCTGCTGTTTTTACGTGTGAGATCAGATATATGACCTCCAAACACTTGCAAAGCCCAATCCTGTGAAGTAATAAAATGTTCTGAGACCAGAAGAATAAATTCACAGCTAGAAAGAGAAGAATAACTGTAGATAAGAGGAGGAAAAGAAACTGCGAGGGAAGAGAAATAACAGAAAAGAAGTCAGACAGATAAATCACTGTTCAGCTTGCAACACTGTTCAGCTTCATAGCAGTGGTGCTTTGGGATTCATTTCATAAGGAAATGCTATTATTCTTGTTGTTTATTAATTAGAAATCTTAACTAATGAGTTTCGTACTGCTTTTAACATTTAAAATAAAGAATGATTGTTCATATTCAGATTTGGAAGCAAAAGGCAACTTGCTTTAACTAAAATATGATTACAAATGGTATACACGATATCATCCACCCATCATTGCTGCTATACTATTTCCATTCATTTCAGTCAGTCCTCCAGTCAGTATTCACTAGGGCAGTGGTTCTCAACCTGTGGGTCCCCAGATGTTTTGGCCGTCAACTCCCAGAAATCCTAACAGCTGGTAGACTGGCTGGGATTTGTAGGCCAAAACACCTGGGGGGATACAGGTTGAGAACCACTGCCCTAAGGTTAGGGGTACAGGACCCAAACAAAAGTGAACAACCATAAACATGTAAACCCCCTGTTTTTTAACCTGTGAAAATATCTCTCCACGAATCTTTAGGTCCTCCAGCACAATTCTATTAATTTGTGATTGCAGAACTTGGACTATTTGTATTTTTAATTGGTTTTTAATCTGATTAATGTATTATTTTATTGTGTAATTGTTGTTTTTATTGTTTGTATATGTGGGGCATCGAATCGCTGCCAGTTGTAAGCCGCCCTGAGTCGTCCCCCCGGGGGTAGAAAAGGGCGAGGTATAAATATGTGAAATAAATAATAATAAATTCTATGGTCATCTTCTGCTAGACACTGGCCACATAATTAAACTGGGGACCTACAGATTTCTAGAGAACATTTTAATCAAATCCGCAAATAATCAAATCTGCAAAAGTGGAGGGCTGAATGTTCTATGCAAACAATTTTTCAGTTCTGACAGTGAGCAAACATTACTGGTGAAGCACCCAGACTTTGGTTGTGTACAAAGCACAACGGCATAATCTTTCAAACACAGATTTACACAGCTGAAGTGCCACACAATTCATTGTCAGAAATACTGCTGAGTAAAAATAAAAATAAACACGGCATAGCAATATGACAGTCAAAGAACAGTCACGCTGCTCACTAGTTACGTGGTTACATCAGCAGTCAGGAGGCAAAGTTCAGCATACACCTTACACTGTCGATCTCAGCAAGAGCAGAAAACAGAACCAACAGTTACTCCATGCAAAGGCACCATCTTACTTATTACACTTCAGGATTTCACACTCCCCGAACATCCATGCTGCTTTGAAACTCTGCAACAGCAGGATGACTACGAAGAGAGTCTCTATTGGAACGGGAACAGTTAAAGAAGCTACTTTTGGCACATGGGAAGCTCTGCCCATTTCACAGCCAAAATGACAGGAAGACTGGCTAGAATTCAATTCCATGTTCCTTAGATAGACACCATCTACATTTCTTAGTTGAACATCCACAAGGAAGACAAAATAGTCATTAAAGCTTACTACAAATCAAAGAGTTCTCCCTTCCAAGATATTAATATGCCAGCATTTACAGAGAGATATTTAAAAAACCTACAGTGAGCAAACAGTATAGGTAAAGTACTCAAGACTTTGACTGATATACAACTTATTCATTCTGAAGAACATGTCTATAATTGCAGCACATTGGTGAAAAAACATACACTTATCCAGCATAATTAGCCCTACATGTGTTTCACACCTCCCAAATTACTACCTAACTCAAAGAACTGGTATATAACATAACATACCAAACCAAGAGACAAATTCCTCAAATGGAATATTTTTGAAATAATGGGCTAACAGATGAATCACCCTGGATTTTTTTAATAAAATGTATATGGAAGGCAATAAGTGGACCAATCTAAAAGCACTAAGAGAAATCACATCTTGATGCCTTAATCAAAACTAGTACAAATTGTTTACAATATACATATCTAACCAGACACAATTTTATTTTCTTCCAAATGATACTTTAATGTTGAAGTTATTAAGCACGCAATTAAGCTATTAATCACAACTCTGTTATGTAACATGAATAATAAATCTTTTTAATGATATATTTAGAAAAGCCACACTATGAAAAATTTCAAATTATTTCCCAAGAATCTTATGAGAATTTATTCAGCATTTGTTGTGTATTTGTCTACCACATTTTTTGGCATAAACTATAACCAATACCTATATACTCGATATATTAATAATAGCTTAGATTGAAAGCATTCCTAGTTTAGTGGAGTTGTAGTTATTCAAAGGAACTCTGTTTTTTATTTACATTGGAAAAAGTCTGATATTAATATAGAAGTCATTACACTGCCAAATTTATTAATTTTTGCCATCACAAAAAATATTTTTTGTGATGGCGAAAATCTCATGTATTCCTTTACAAAGGATAAAGAAGATATAGTTTTCCCAATTGTAATTAAATAGCATGCAGTGAGACTGAAGCTGAGATCAAAAGGGGTGTGCCAGAAATGTGTAAGCAATGGTACATTTGTGATCAAGATAGCTGCAAGGTACCACTTACCCATCTACCTTGGTCCTATATAGGAAAACACAACAAAAATAAATTATTAAATGTGCAAATCCTTCTCTTATCTGCAAGAACAGGAGAAGTCTAAAAATTATTTTCAATTATTCAAAATCCCCATTCAACTGCTTTCAAGTATACTGAAAAAATTAGTACTGCAAACAGAATGGGTTAGACATTAAGTAATTAAGATTTATTGCTGTATTGAAAGATGGATATTGCACAGGATTTGTAGGAATAAGGAGAAGATTTTTTTTCCATTTTTTTATTGGAACGGAATAAGGAGAAGATTAGAACGTCCTCAGAGCCTCCAATTAAGAAGCTATGTAAATAAAAAAATTAAACTTTAATTATGTAATTTATTTAGCACCCTGAATGTAAATGGCACTTCGAAGAATAGAACATACTATTTTTAAAATAAAAAAAACCAATATAAGGGCATACTGTCAAAACGCTACCATCTTAGCACAGTAAAGAATATTTAAAGTGGGATTTTAGTATGTTGATATACAGGTCCTTCTAAAAAAATTAGCATATAGTGCTAAAGTTCATTATTTTCCATAATGTAATGATAAAAATTAAACTTTCATATATTTTCAATTCATTGCACACCAACTGAAATATTTCAGGTCTTTTTTTGTTTTAATACTGATGATTTTGGCATACATATCTCAAAAAATTAGCATATTCCATCTGACCAAATATGCTAATTTTTTGAGACAGTATTTTTGGGTTTTCAGGAGCTGTATGCCAAAATCATCAGTACAAAACAAAAAAAGACCTGAAATATTTCAGTTGGTGTGCAATATATGAAAGTTTAATTGTTATCATTACATTATGGAAAACAATGAACTTTAGCACTATATGCTAATTTTTTGAGAAGGACCTGTACAGTATAAACATCTTTCTGCCAGGAAAGGAGCCTGTTTGTTTCCTCTGTGAAGAGAAGGGTGGCTGAGTTTCTGTCTACTGAGAAATGAGTCCATCTCTTTCCTCTGCAGAGAGAAGCATCTGAAGCCGGCTGTGTTTCTCTCTCCACAGAAATGAGTCAACTTCTTTCTTGATAGAAAAGTATGCGTCAGTAGTTCCATCCACCAAGAATAAGGCTCAATAACAGTTTGTGCTCCAACGTGCGAGTCTTCCTTTCAGCTACTCAGCTTGGCAGAGTAGAAAGTGAGACAGGAGGGATATTTTGACTGTGTACTATACAGTATTTTCAGGGAAGGATTCTAGATATCATGAGAAAATCATATACAGATCCCTTGCAGAAGAAGCTGGCCTACACTGCCATATAATGCAGTTTGAAACTGCATGATATGGTCAGAATAGACTCATACAATGCATGGAGCATTATACGAGTCTATACTGGTCAGTATGGACTCATATAATAAGACTCATAGAATGCATAGGGCATTCTATGAGTTGGCACTGACCACATAATACAGTTTCAAATTGTATTATATGGCAATTCAGATGGGATTTCTGCTATAGAATTTGAGTACTGTAATTCAAGGGAGTTGTGTTTTGCAGAGAAGTCTGAGTACCTCACCAAACTACAAATCCTAGGATTCCTTATGATCGAACCACTGTAGGTAAGCTGGTAACACTGCTGTAATTGTAGTGTAGATAAAAGCTGAGATCTGAAGAAAATTATATCACAAGTACAGTGACTACTAGTCTCCAAACCATTATTAGTTATAATATAATTGTTGGTGATGCAGTTTACCAAGGTATTGGTTAATTACATGAGCAGCTAGCTTCCTTCTTTTCCAAAGTGTTAAAAGCAAAATGAAAAATTGCTACACATTACTCAGTCAAAAGACTAGTATATTTGAACATCCCTCTGAAGAGTATTAAGCTTTAGCTGTTTTGTCACATCTGCAAAAACTGTGGTAGCCAAATAATGAAACACAACTGAAGAACAGATTTCGTACGGTATGTTGCTTGGCAAAATTAAGGGAACTGAATTAAATAATCAAAGGATAGAAGATACAGCAGAGAAAGCTTTACTAGAAGCTTGCATGCTTTTATTGTTGATCTGAAACAAAACTATCATTGACATGAATACACATGATTGCTTTTCAATACTGTGATCTTAATATCTATGTTGGAGATAGGAATATGCTTTTTAGTGCATTCTGTATTATGTTGGCACATATGTATCAAAATGTTTTTTTCTCATTGCATTTGCAGTATATACGCACTCAGCTTGTGCCTCATCATATTTACTCATATTTACTCTTATACCAAATGCTAAGCCAGCTCAATGTTGCTCCCAAGGGGGATGTGGCAGGGTAGGAAAAGAAAAATCTTCCCCACATTTCAGAACAGATGTGACTATTTTTCAGGGACATCTATTGTTCTGGCTAAGTCAAAAGCATCAGGCAGCAAGGGTTACTTCTACAGAAAAAAAATGCATGTGGCCGTTTACCAGGAATATATTTCCCAATATAAAAATCCCTTTGTGTCTTGTTTTAATAGCTTTGCTTAGAGTCAATATTTTATTTCATGTACCTGTAAACGTTTAAGTTTCAAACACTGTTTTATCCAACACATGGTGGCTTTGGAGGGCACCAAGCTTTCTTCCATAGCCAAAGCAACTGTTGGAGGGGGAACTGTGGTTCAGAGAGCATAGCAAACAAAGCATTGCCTCGGAGCCAGCAGCCCTTTCCCCTCTGTGGTTGCTTTGGAGACTAAGGGAGCACTCTGTCCAGCTTCATCCCATTGGGTGAATCTGCCACTCCTTCTGTTCCCTGAAAGCAACCTGCGGTCAAACAGCTTAGCCAAAAATTAACCTCACTGTCCTTAGGGATAGGATTTGCATGCTTTTCTCTAAATACAGGGATACCTTTCAGCAAGAGGAGAATATGCTCAACCCTCGCTGAAAGCTAGGTGGGTTTTTTAGGATGGTGATGGAGAAATGTAAGAATTACAGGGTGTTTCAAAAAGATGGACCCAATTTGGAATCCCTATATCTCAGCAACCACAAATTGCCCATTCTTACCCCTTGAAACGGTGGGGCATAAGAGTTTCAAATGATGACCATTAGATGCCCAGCGCACAAACAGCCCCCAGCCTCACTCATCCACAAGATGGTCCTATTGAGACATTCTCCATTTGCGGATCTTTTATTTATTTATTTATTTATTCGGTCTTGTATACCGCTCCTTCCGGCAGGCTCGGGGCGGTTTACATACAGCAGCAAACATACAATGTACAACAAAAGCAATAAAACAACAACCAATGGATAAAATTACATAAAATGTCATCAGCAAAACAATGGCTTTTTAGATTGGCTTTTGGCCTGAAATGGTTAGTAAAACTTGATATTCATTAACTGTTTGGAACTTTAGGTGTAATTGTAATATGTTGCCAGCGTGAAATATATTGCTTTGAAATTGGGTACATCCTTTTCAAACATGCTATATTTTAACTTTGCGGTATTGTTTAAGTTTATGGTGTAGCTCAGTGGTTCTCAACCTGTGGGTCCCCAGATGTTTTGGCCTTCAACTAGAAATCCTAACAGCTGGTAAACTGGCTGGGATTTCTGAAAGTTGTAGGCCAAAACACCTGGGACCACTGGTGTAGCTCATAGTGATCGCTTTAGCCGGGCTGCCACTAAGGAAACAACTAGAAGGTAAACAAGTTTTGGTTTTGCAGACATGGCTGAGGTTATCCAAACCTGCTTGTTTCATGGAAGGTGATGCAAAGTGTCAACAATAGCCATATTGCACTGGTAACACAAAAAATGAGCTGAAGCATTTCTTGTCATAGCATCCTTTTCTTCACATATAAAATAAAAAGGAAAAATGTATGGTTCCATAACTGAAACATAGGCCAATTTCCCTTAATGTATTTTCAGAATTGAGCTGCGTTGGTCTGCAAATCAAAGAAAACTTTTCTGGATGTTTTGGAATCTGGAAAACTTTATTAGTCAAAGATTCAGGGTAAGAAGTGAAATTAATGATTGTACCAAAAAGGATCAATCATTTATAGGGGGACATTCTTTGAAAGCTAATTCTATTTATTTTAGGAAAACTGTGCTTCTAACTAAATTTTTTTAGGAGTGTACCATTAACTTAGACTAGTTTGTTATGGTCTAAAGTAATGTCATAACTTGCAAAATGCAGGAGAAAAATCATTCTGTTGTGATGACAAAACGTAACCAGCCTTCACCTACCTTATCTTTCTTATCTTGCCTAGCATAGGGAAAACATGGTATTACTGCAGTAACACGGGAGGATGACGCAATCTTGCAAGCGTTGATCATGATGAGAAGTTCCATCAAGTTGTCATTGATTTCGCCACAACCACTCTGGATAATGTACACATCTTCTCCTCTTACGCTTTCGCCAATCTCGACACTGAAAGAAAGAGGGAGGCATAATAGCTAAGCTTTTAGAGAAGCTGGTTAGCACTTGGCTTTAACCAAACTACTTCAAATGTTTAATGACACACTTTATTCTTTTCAAGGACTTTGCAAGAACATTCATTCCAGAAGCCAAGAGGATATTGTCTGCACATCTGTTAAAGGCTAATGTTTTCTTGTCTGTTTTGATGTGGTGCCCAAAAGTAATTTGAAGGGGAAAAACCAAAACAAAATAAAACACACAAGTGAATTTTAGATATATAAACCTAAAAACGAAACAACCATATACTATTTATGACTACAAGTACGTGACTATTAAAATAATAAAACAAAGACAAAACCAAAACACATACATATGCAAACAAAAACATAAGCTTAGTACTTTCCACTCTGTCTGATGCTTATATCCCTTCTTAGTCTACTCATTTAAAATATTATATAGTCACATTCTTCTTTTGACAAACTCTACTATTTCATGAATCCCACAGTTGACAAATGCCCCCATTGTTGTTTGGAAAAGGCAATTGCAGTTTCTGTAAGTTGAAGCTCTTCTCTGAATGCAATTTTCCTGCTTCTTGGAAGAGGTTTGGACTGGATGGCCCACAAGGTCTCTTCCAACTCTATGATTCTATGACCCTGACTAGTATCATTCTACTAGTGTTGAGTCTTCAAGGTATGGAGCAAGGAGATGGTAATGAATTACAAGCACTTCTGACCTGATGAACAAAGACATTTTAGGGCTAAATGAACTCCTATACATTGGATAACACAAGTTATACAATACCATCTGGCTATCTTCCAAATACCATTGGTAAAGTACATAAATTATAACACTGTTATAAGGCTGCAGTGTAATACTATAGAAAAACATTACGATTTTCCAGATAATGGGTAGCTCATCTGAACTTCGCACTTCAAAGACATGACATATTTTGTAGACTTCTCTAGTGTTTCTGGTTACTGTATTTTCTGACTACTTTTTAACCCAGGAAAATCTTCTCAAAACTCAGGGGTCGTCATATGCTGAGTGTCATCTTATAGGGTGGGTGCTGAAACTTCCAAGCCGGACTGGAGAATCTGTGGTGGAGGGAGCTCAGAAATGGCTGCAGCCACAACCCCCGCCATATGCGGCGACCATATGAAAGCAGCAAGGGCGGCGCTGTACGAATATGGTAGAAGAAAATTCACTCACCAGGATTGGTGGAAAGAAGTGACTTAACGTGGTCCCAATGATGAGGTGACGGGGCGAAGGGCAGAGCAAGCTGCAGATGTCCGAGACACCCATGGTATGGAAAAAGAGATAGTATGGCACTGTGACCAGAAAAACAGGCCTCTTTCACCTGTCTGGCCCACCCTTGTATCCTATTACCATAGCTCCTCTGCCTCTCAGATCTCGCTCCTGAGGATTGTAGTGAAGCGGTGCAGGTGCACATGTGCAAGATCTGAGAGGCAGAGGAGGTGGTAGAGTAATAGGAAAATTACCATACTAAAATCAAATCTGATGATTTAAAAAAAAATATTTGGTGTGTATTGGAAGAGAGGTAGTCTTATACGGCAAGTATATCCTAAATTCTATATTTTAACTGGAAAAGTTGGCAGTTGTCTTATACACTCAGTCACTTTATACACCAGAAAATACGGTATTCAACATTTGTTATTTTTCAGTATTAGACAGAAAACTACTTAATCCAATTCTAAGTATCTTTATTCCCCTTTCCCCTTGCAGCATGGTCTATTTGAGACTTCTTTCACACATTATTGCACAGATACATTTGCCATGAATTACGCATTGAACAATGAGTTTTGGCCCTGATCACCGAGCCAATACACTAAACTTGGTTGTCACATCCATAATTGTTACATTTTCTTCAGGGGTATAAATGTATAAAGTGGATCTAGCAGATCATACAAAACTGGTTCACTCTTTACAAATCAGGCAGAATTAAGTGAACAGGACCCACTAGTCTCAAAATGAATCTTAAACCCATTTTTACTACAAGTCAATGATTTTAAAAGAGCTTAAACTATAGCCTGATTAATCCAAGAGCTTGCATCAGTTATTACTGTTACAACATTTTATTCCAGTTGCATATCAAGGGCAAAATTACTAATTAACCATCAAAGTTCTCCTCCACCCCCCAAGTTTAAACAAGGGCACGAGACAGGCGCAAGGGCAATCAAAAGAGATCTTCTCCCGGTAGGACATCTGTATTTGTTTTATGCAATTTATCAGGACTTTCAGAACACAGCAAATGAAGTGACGTACAACACAATGACTTTTCAAAATGCAAATTCCAATGTTATTTGGCTTTGTACTATGAGAGAAGGGTTTGACCTATGGTCTGATCCTACATATGACTAGCATGCCCCAGAACCATTCACTAAGTGCTCCTACTTGGGGGCAGTTAAGTTAGACTACTGCTAAGTATTCATTTGGCTCAGCAAAGAAGACATACAACTGCAGATACTGCTTGAGCTGGAAGGTCCAATGACAGAAGAGGCAAATCAAAGAAAAATGACAGAGTGTTTTCTCCTGTGCCATAAGAATATCCAGCTTTCATATTTAACATTGCATCATAACTGAATGTACCGTAATTGCCACTTAGCTGTTGAAAGTAGAAAATCCAGCCAGCCATGACTTATATGTGACCTTGCTCTCTGTTAGACTGAGCAGGTTACTAAGGAAGAGATTTGCTGGCTTTTCCTTTTAATTGTATCACATGGTTTTAAATTATGAACTCAAGACAACAGACTGCTCGCCTGGCTATATGAAACGCCTCATCTCAGCTTATCTTCTGTACAGGTTTATTTCCTCCAGTCCCTGAATACACCCAGATCAAATGGAAGATGCGGCAGAAATACATATACACTTAACATTGAACTCTTGTAGTTATTAGAACATGTATTGAAAGTGGAAAAGAAGAAGAAGAAAGCAAAGAGAACAAAATCATTGGAAAATGGATAGAACAAGAGCAGGTGAAAGTAGTACGGAATATATACAGTTTATTCCTATACAGGTTGAGTATCTCTTATCTGAAATGCTTGGAACCAGAATTGTTTGATTTTGAGATACCTGTATTTGTCATATATGTCGCTATGAGGTTATTTTGAAGACTGGATCAAATTCTAAACACAAAAGATATTCATATACACTTTATAAACATTGCCAGAGAGTAATTTTATATACAATATTTTAAAATAATTTTGCACACAAATCAACATTTGTATACAATGGACCATCAGAATGCAAATATGTCACTGTTGCAGTCATACATTCACAAATTTAGGACGATTTCAGATTTACAGATGAGGGATACTCAACAGGTATCATGGTAAAGTTAATTAAAAGCATTAATGCTCATGTTCATAACATAGCAGTCCAAAATAAACCAACAGCTATGTTCACAGAGGGCAACAACCTTCAAAGAACACCTTAACAATAATTAAACTAATAAAACCCCCAAGAGCCAGGATAGCATGGCATATAATCAAAGTCATCTTAAAATACCAAGGTTAATAATGAAGCATTTAAAAATGATTTACTTTGTAAGTAGGACATGATTGCATAATAACTTGAATAACTGGCTTTCACAACTAAAGAAAGAGAGGTTCAAATTGTGAACAAATTGTGAGTAAATAATAATAACACCACAATACAATTTAAAAATACACCATATAATCAACATTATTTAATAGCATTAAATAGTAATATTTTTATTAATGTTTTTAATGCTTTTTAATAATGTTGATTAAATGGTGTATTTTTATATTGTATTGTGGTGTTGCGGCCTGTAGTGCTGCAAATATAAGCCGTGCTGAGTCCCCCTGCGGGGGTGAGAAGCTATGGGGTACAAATACCATAAATAAATAATAAAATAATAAATACATAACTTTATTTGTGTACTGTTACTCCATCTCCCTAAAGGAACTCAGGGCAGCCCACATATGGGACAAAATGTTCAACCACTGGGGTGAAATCCACAAAACTTTACATTCACCCATAGGGGATGCAAAAAGTGTCTCTCCATGACACATTTGGGTTTAGACACATTTATATAAAAAGTCGTTTTCAAGATATTCTGAATCCAACATAAAATTTAAAGATAACCCCCATAACTGTGGATTATGCTTGGAAGCATAAACATGACAGATTTTCTACAAGGATATAAAATACTTGCACAGGCATGTCCCTAACCACTGCTTTCTAAACTAATGGAGGCTTTTGATAACTCATCAAAATCAGCCACATAAACATTAACTGTAGTCCAATCTTAATTTAACCAAAAGATACCCCACTGTGGCCACGTCTAGACTTCACCAAAATGGGTGCAGTTGGCATGCAAGTCATAGGTGTTATCTTGGCACCCAACAACAAGCCTGTGTGCAAGAGAACTCCCATACTGATTGTTTTTTTTCTAGAAGATGAGAACAAGTCTATTGAAAACAAACTTGTCTGGGTAACAGATTTCTTGATTTCAATTCAGTTTGTGAAGAGCTTATTCCAGCCATTACTGCATTCAGATCCCAGCTGATGATATGAACACCTTTCCTGGAATCAGATGGAAATCAGAGAAATATCTCTGTCATTTTTAATAATGATAAGAATGAACTCTGAATCCAGATGATCTCTCTCAAGAGATTTGTGTAGGTGTTCAAAAGGAAAAGACAGAATCTCAGGTAGTACTACAGGTGAAATGTGGGACACCATCTTCTGACCACCCAGAGAAGACCTAAACCATTAAAAAATGATGGCCCCAAGACTCATGCATATGAAATGATCCAGAAGGCTTGCATAAATGTTGGCATCAAGGGCTGCTAAGAAAGTCAGAAGAGGCCACAAGGCACTCACTTCCCATTCTGGTTTCTTTCTGACCAAAGTAGTATCTGCTAGATCTCAAAACTAGACCTCAATTCAGACAGAAATGGGTCTACTGCGAGATAGATGGACTCCAAGGCTTGGCAGGCTGCAGCACCAGGGAGATCATGCCCCAAGTAGGAGTAGCATCATGGCTGATCTGGGGTGGCAAACCCCTAATACAACACTTCAAAGCCTATTTAAGGTAGTGATGGGGGCTTTTTTCACTGACTAAAATGAGCTAAGACTTTTAGAAAGGTTGTTGGGAATGTCGAGTGCTGCAATGGATCTACAAAATGAACACCCATGGTCCATGTACTAGATTATTCCTACCGTGTTTCCCCGAAAGTAAGACACCCCCGATTGTAAGACGTATCGGGGGTGTCTGGGGGGTCGGCTTATATAAGCCATACCCCGTATATAAGCCGTACCTCGTCCCGCCGCCGCCGCCGAATCCGGAGGTGTGCCGCGGCACACCTGCGGCACACCTCCACGGCACACCTCTTCGCCAGGGCTCCAGGCAAGGGAGGGGAAAGGAGCCAGGGCGGGAGGAAGCGGCGACGCGTCACTGTGACGCTGCGATCCTCACCACGCCCCTGGCTCCTTTCCCCCTCCCTTGCTTGAGGAAAGAAGGGGGAGAGGGAAAGGAGCCAGGGCGTGGTGAGGAGCGCCGCGTCACAGTGACGCGTCGTCCCTTCTCCCCGCCCCTGGCTCTCTTTCCCCACCCTTGGAAGGGAGGAGGAAGAGAGCCAGGGGCGGGAGAAGGGACGACGCGTCACTGACGCGTCATCACTTCGTCCGCCCATGGCTCTCTTCCTCCTCCTTCCAAGGGTGGGGAAAGAGAGCCAGGGGCGGGGAGAAGGACGACAAGCGTCACTGACGCGTCATCGCTTGCGTCCCGCCCATGGCTCCCTTCTCCCACCCTTGGAAGGGAGGAGGAAGAGAGCCAGGGGGGGGGAGAAGGGACGACGCGTCACTGACGCGTCATCGCTTGTCCCGCCCATGGCTCCCTTCTCCCACCCTTGGAAGGGAGGAGGAAGAGAGCCAGGGCGGGGGAGAAGCGACGACGCGTCACTGACGCGCGTCATCGCTCGTCCCGCCCATGGCTCTCTTCTCCCACCCTTGGAAGGGAGGAGGAAGAGAGCCATGGGCGGACGAGCGACGATGGCGCGTCAGTGGCGTCGTCCCTTCTCCGCCCCTGGCTCTCTCTTCCCCACCCTTGGAAGGGAGGAGGAAGAGAGCCATGGGCGGGACGGGCGTGGAGCGTCAGTGACGCAGTCGTCCTTCTCCCCGCCCCTGGCTCTCTTCCTCCTCCCTTCCAAGGGTGGGGAAAGAGAGCCAGGGGCGGGAAGGGACGACGCGTCACTGTGACGCTGCGATCCTCACCACGCCCCTGGCTCCTTTCCCTCTCCCTTCTTTCCTCAAGCAGGGAGGGGGAAAGGAGCCCTGGCCACAGTGACGTCGCCGCTCTCCTCCCGCCCCTGGCTCCTTTCCCCTCCCTTGCCTGGAGCCCTGGCGAAGAGGTGTGCCGTGGAGGTGTGCCGCGGCACACCTCCGGTTGCGGCGGCGTGGCGGCGTGGGCGTGGCGACGGGCACGTCTTGGGTTATATAAGACGTACCCCGAACGCAAGACGTAGGGGGACTTTTGGGGGGGAAAAGAAAGTAAGACGCTGTCTTACTTTCGGGGAAACACGGTATCTCTTGTCTAAAAATCTATTTCTACCTAAGAAGTTGAGAATGTCTATATTATGTATATATGACAAAGTCATATTTTGACAAATACTATGGACAAAATGATCTTTAAAAAAGTAACTTGAGGAAACACTTAAAATTAATAAGATCTCTGGCAACACAGTTAGGTGAAAACATAACTGGATTTCATAAAAGCAGAGTGTAGCAGAGTACTAATTGATTTATTTTTGGTGCTTTAATTCCCACCCTTAAGAGGAGTCTTAGAGAAGATAACAATGTATAGAAATCAATCATATATGAGAAACCTACAATCTACAGCATGGATAAAACAGAGTATTTAAAAATATCTAATCAATAAAGAAGACTGCCTGAGCAGTTCTGTGCACACTTATCCAAAAGCACTGATTTCAGTTGAACTTGCTTCAAGACACATGTCTCTAAGGCAGTGGTTCTCAACCTGGGGTCCGTAGATGTTTTTGGCCTCCAACTCCCAATTGTTAGGATTTCTGTGAGTTGAAGGCCAAAATATCTGGGGACCCACAGATTGAGAACCACTGACCTAGAGGGTCATAAGATTCCCACTCCTGTAGTTAGTTTACCCTTAATAATTGCAGATTTTGACTTTTACAGATTTGATTGGAAGAAAAAGCCAAAATATTGTTTATTTCCACATATGACATAAACATATGACACAGAGGATCCGGAAACAGATTTGTTGCGTAATGCATGGGCCTACTGTAGAACATAATTTATTAATATCTACAACGCAATATATAATAATAATAATAATAACTACAACATTTATGAGTCGCCCTCCACGGAAAGTGCTCCGGGCGACTTACAGGATCATAACAACTACATACGCGACATGACACAGGAGGAAAGGCAGGGGGTGGGGAAAGGGAGGAGGGGGCAGGGAAAGTCCAGGCAACGATGGCCCGCTAAGGCATCATCCCGCCATCAAAGGATGGCAGGCAAGGGGGCCTCAGCAGGATCGTTTGCATCCAGGCACAAGGAGGGGACGGGGCCCGCGAGCTCCCGTGTGGGAGCCTGCGTTCGCAGCTCCAACCCGTCCGCCAAGAGTCCTTGTTGTCCTTCGTGGTAGGTGGGCAAAACCCTTGGAGCTTCGACTGCCTGTGGCAGGAGCTCCAGAAGGTCCTGGTCGAAAACGTCCTCCGAGGCGGCATCGACTTCTGTCTGGGCCGGCCTTCAACCGGTGGAACCACGAGGAGACTGGGTCTGTCGTCCCGGCCCTCTCTGGGGAGGGTCGGCCCTGTCCCCCAGTCCGTGGTCCGGGTAGGTACACAGTGTCCTTCCTTCCGCTTCCGTTTTCGTCTCCGCCTTTTCCTGGGGCACCGCTGCTCCCGGGCAGTGCCGGGTGCAAGGTCCTCCAGGGGCGGGAGTTCCGATGGCCGACTGCATCCGGGTGCGGAGCCCTCTGAGGGCGGGGCCTCCAGCAGCTGGTTGCTGCTTCCGGGTCCCGTTTCTTCCCAGGATCTGGACACATGGTGTGGCTGGGCATTCTCAAGGCCACCCGCCATGTTGGGCCTCTCCTCATCCAGCAAGCTCCCCAGTTCCTCGCAGCCCAACGCGGCCGGAAGCCATCCGGGGGGTGGGCCAGGACAGCCGAGACGCTGAGGGAGGCCGGCGACGAGTCCACAGCCACCAGCGGGTCTTCGGGGGCCGCCGCGGGATCCTCAGAGCCCCCAGGTGTCTCCTCCAGTGAGAGCTGGTAGGTGGTCAAAGAGTCGAGCTGTGCATCCTGGCTCTGTGGCCGGCTAGGATCTGCCGTAGCTCCTCCGGACGTCTCAGCCGTCTCTGAGGTCTTGTCGCCCATCATAGTTGACATGTCTCCAATGTAAGGGGCCTGCCTCTCCCAGTTTGGATCCGGATCCTCCAGGGTCCCTCCAGCATTGGAGGCAGGCCCGGCCAGGTCCGGCTCCGGGGCGCTTGTGGGGAAATCCCAGGATCTGTCCCAGGTGAAGTCCTGGTCTGAGTGGGGTTTCCGCAGGGAGTTACCCCAGTTACCGGGTTCCTGGTTCAGGATTGGGACCTCCAATGCAGGGATCCCCATTAGCCCTAGTAGACCCCCGAACCTCTTTCCAAAGTCCGAGAAATGGGCCATGAGTTTGGTATACTCCTCAATCAGCTCGGCATACGCTTGAGGGTCGAGTTTGTCCGAGGGAAAGTCCTGGGTCACTTGGCACGGCCTTAATGGCGAGCTGCTCTTTTGGGTCGCCGGCGCCTTGAGTAGCCGGGGTCCCAGGTTGGCTGCCCGCTTAGCCTCTGCCCTCTGGGGGGTCGGTAGGGTCGATCTTAAGGAACGTCTTCTGCCAAGCGATCTTAAGAAGCGGGCGCCGGAGGCAGTCACCGGCCGGATGACCCATCCGTCTTTCAGTGGCTTCGGCGTCTTAGGTGTCCTCTGGGGCAGTTCTGCAGCCTTCCCCAGCCAGACCAAGCTGCACGGGGTCTGGGGGTCTCCAAGAACGACCCCCTGGGGCTGCCGGTCGGCCGGCGTCACCCTCGGAGGGGAGCGGAGGGGCCGATCAGTCATATCCAAGAAATCTGAGAGACTAAGCCGGAGCTCACCCGAAGGGAGCTCCACAGCGGTCGCCATCTTGGAATAGAGATCCAAGATCCAATAAGGACTTTACTGTGCATGTTTTTTTAAATGTGCCACATGACAAATTATGTTAAGATTTTTCACTGAAATAGTACAAGCTCTTCTCAACACCCCTGCCCTTTGAAAACTCCCTCCGCATGTCACAGCAGTGGATTTGTTAAGGGCTGTACTAACATGCCTGCATATAAACAGCCTGCATGCAGTTTAGGGAGAGACTAGCCTAAAAGGGCCAGCCAAGGTATTGACTCTGGAGCTTGCCCCCTAAGCTGGTCCAAGAGAACAAGGGTTTGTTGACCCTCAGAGCAAGGCTTATCAATGTACATAGGCAGTTGCCGCCAGGCTTGTGTGGAAGGGCTTTGGATTTTCCTGGGAGATTACCAGAATTTTAATATTGAGCCATATAGTTAATTGTTCACTTCTATTACTGCGTCAATTGAAACCACATTGCAAACTCTACGAACGGTGCTTCAACGATAGCTGAACAAACACAGCCAAGAAAGCTGCTGTAATAATGTTAAACGAGATCGTAACGTTCCTAACTTGCTTACTACAGGAAAGAGGCTAATTTTATATTCTCTGTTTGGTAGTTATATTCTGTCTTTTTTACACCAATTTAATAAAAGGGACAATGGATACATCCTTTCTCATATAATAACACATTTCTAATCCAAAAAGCCAGTGAGAATACAAAGTCCTTAGATTAGATAGCATATTATTAAGGGTAAATATGAATTTCCATCTATGTTGCTTTCTCTCTTATACCCACTGCAATAAACACAGACATGGCTTTTGAAAGGCAATATGAAAACATCTATTAGTATATACACCACTATATCTGTGCATCTGGAAATAAAGAAAGCATGTTTGCAACCCGTGAAACAACCAAAGATAAAACTGCAGCCATCACAATAATCTACCAACAGTGTTTCAATTTTTATTCATCAGTCAAGTATTTCCTCTGGACTGATCAAATAAAGAACGTTAAACAAGCGAAACAAGTGTTTGAATATGACACTATATCATGCATTAACATTTTTTTTGTGTCAGGAGCAACTTGAGAATCTGCAAGTTGCTTCTATTGTGAGAGAATTGGCCATCTGCAAGGATGTTGCCCAGGAAATGACTGGATGTTTTACTATCCTGTGGGAAGCTTCTCTCATGTCCCCGCATGAGAAGCTGGAGCTGACAGACAGGAGCTCACCCCGCTCCCCAGATTTGAACCGCCGACCTTTCGGTCAGCAGTACTGCTGGCACAAGGGTTTAACCCACTGCGTCACCAGGGGCTCTTCACTAAGTACTCACTAAGTTACTATCTCTCAGACTAACCTATACCACAGTATTGTTAGGACCAAAAGAATCAGTCTGATCTCTTTCAAAGAAGGACTGGATACCAAGAGAAATTATGCAATTCCCTAAAGCAACTATTTTACCATTGCAGCAAGTCTTAATTAGTATATGATTATATTAGATGAATAGACCAATGAACTGAAAGCATATAAAATATGGCTCCATAACAAAAGCAAAAACTCTGAGCAAAGGAGGATCAAATATAAAATTTTGATGTGGAGTCAGATTAAAGTAACCTGAGTCAACTATTTCTTAAGGTGATATTCACCTTGAAATATTTAAGTAAATTGGAATGCTAAAGATTTTTGGTGGCAGAAAAAAACCGGCAAGCAGTGAGGCATTGCAGAGCTATGGGATAACATTTTGGGGTATGGAAACTCTATCAAGTACTCACTAAATTACTGTATATACTTGAATATAAACCTAGTTTTTCAGCTGTATTTTTAGGCTGAAAAACTTCCCCTTGGCTTATACTTGAGTCAAGATTATTTATTATTTTACTCTGTTATTATTTTATTACATTTATTATTTTGCGCTATTATTGTTGTTTTTATTACATTTCCATTATTTTACTGTATTATTTTATTAGATTATTTCACTCTCATTATTATTGGAAGGATACGTAAGCACATATACATTGAAGAAGGCTAGAATAATGGTTCAATCAGAGTTGGACAGTCTTATCTTAAATTACAGTTTTATGTAAATATTCAAAAACATTTAACCTGCTGAAGACTCGGTTAATGCAATCTTATTGTTATCTATTTTTATTTTGAAATTTATCGCTAGCTGCTGCATTTCCAACCCTGGAGAGGCCCTGCTCTCGCTGCTGCCTTCGTCGCAGATCTGGTTGGCAGGGATGAGAGAAACGGCCTTCTCAGTGGTGGCCCCTCAGCTATGGAACACCCTCCCTAAGGACATTCGATTGGCCTCTTCCCTCCTAACATTTCGAAAGAAAGTAAAGACCTGGCTGTTCGAGCAGGCTTTCGCAGATGCAGTATAACGGTTTAATTATGACTATGGAATGATATGACAACGCGATGGAAAATGTTTTTAATAAAGAGATGCTGAGAACTGCATTTTATGGTTTTAGTTGTTTATTGTTTTATATAACTATTGTATTAATTGTTTTGATTGTATTTTTATCTTGTCGGCATATTCTGCCATATGTTAACCACCTCAAGTCGCCTTCGAGCTGAGAGGGGCGATATAGAAATACAGTAAATAAATAAACCCTTATACTTGAGTTGATCTGTTTTTCCAGTTTTTTGTGGTAAAATTAGGTGCCTTGGCTTATATTTGGGTCGGTTTATACTCGAGTATATACAATACTACCTCTCCACCTAATCTACCCCATAGACCAGGGGTGCTCACACTTTTTCAGCATGCGAGCTACTTATTAAAACAACCAAGTCAAAAAGATCTACCTACCCATATTTTGATAGAAGAAATAAGGGACATTTACATGATTATTCGCAAAAATAAGGGACACTTCATAAATTGCATCCAGACAAGAGTTCCTTCTCCCACCCTGACATAATTCCAGATATAAACAGGCAGAATTAAAGCACACAGACCTTTCCGTTGCAAGGCCATTCAATGCTGATCAATGTAGCCAAGCAGATGAACTCCTCACAGTCACCAAAGCCTCATTCAGCTGCCCATGCCTCGTTCTGGTTGTCCTCCCTCATGGCTCCTTCACGCACCGCCCCACGCTCCAAAAAGTGCTTGCGGGGGCCGGGCGCCCGCCCCCTCCTTTGCTCTGCTACCCTCCTTCTCCCCCCCCCCCCCTCAGGCCACGCTGTGACGGCACTGAGGATGGAGGTGGGGGAGTTGTCCCAGAGGCAGCGGATGGTGCATGCACAAGGTGCGCCCCATCCGGCTGCAATCGACCTCCTTTGGACCCGCGATTGACTGGCCGATCGCGATCGACTTTGTGGTCAAACCTTCCCTAGACTTTAAAATACTCGTTCCCAGAGGCAAAATGAAGACCATTCCTGATGTGTTCCACAGGGCAAGGGAATTTACCACTAAAGATCTGGGAGATTGCAAGCAGAGGGATGGAAAACTCCACTGACCTAATATTGATCCCGTAACTTTGCAGTTAGCTCATTAAAAATGAAAGACTAGCAAGAATGGGATGCGGCTTTAGCAATTAACCAGCCTGGTATGTTAGCACCTGTAACGTGTGCCATAAACAGCACATGAACTTGTTTTATATAATGGTGAGTAAATATTTTTTGTTAAACAGCCAATCAGAAAAAAAAGTCATCAAGTCATATAGTATTACACTTAGACAATAAAAAGCCACACATGTAGGTTAGGTGACATCTAGGAGTCTTAGTAGACTGCAAGCTGAACATGATTCAACAGTGTGATGCTGCAGCTAAAAATGCCAGTGCAAATCTAGTCTGCATCAATAGGAATATCGTGTTGGATCAAGGGATGCCATATTTCCCCCTATTCTGCCTTGGTCAGACCTCACCTAGAATAAAACTATGTCCAGCTCTGGGCACAACAATTCAAAAACGATTTATTTATTATTTATTATTTCAATTTATATACCACCCTTTCCAACAGGCTCAAGGTGGTTTACAACATGTAAACATACATTCAGTAAAATAGCACTAAAACAATAAAACACCAGAGCATTAAAACGATGAATCTATCAGCACACAGAAGAGCATGGCTAAGAGTTAAATGCCTGCCAAAAGAGAACTGTCTTGCAAGCCTTCCGAAAAACGGGTAGCTCATTGATCACTTGGACTTCGGCTGGTAAGGCATTCCACAGGTTCGGCACCACAACAGAAAAGGCTCTCTGCCTAGTAGAGGATAGCTGAATGGACCGCATAGAAGGGACTTTTAACAGGTTTTGGTCCTTCGACCGAAGGGATCTCTGGGGAACATATGGGAATAGAAGGTCCCTCAAGTACACCAGCCCCAGACCATACAAGGCCTTAAAGGTCAAGACCAACACTTTGAAGGTGATCTGGTACTCAATTGGCAGCCAGTGCAGTTGTCACAGAATTTGAGTGGTATGGCTCCTGGCCGGTACTCCAGCCAGGAGTCTAGCTGCGGCATTCTGCACCAGCTTAAGTTTCCGGATAACCGCCAAAGGTAGACCAATGTAGAGGGTGTTACAGTAGTCTAATCTTGAGATGACCGTCACCTGAATCACTTTCTCTAGCTCATTCCCGGTTAGGTAGGGCGCCAGCTGCCTAGCCTGTCGCAAATGGAAAAAGGCAGATCTGCTGACAGCAGAGACCTGAGCCTCCATTGTCAGCAGTGGGTCCAATTGGACCCCCAGACTCTTTAAAAAGGATGGGCATAGTGCTTCACTGTCCAGAGTAGGCAGCCAGAGCTCACACCCACCCGGGTGACCCAACCATAGGATCTCCGATTTCGATGGATTCACTCTCAAACGGCTGGCTCGTAGCCAACCAGTCATGGCTTCAAGGCATAGCTGGAAAGAATCGGGTACAGAGTCCGGCCGGCCGTTCATCCTCAGCACCAGCTGGGTGTCATCAGCATACTGATGGCACTCCAGACCAAAGCTCCGCAGCAGTTTGGCAAGTGGTCGCATATAGATGTTAAATATTGACAAGAGTCCAGAGAAGGGCAGCCAAAATGATCAAAGGTTTGGAAACCAAGTCTTACGAGGAACAAATGAGGAAACTGGTTATGTTTAGCTTGGAGAAAAGAAGACTGAGAGAGGACATGAGAGCCAGGTTTAAATATGTGAAACTGTGTTTCTCAAAGTGTGCCCCTCCAGGTGTTTTGGACTTCAGTTCCCAGAAATCCCAACCAGCTTACCAGATGTTAGGAATAGTGGGAGCTGAAGTCAAAAACACCTGGAACAGTACTGTTTGAGAAACTCTGATTTGAAAGGATGTCACACCAAAGAGTGGGCAAACTTGTTTTCTGCTGCTCTGTTGGCCACAGGGCAATGAATTCAAACT
The DNA here is from genome assembly GCA_030556195.1 of Anolis apletophallus. Lineage (NCBI taxonomy): Eukaryota > Metazoa > Chordata > Lepidosauria > Squamata > Anolidae > Anolis > Anolis apletophallus. The sequence goes on from JARBWK010000004.1 coordinate 68,374,779, forward strand.
GGGGGGGGGGGGGGGATTCCATCTAAATATTATGAAGAACTTCCTGATGTTAATAATTACTGTTTGGCATTGGAATATGGTGTCACAGAGTATGCTAGAGTCTCCTTCTTTGAAAGTTTTTAAGCAGAGGGTGGGCGGATGGTCATCTGTCGAGGGTGCTTTGGACTGGATGGCCCTTGGCGTCGCTTTCCAGATATTATTCGATGGAAAATAGGATTGAGCTTTTGAGAGGAAGAACTAGCTGCCTGAACAGAACAGAGAAACTATCCTTATAAACTAATTTAAAAACCAGACTGCTCTAGTATGCTTTACATCAGTTATTGCAATTTCTGTCCTAACCTGTTCTTGGTTGGTTTTTGCAACCACTGTCCGAACAATTGGAGTCACTTTCAATGGCGAGTTTTATGTTTCGGGAAACATAGTAATAAGCTCCTTTTGATTACACATGTGAAGCGGAGGCGATTAGTACACAGAGTGCATATTCTAAGCTCCTGGGAAGGTCACATGCTAGAAAATTAGAGGAAGCAGAAAAAGTAATGGTGCTACTGCTCTCCAAGTCAATCTCGGATAGCTGAAAGGCTACGTACACAGACTTGAAATCAACAGGTCTTACTTCTGAACAAGTATGCCTAAATTCAGAAATGCAAGTGCATCCAATATCAAGGTTATCAATGTAAAAATAATCCAGAACTACATAATCATTTTACAAGTTCATTTTCATGGGCATTCATGGTGTTCTCTCAGCATCAAAAACAAGGGAAAATGGGAAGGATATGACTCTATGTAGAAATCCCTGTGGCGCAGTGGGTTAAACCGCTGAGCTGCTACAATTGTTGACCAAAAGGTCGCAGGTTCGAATCTGGGGAGTGGCGTGAGCTTCCGCAATCAGCCCCAGCTTCTGCCAACCTAGCAGTTTAAAAAACATGCAAATATGAATAGATCAATAGGTAATGGCACTCCATGAGTCATGCCAGCCACATGACCTTGGAGGCGTCTATGGACAACGCCGGCTCTTTGGCTTAGAAATGGTGATGAGCACCACCACCATAGTTGGACACAACTGGATTTAATGTCAGGGGAAAACCTTTACCTTTACCTTAGAAATCCTCCACAGATTTCACTTTGTTTACATGAACACCAATTGTTCACTTCTCTTCGTATTTCTGATTGTGAGATTATGTTTGCTGTTTTTAATGCAAGAATGGGCAATTCAGGGTTAAGAGTTCTTACTGAATGGGAACGCCCATCAATCCCAGCCAGCAAAGTCAAGTGACAGGCAAGACATCTACGCTGACAGGACAAATGGATCCGGTTTCCTGTTGTTTTGGATTTTAAGCTTCCAGAATCCCTCAAGAAGTGGAAAAATGGGAGCCAAAAACCAAAACATATGAATGGTTAAAGGTACTTAATCCCAGCTCTAAAGATACAATCCATGGGCTACAGCCACCGTTTAGGGATTCTTAAATGTGACTCCTGAAGTCATGAGACACTTGCAGTTTACTGAGGGGTAGCTCCCCCCCCCCCAAATAATTGTCCATGGTTACTAAAACTGTCTGAAAATCCATAAGCATGTGGACAATTTCAACAGAAAGGAGGAAACCATGAAAATGAACAAAATCTGGCTACCAGTATTTAAAAAAAACCCTCTAAAATTATAACAGCAAAACAACACCCCAACACAGGGAAACTCTAGAGAGGAGACAATCAAGGATAGCTAATCACCTCTCAACAAAAGATTCCCCCAGGCACTAACAAGCCACACCAAAAAAACCTGCCAGGCCATCAAATGCTAATCAAGGTGGCCAGTTGAAACATTCACACCTGGCTCCAACAGGCAAGAGCTCTTACTCCCACCCTGGACATCATTCCACAGATATACAGTATAAACCCAATTTTCCTTGTTCCAACAAACCTCATAACCTCTGCAGATGCTTGCCATAGATGCAGGTGAAACGTCAGGAGAGAATGCCTCTAGAACATGGCCATATAGCCCGAAAAAACTACAACAACACAATCCAATAATTTGTTTCCTACCACCCAAACTTTCCCCAAAGTCCAAGAAAAAAAAAGCCAAAATGGCAGCTCAAAATGATGTTTTCTTACATGTCTTTTTCAATAACATTTTTTCTTCCTATGTACAGCACTGTACATGTTCCTGCTCGTATGATCTGGCATGACTCAAGCACAGAAGCGTGTCCTTAGTGATTTTACAAATATACAGGAATGTCTTTTTCCTTAGGTCTTGGAGATGAATTATAAAAAACGGAGTAGTCAAAGAAGAGTTCCTCAGAAAGATCAGGCTGTGAAGCTTTGTAGAAACATCAAACCAAACGTAATGCCTGATTCCTTTTCCTGATCTATGTCCTATAATCCTATCCTGCGTCAATTCAGGAATACCAAAATGTGTCAGTGCAGATCATGTAAAAACGCACACTCCTATCTTAGCAAAACTCACACAATGATCATAAGCCAAACAAAGATCCAGCTGACATTTTCTATAACTGCAAAATATGATTCTTTTCAAGTGTTGCGGAAATGGCATCATAGAGCTTTCAAAGGGTTCATGGATGAAGATATTTGGAGGCTCTGCAATGAATGACGATCAGAAATAAACACAAAGGTGTTGTTAACTCATCATAAACTATGCAGTCAGGTTCCCACGTTTGGGGAAACTTCTGAGTTTCAGGACACCCAAGGTGCAAAGTATGGACCTCGCTTCGAGTAAACCACCTTCACGATTATGCTATGAATTCTTTATTCTGCTGTGCCTTCAAGTCAAGCCTGACTTATGGTGACCCTGTCTCAAGGGTTTTTTTGACATTAATTATTTTGAGGAAGTCTGTCACTGTCTTTTCTTAAGGCTGAGAGGTGTCCAAGATCATGCAGAGGATTTCTAGGGCTGTGTAGGAATTTCGAACCCAGGTCTCTCTGTGATTGGACCGATTATTCTAGTATAATCTTGCCATTAAGTCTAACCGTGTGCGACTCTTGGGAAAGGTGCTCATTTCCATTTCTAAGCGGAAGAACCGGCATTGTCCGTAGACGCCTCCAAGGTCATGTGGCTGGCATTACTGCATGGAGCGCTGTTACCTTCCTGCCAGAGTGGTACCTATTGATCTACTCACATTTGCATCTTTTCAAACTGCTAGTTTGGCAGAAGCTGGAGCTAACAGTGGGAGCTCACCCTGCTCCCCAGATTTGAACTGCTGACCTTTCAGTCAGCAAGTTCAGCAGCTCAGTGGTTTAACCCACTGTGCCACCGGGGGCTCCAATTACTCTAGCTTTTGGCTAATTGAGAAAACCATGGTTTTAGAGATATAGTACAACTCAATATCCATGGTTACCAATGGTCCAAAAAAATACCTTTCTTCAGAAATTGCTGTTGTATTAAACTGCGTTATTGCTGTTGTATTAAACTGCGTTTATGCTATATGTTTTATGTGAACCGCACCGAGCCCGCCGGAAGGAGCGGTATATAAGAGCGAATAATAAATAAATGTCTGTGAGCCTTTCTAGGTCCTTTAGTTCTAGTCTATTGTAAGTTTCCTGTCCAAGTATAGTCAAAATATAAGGTTTGCAGTTATCCACAGTTTCCCCTATGGATACAGAGGTCATATGGTACATGCAAAATAGTTTATGCAATGAGATACCTTGGAGATGTGACCCAGATCTAAACATGGGCTTCATGTTTCAAATACACCTTATAAACAAAGCCTTAAGGTAAGTTAATATGCAATATCTTGAATAATTTTGTTCCTGAAGCAAAGTTTGTGACTATTGAGTCATCAGAAAGCAAAAGTGTCACTGTCTTAGCCACTCAATTTTGAGATTCTGAGTAAAGCTTTTTATGTAGGTTTATAAAAGCAGCCTGTACTCGCTGAACATCCAGGCAAGAACCCCTGACTGTTTGGTGATTTTAACCATCTTATTGCACAAACAGGAAAAAATAATTGCAGCCAGAGGGAAACTTTTCCCTGTACCTCATGTTCCCTTTGCACACACAGGGGACCGTCCCTTGCTGGAGGGAGTATACAGAGAATACAGCAGTTGACTCGTAAGGAGGGACACACTCTCAGCCTCAATAGGAAGGGAAAGGCAAAACCCTTCTGAATGAATCTTGCCACTAAATTCAGAAACAAATTGAAAACTCTCACACACAACAGCAACCCTCAAACTTTGCCACCAAGAGTTCTATACTGTAGAATAAACACTGTTTGAGACCACTTTTGTTATCATGGTCAATAATAAGGAATCTGGGGAGTTTTCGGGTGGTTTTTTTCCCCAACAAGGAGTGTTTTATGTATTTTAAATAGGTTTTTAAGGCCCTAACTTTGGTTGTTGTAAGTTTTTCAGGCTGTATGGCCATGTTCCAGAAGCACTCTCTCTTGACGTTTCACCTGCATCTATGGCAAGCATCCTCAGAGGTTGTGAGGCCTGCTGGAAATGAGGAAAAAGGACTTTACATACCTGTGTGTGGAGTGTCCAGGGTGGGAGAAAGAACTCTTGTCTGCTTGAGGCAAGTGTGAATGTTTCAACTGGCCACCTTGATTTGCATATAATGGCCTAGCGGTTTCAAGGTATGGCCTCTTACTGCCTGGGGGGAAATCCTTTGTTGAGGGGTTATTATTTATGGTATTTATACCCCATTGCTTCTCACCCCCGAAGGGGGACTCAACACGGCTTACACTGCAGCACTATAGGCCAATACACCATAATACCGAAATATAATCCATACAACAATATAATCCACATCACATATAAACATTAAAACCATTACACAGTCATTAAAATCAGTGATTAGCTGTCCCTGATTGCATCTTGTCTGGAGTTCCCCTGTTTTTGAGTGTTGTTTACTCAAAGTTGGCTCTAACTTTGTGTATAAGTTGTGCTTGGTTTCATTCCATTATAGCACTCATTGTCCTTAAGTTTTATATTGTATTGCTTTTAGCACTGTCGGCTGCTTTGAGTTTCTCTTAAGAGAGAATAAGTGGCTAATAATAATAATAATATGTGTGATCCAATACAACATCCAGCAGAGTGATCTTGTTTGCTGTGTACTAATCCTATTGTGTTTCAAACAATAATAATACCAGTCAAGGTGGTCCCAGTGGCGATCAGCATACTGGGTGCAGTGTCTAAAGACCTTGGCCTGCACTTAAACACAAAATTACCATGTCAGCTGCAAAAGGCCACCCTACTCGGATCTGCGTGCATTATTCGCCGATACATCACAGTCTTAGACCCTTGGGAAGTGTCCGACGTGTGATCCAATACAACAACCAGCGTAGTGACCTTGTTTGCTGTGTACTAATCTTGTTGTATTTCAAATAATAATAACAAAAGTGCGCAAGAATGCCGATGTCTCACCAAACTACAAATCCCAGGAGCCCATAGCTTTGAGGTATAGAGTTAAAGTGGTGTCAAGCTGCATACTTTCTACAGTATAGAGCAGGTGTGGGCAAACTTGGGCCTTCCAGGTGTTTTGGACTTCAACTCCACAAGGGGACCCGAGGCAGTTAGGAATTGTGGGAGTTGAAGTCCAAAACACCTGGAAGGCCCAAGTTTGCTCATGCCAAGTGTAGAGCCAATTCCACTTACTTTCCAAGGGTGCATCTACACTGTAGAATTGGTACAGTTTGACACCACTTTAACCACAAAGGCTGAATGCAATGCAATCATGGGAGTTGTAGTTTTACAAGCCCTTCCCCCCCCTTTTGAGTCCCAGGATCTCATAACATTGAGCCATGGCAGTTAAAGTGGAACCAAACTGCATCCATGCTACAGTGATCATGGAGGGTCACGTGTCCTTTCCTCCTTGGGGGGGGGGGGGGGGAGGAGAGGGAGTGAGTCTGGGAATCTTGGGACTGGTTCCCTTGCCCTGCCTTGCCTTGCCTTGCCCTGCCTGCTCACCTGGTCTCCTGGTTGCTGAACTTCTTGGTCACCACTTTGCCCAGATCCAGCCCCAGCCGGTCTGCCACGCGCTGGGACAGGTCCTGGTGGGAGCTGCCGCTGAAAAGCACGATGTTGGGCATGGCGAAGGAGGCGAGGGGCCCGGAGCCAGGCCTGAGCTGCTGGGGAGGAGGAGGAGGAGGAAGGGCCCAGAGAGAGAGAGGGAGAGAGGGAGAGAAAGGGAGAGCGCGCGAGCTAGTCAATGCCGGAGGCCACGCCCCCTCCGCCCCAGGCCACACCCCTCCCCGCGCCACATCGTGAAGGACCGCTTCCTCCAGGATCCAGAGGTTCCACTGGGGCGGAGCCGTGACGTCACCTAAAGGGGGAGGGCTTTGACGCTGCCTCCTAGAAAGGGGACCATAGAGGCGTGAAGGTGAAAAAAGTACAAGAGTGACGCAACCTTTGTGGTGGTTGTTGTTCAATCCCTTCAAGTTCACTTTTAAAAGTCCCTTGGGGGGGAGATAGAGATATTCATAAATAAAGATGATTATTATTATTACTATTATTATTATCCCTTTACGGTTTTGTGGGGTTTTTTTACAAAATGATAATAATAAAAAAAGAAAGTTAAAAGTCATTTTGTCTAAAGAAGAACACTCAGAAAACTTGGAATTCCAAACAGGAAACAATCAGGGCCAGCTTACACCTAACACAGGATCTCCCTCAGGCAGGAAGCGGCCAGGCTTTGGATCTGCAAGGCCATTCAATGCTGATCAAGCTGGCCAAATGCAACATTCACACCAGCCTCAATCAGACAAAGAGTTCTTTCTCCCACCCTGGACATTATTCCACTGTTAACCTCACTTGCCTTGGTTCCAACAGACCTCACCACCTTTGGGGATGCCCGCCATAGATGTGGGTGAAATGTCAGGAGAGATTGCTAGAGACTACTGCAATGCTCTCTACGTGGGGTTGCCTATGAAGACTGCCCGGAAGCTGCAATTAGTCCAGCGCGCAGCAGCCAGACTACTAACGGGAGCGGGGTACAGGGAGCGCACAACTCCCCTGTTGCGCCAGCTCCACTGGCTGCCAATTCGCTTCCGAGCACAATTCAAAGTGCTGGTGTTGACCAGTTTACCTGTCCGAACGTATTCTCCCCTATGAACTGTCAAGAGTGCTAAGATCGTCTGGAGAGGCCCTGCTCTCGGTTCCACCACCTTCGCAGGCGCGTCTGGTGGGGACGAGGGACAGGGCCTTTTCTGTGGTGGCCCCCCGGCTGTGGAATTCCTTCCCAAATAAAATTAGATCCGCCCCCTCCCCCCTGACTTTTAGGAAGCGGGTGAAACCGTGGCTGTGCAATGAGGCCTTCGCAGAATGAAGGAGGAGTTCACGAAGCGACTAAAGTCACTAACTACTTGATATGGACCGAATATATGGGTTAAGTTGGACTTGATTTTACTTTGGCGAAAGGCTTGTCAAATGTATTTATTGTATTGTATTTTATTGTAAATCTTATTGTAAATTTATGATGCTTTTAGATTTTAAATGTTATCATTGAATACTTGCTGTTTGCCGGTCTGAGTCCCTCTTCGGAAGTGAGAAGGCCAGGGTATAAAAGTTTTAAATGAATGAATGAATAAATAAATGCTTTTGGAACATGGCCACACAGTCCGGAAAACTCACAGCAACCCAGCGATTCTGGCCATGAAAGCCTTTGACAACACACTGTAAATCAGTAGTTTCCAAACTTTTTTTTTGGCCTACCGCCCCCTTTCCAGAAAAATATGTACTCACCGCCCAGCCAGAAATTATTATTTTTTAAATTTAATAGCAATTAAACAGAAATATATATGTATTAATGCAGTGGTTCTCAACCTTTCTAATGCCGTGACCCCTAAATATGGCTCCTCATGTTGTGGTGATCCCCAACCATATTTTCGTTGCTACTTCATAAATAATTTTGCTACTCTTACAAATTCTAAACCAAATATCTAATATGCAGGTCTGTCAGATCTGGGAAATCTGAGCTTGGAAGAAGTTCAGGTTTCCAGCCTGCCATGAGGTGGCTGACCTTTGTCCCAGTTCTCTGGGACCTTTGCCCTAGTTACTGAAGGACATGCTGAGTCAGTCTGGGAGTGATGTAACTTCCAGGTGCCTCCAGGGGAAGTGAGGTAACTTCTTATGGACTTGGACATTGGACAATGAACTTAATATGCTGACTCAGGGACTAATGAGGTCACATCCCTTTGGACTATGGGATTTGCTGAATCACCCGGATATGGTGCAACCCTGCCTGGACATTGCATGGGCAAGGGGAGGGGGGTTTAGGTATAAAAGGTGTGTTTGGGTGGCGGGCCGGTGCTTTAGCTTTACAAGTATTGTACCTGCAATAAAATCGTGTTGGACCGTGCTTCTATCTACGCGTGATCCTTACCGAAATTGGAGCGTCATTACAGAAGCTAAAGCCCCATTCAACTTTCCCAGCAATTGAGAGGTTGGCTTGGAAGGAGGAGGAGTATATCGATATGTGGAATATTGCTCCTGAAGAAGTCCGGAGAACCATGGATTGGGAATTGACGACCATTGACCAGGTGGGGTTCCCGGACGAGCCCAGGGAAGTGACGGCGTGCGGAGCGTCAGCCCAGAGGGACGAACTCCGAGAAGCGGAGAGATTGTGGGACGCTCAGGTGAGCGCTTTGAGAGAAATGAGGCGGCGAGGCCCGATTCAGGCGGGTGTTCGGATGGCCGGAGGAACCAGAGAAGCTGTGCTGAAAGAAGGGCCAGCTCAGGTGGATCCAGTGGAGGGCAGGTCCAGAGAAGCTGAGAGGAAGAGTGCCTCGGCTCAGGTGGACCTGGAGGAGTGTGGTAGTGAGACCACAGAACCTGAACCGCTGTCGGAGTTGGCGGTGATGAGGTGTAGGATGGATGCGATGGAGCATACCATGAGAAGGATGTCCCAGGCTATGCCCAGGAGAGAGCCCAGGGAATCGGCGTGGAGTGCCCCGGGAGGAGGAGACTTCACTTATTATTCGTGGATGGATGGTGAACCGTCAGCAGCTGAGCGTCCTAGATCTCCCATGGGAGTGTGGGCGGACGGTGGTCATCTGGCGTCAGAGGAAGTGAATCCAGTCCCGGTGAGCAGGCCCCTGCAATCGGCAGGGATGGGAAGGGGAGTTTCGAAGATGGAGGCCCCTCAGGGGAGGAGAATGCAATCTCAAGATTTTGGAGGACGATTGAAAAAGGAACCTCTGAGGGTGGAATTTGAAGGAGAAGCTTGCAAGGTGGCCTTCTTTATTGCCACAGTTAGAGACCATATGGAGGACTATGGTCACCTTTACCCCAGCGATGGTAGCAGAGTTCGAGCCATTGGAGGAGTGTTTAAGGGAAGGGCCGCGGAATGGTATGTGCAGTGCCATGACCGGAGGGATCCATGCTTAACATCGGTCCGGGCCTTCCTGCAAGCTATTAGAAACCGTTTCCGTGATCCTCTGGAGAGGGTAAAAGCGAAGGAGGCGTTGCGAAGTTTATCCCAGGGATCCCGTTCAGTCACTGAATATGCGGAGGAATTTATGGGATTGGCCGGAAAAGTTGCAGAATGGTCCCAGGCAACGTTGCTTGAACTATTTAAAGATGGCCTGAGAAAGGAGATTTTGGAGTGGTGTCTGCATCGCGGAGATCCAGGTGATGTCGACGGCTGGATCCAGTTGGCCGGCAGCGTGGAGGGGATCTTAGCTCAAGTGCAACGACGGCGGTTCCAGCCGACGAGATCCAGGGTGTCGGGACGCGGTTTTGCTGAAGGCCGATTCCGGGGTGGAGAGTTTCGCCGTGGTGGCGGCGATAGCAGGGCTGGCGTTATGAAGAAACCAATGATGGGACGGGGCCGCTGTTTCATCTGTTCCCAGCCGGGCCATTTTGCGGCCCAATGCCGGCAGAAGCCGGTGCAGGATCCTGTCCGTGCGGATCCATCTAAAGTAGCATCTGCTAGAGCAGCTTTTGTGGACAATACTGATGTGAAAAGTGTTGGGGTGAGTCCCCCAAGTGTACAATGCACCCTGGGTTTATTTAAAGGGAAAGAAATCATTGAGAAAAAAGCATTGGTGGACTGTGGGTGTTCGGAGAATATAATGTCCCCTAAGTTAGTAGATGATTTAGGGGGGCATGAAAACTTTGGATACCTCTGTTAATTTTACTCAGTTAGACGGGTCATCTATTAAGGGTGGGCCGTTTTCTTTGGGCACTAAAGATTTAAAAGGTCGGGTGGGACCTTGGGAAGGGGGTATTGATTTTGTAGTGGCCCCCATTACAGGACATGAGGTGGTATTGGGGCTGCCTTGGTTAGAACAGGTTAATCCCAAAATTGATTGGAAGTCTGGGAAGGTGCAATGTGAGCCTAATGTGGAGAAAGGGGTTCAGGACGAGGTACAGGGGGTGCCAGTAGAGTATTGGGATTATGCAGATGTGTTTAACCCTAAGCTGGCCCAAAGTCTTCCCCCTTTCCGTAATGTACAATGCAGTATAGAGGTAAAGGAGGGGGCTATTCTGCCTAAACCGAAAATATATGCCATGACTGTGCAGGAGAAGGTGGCTCTAAGAGAGCAGATTGATGGATATTTAGAGAAGGGGTTTATTCAAAGGTCGGAGTCTCCCATAGCTGCACCAGTTTTGTTTCGGGAGAAGAAGGATGGGAAATTGCGATTATGCATTGATTATAGGGGGTTGAACGCCATTAGCACTACGAATTGTTATCCTTTGCCCTTGATTAAAGATTTATTAGGCCAGCTAGGGGGCGGTAGATTTTTCACCAAATTGGACTTGATAGATGCGTTCCATATGGTGCGGGTGAAAAAAAGTGACCAATGGAAGACGGCTTTCTCTTGCCCTCTCGGGTTGTACGAATGGACCGTGATGCCATTCGGTTTGGCCGGAGCTCCCGGTATTTTCATGCAGCTTATAAATGAGGTGCTGCACCCCCTTTTATATAGGGGAGTTTTTGTGTATTTGGATGATATAGTGATTGTGACGCATACGAGAGAAGAGCATGTTCGGTTAGTTCGAGAGGTGTTAGAGAGATTGAGACAAGCTAGTTTGTATGTGAAGCTAAGTAAGTGTGAGTTTGGGAAGAATCAGATTGATTTTTTGGGGTATCGGATTAGTGAGAATGGAGTGGCTATGGATCCGGCTAAAGTAGAGGATGTGTTGAGCTGGGAGGCTCCACAAACCCGGAGGCAGTTGCAGGCGTTCTTAGGGCTGGCGAATTTTTATCGTACTTTTATATCTGGGTTCTCAGCCATAACTCTCCCACTCACGGAGTTGTTAAAGACTAAGGGGAAGGGGGAATCAAGGAAGACCAAGTCCCCTGGGGCGAGATTAAGTTGGTCTAAGGAGTGTCAAGAATCGTTTGATAGGTTAAAGAGAGCTTTTACCCAGAGTCCTTTACTAGTGCATCCGGATGTGAGTAAGCCATTTGTGGTACAATGCGATGCTTCCGCCTGGGCATATGGAGGGGCGTTGATGCAGAAGGATGAACAAGGTAGTTTGAGACCGTGTGCCTATTTTTCAAAGAAGTTTGGGGAGTTAGAAAGAAAGTGGCCCGTTTGGGAGAAAGAGGCTTTTGCTGTGAAGTGTGCTTTGCAAACGTGGCGGCAGTTTCTGGAGGGGGCAGCTTTTCCTTTCGTGGTGTTGACGGATCACCAAAACCTCCAGTATTTGAGGAATCCTCAGAAGCTATCTCCCAAGTTGGTGAGATGGGCTCAATACTTTGCCCGGTTTAATTTCTCATTACAGCACATAAAGGGAAGTGAGAATGTGGTGGCAGATGCATTGTCTCGGTATCCAGGTGTGGGAGAGAATTGTTTGGAAAAGGCGGAGGAGGTGTTTACAAGAGAGCATTGGGGATTAGCAGTGCAGACAAGATCTCAGGTGAAGAGAGAGGTGAAAGAGGAAAAGGAAGTGGTGGATGAGTGGTGTTTGGAGTTACAGAAGGGTTACGAGGGTGATGTGTGGTTGCAAGATCATAAGGATGAATGTAAGATGTTGAATGGATTATGGGTTATGGGAAGTAAGGTGTATGTTCCTCGAGGTGTGCGGAGGAAAGTTTTGCAGCTTAACCACGATCATAAGTCTGCTGGCCATTGGGGAGTGACGAAGACGCTTTTGGCTATAAAGAAACGATATTGGTGGCCAGGCATGAGAGCAGAGGTGAAAGAATATGTGGAGCATTGTGAGGATTGTGCCAGGAATAAGGAACCTGCTGCTAGGCCGCGAGGGTTGATTCAGGTGGTGGCCTCCCCCGTGCGGCCGTGGACGCATGTTAGTACAGATTTCGTGGGGGAGTTGCCATCTAGCCGGGGTTACAGGTATATTTGGACGGTGCTGGATTTATTCTCAAAACAGGCCCATTTTGTTCCTTTGAAAGGATTGCCATCGGCAGAGAGATTAGCTGAGTTATATGTGCAGCATGTGTACCGGTTGCATGGTTGCCCAGAACAGGTTCTCAGCGATCGAGGGGTTCAGTTTACTGCCCGGTTTTGGGAGAAGTTTTTAGAGGTATTGGGAGCTCAAAGAAAACTTACGACTGCTTATCATCCTTGTTGCAATGGCGGCGTAGAAAGAACGCAAAAGTCATTAGGGGGATATTTGCGGATATTTAGCAATAAGGAACAGAATAACTGGTCAGACCTATTGCCTTATGCAGAAATGGCTTATAATAGCTCTGTACATTCTTCCACGGGGAAGTCCCCTTTCGAGATAATTTATGGTCAGGACGTGGCTCCTTTGCCTCAACTATTGGAGTTTGGTGGGGAGGAGAAAAGTGAGTGGAGGATGCGAGCACAGGATGATTGGAGGGAAGTAACCGAAGCTCTGGGTAAGGCGCAGCGAGCGTACAAGCTGTTTGGGGATCGGCGGAGACAGGAGGGGGAGGAGTTTGCAGAAGGTGATCTGGTATGGTTATCCACGCGGAATTTGAAGTTGGGGAGTCCGTCGAAAAAGTTAAGCCCAAGGTATATTGGACCTTTTAGAGTGGAGAAGGCAGCCAATAAGGTTTCATATACCCTCTTGCTGCCGAAGAGTTTAGGCAAGGTACACCCCACATTCCACTGCAGCCTATTGAAAAGATATGTGGGGCCCCTTCCGCCCAAGGACTGAATGATGTTTTGTCTCTACAGGGGGAGGACGTGGTGGAGAAGGACGTTATGTCAGATCTGGGAAATCTGAGCTTGGAAGAAGTTCAGGTTTCCAGCCTGCCATGAGGTGGCTGACCTTTGTCCCAGTTCTCTGGGACCTTTGCCCTAGTTACTGAAGGACATGCTGAGTCAGTCTGGGAGTGATGTAACTTCCAGGTGCCTCCAGGGAAGTGAGGTAACTTCTTATGGACTTGGACATTGGACAATGAACTTAATATGCTGACTCAGGGACTAATGAGGTCACATCCCTTTGGACTATGGGATTTGCTGAATCACCCGGATATGGTGCAACCCTGCCTGGACATTGCATGGGCAAGGGGAGGGGGGGTTTAGGTATAAAAGGTGTGTTTGGGTGGCGGGCCGGTGCTTTAGCTTTACAAGTATTGTACCTGCAATAAAATCGTGTTGGACCGTGCTTCTATCTACGCGTGATCCTTACCGAAATTGGAGCGTCATTACACGGATTCCAAAACATATCAAAACTCCTTTTTCCTTTGCCTCCAGTTTTTCACCTTCGCTGTTAACTGGAGCAGCTTTTCTCAACCTTTTCATGCTAGAAGACCCTTGAATTGATTTTCTGATCTCACAGAACCCCTGCATTAAAATTAGTATATCTGTTTACTCCCCTCCCCCACCCCCCAACCATGATCTCTCATAGGGAGACCTGTGGGCCTTCAAGTCATTTTTGATTAATGGAAACCCTATCACAGTGTATTCTTGGTGCGATTAGGATTTTGGTAGTAACCGGGCCTTATACAACCTCGGGATGGTGGGCGGGGTTACCCCCAAATCTTCTCCGCCTAGTGATTCTAGTAGACTCCAAACACTGCTCTGTGCAGGCGCAGAATACCCAGTGGTGTGAATTCACAGATGACCACTCGAAGAAATACGATTACAGGTAAGTAACCTGTACTTATATAGTGTGTTTTGTGCTTTCCACACCACAAAAACCTTGCTCCTTTAATGTCTGTCGCAGCAGGATGGAACTGGAGAAGATTATGGGAACGCTCTAGGATAGGGTTACACAACCACTGTCCAGGCAATGCAGGCCAAACCTATGCACTTTTCCTGTAAAAGTTGAGAATGTATCTTAGGCCCCTTCTACTCTTTCATGATGCAAGTCGCTTTTGGTCGCTTCTGGTTTTAGAGAATCAGCTGTCTATAAAGACGTTGCCCAGGGGATACCCAAATGTGTTACAATCCTGCAGGGAGGCATCCCTCATGTCCCCTTCTTTCTGCCCTTGGGCTTTGCTATTCTGCTGCTGAGTACACATGCCCGGTGTGGAACACATATCACCATGCTCAGGCATGTAGCGCGCCGGGGGGTTGAGGGGCTTCAGCCCCCCCTCCCCCCAAACCGGGAAATTCTCAGGGTGGTCCGCGAGAAGGCCTTACTGGTACATTATTTAAACTGTTATATTTATTCATAACATGATCCAATCACCATGCTCAATATATCCCATATGCATGGGGGGATTGGGATAATGATACAAAAGGTTTACTAGGGTTGACCCCTTCTCTCACTCAGACTCAGCCCCCTCCGAATCAAACTCAGCCCCCACCCCCACCCCGGAATCAAAATCCTGGTTACGGCCCTGACCATGCTAAAACTGTGGATGTTCCTCTTAATGAGACATGTTGCATTATCACAGTATGTCTACGCCCTACACCACTGGATAAATTATATTGTTTAGCTGGTATTGCACCACCTGACATCCGCCGGGAAGTAGCAGCCAGTGATGGAAAGACCAAGGCAGTGACATCTCCGGCCCACCCCGTTTGGATATCAGTCAGCACACCAACACCTTAAATCAAGAAATAGTCTTGTAAGATCTACAGAGACTGTGGCCGGGACTGTGGCGCAGCTGGCTTGGAGTCAGCTGCATTAAGATCACTACTGATCGAAAGGTCATGAGTTCAATGCCAGCCCAGGTCGGAGTGAGCTCCCGACCAAAATTGTGTAGCTTGTTGTCGACCTTTGCAGCCCTAAAGACAGTTGCATCTGTCAAGTAGGAAAATTGGGTACTACTTTGTGGGGAGGCTAATTTAACTGATTTACAAGACCATAAAAATCTCCAGGAATCATGCAAAGAATGAGGAAGAGACAGCTCCCCTGGTGGCCAGAAGCTGGAATAGCCTCTAAGTGTCTGTCTATATATGTTGTGTGTCTATGGCATTGAATGTTTGCCATGTATATGTACATTGTAATCCGCCCTGAGTCCCCTGCGGGGTGAGAAGGCCAGAATATAAATACTGTAAATAAATAATAAATAAATACTTGCAGGAACACCTCAACAAGCGAGAGTCTAAAAGTGGCAGGCTAAAACCCAGAACCTCAAGAACCACCACACATCATGCTAATTTATTCCTTCACACTCCTCTGGCATCCAATTCCTTCAGGTCCTGGTCACATTAGCAGCTTCTAATGTCTAATGCTGTTCACAAGACTCCTAACATGTTTTAGTATTGTTCTGATGTGTATAAACAATTTTAAGTCAAAGCTTCCACATTGCCTTGCAATCCCTTCATTCTTCCCTGTCAATGTAGCCATTTTAAAATAACCTTTTTAGTGGTGTTGTTTCTTTGGTCAGGTGCAAACTTTCCTCTTTCATACACAAACCCACAATATATTGATATATATGCACACACCTTCATACACACTGTTGTAATGGTTTCATTTGTGTATATAAGCCCTAAATATACTGTAACTTCAGTATGTATGTAGTACTTTGAATTAACTCATATAGTTCTTATGGTAGTCATGTGGAAATTAATGTCTAATCGTATTTAAAACTTTTCGGAATGTGTTGTTTCACCACCAACTTCATCTTGCATTTCGCGTTTCTTTTCCTTGTTTCATTTTTTAAATTTTAAAATATGTTTTTATTGTAAACACAGATAGTGTCAAAATCAGTCACGATTACAAAAAACATATTGAATGTTATTTTCTTACCATTCTTAACCTTGCCGATTCCACCTTTTATCTCCCACTTGTGTCTATCGATATTACACCCCCCACTCCCCTCCCCCCACTCCCTGAGAACAATACTTTCCTTAATTCAGATATTATTTTAATTGTTCAATCCTGAAGAGAGAATGGTTCAGTTCTTTATATTTTCCTTTTCTTTAGGCATATATATACGCTATCGTACTGATGGTAGTTTGTTCAACTTAAGCCGTCTGAGGGCTCGCACTAAGACTCTAAACTATCTAGTCCGTAAGCTGCTTTCTGCTGACGATGCTGCCCTTGTCGCCCATACAGAAGCAGCCCTGCAACGCCTAACATCCTGCTTTGCAACAGCTAGAGAGCTGTTTGGCTGGAAGTCAGCCTGAAGAAAACAGAAGTCCTCTACCAGCCCGCACCACAGGAAGAACACCATCATCCCCACGTCAGCATAGGCAAATCTGTGCTTAAGTCCGTTCAGCAGTTCACCTACCTGGGAAGCATCATCTCTTCAGATGCCAAGATTGACAAAGAGATAGATCACAGATTATCAAAGGCATATAGTGCATTTGGAAGGCTTCACAAAAGAGTCTGGAGCAACAAGCACCTGAGGCAAAGCACCAAAATCAGTGTGTACAGAGCTATCATACTGTCTATTCTCCTCTATGGGTCTGAAACATGGGTCACCTATCGTAACACCTACGACTCCTCAAACACTTTCATCAGCGCTGTCTTCGCACAATCCTAAATATACACTGGACCAACTATGTGACTAATGTTGCTGTCCTTGAGCAAGCAGGGATCACCAGCATTGAAGCCATGCTATTGAGAACACAGCTGTGCTGGGCAGGGCACGTCTCTAGGATGGGGGACCACCGCCTCCCAAAGATACTACTCTATGGTGAACTCGCCACGGCTCAGCGCAAGAGAGGCGCCCCCAAAAAGAGATATAAGGACTCCCTGAAACAACATCTCAGGCTTGGCCAGATTGATCACCAACAATGGTCCACCCTGACCTCACATCGGGAGCCATGGAGATGCACTATCCACAATGCTGCGACCTCTTTCAAGAAGACACGGCGAATGGGTCTCAAAGAGAAACGACAACGCAGAAAGAACCGCAACTTGGAAACAACATCACCCAAGGAGACTTTCTGCTGTGCTTTCTGCAACTGAACTTGCCTATCTCAGATTGGCCTTTTTAGTCATCAACACGCTGGTAAAAAGTGTGGGATGAGTCCTTCCTAAGAATCTTCGTTCGCGAAGTAATGCCGAGAGAGAGAGAGAGACTATATCTACCAATCTTCCCAATTTCAGATCCCAATTCTTCTTGACTCAGCCTGATGTGTATTCGGTTTTCCTTTCAAGAATGTAATACCTAGTCTGCTAGGTATTCGAACTATTTTTTAACTTCGCATCTTCTATGTTCTTTCCAACCTAAGGCCACAGTTGCTTGGGTAGCGAATATCATGTATTTTATCATTTTGCCCCAATCTTTAATGTTTTGTTTTTCAAATTGATTTTCTTGGCAGATTCTTGGGGAGAGGGATTCTCCCTTCCTCTGCCAGTAATTCCGGAAATAGCTTTATCTTCACTTTGTAAGGAAGAGAATTTGGTGAGAATAGCATTTTGCATTTATAAATGCTCATTGCAAATTTTCAACCTTTTTTTAACAGTAAAAAAAATCTTTCTGATTGTTCCCATTGTCAAGTTTCATCCTGAATGGGGAAAAAACCAGATTTTTGTTTCTTAGATTTTTACTTATGGATAAATCAGCATGCTTGACTACAGGAAATAAACTAAGCATTGCGTTTCAGCATTGGGAGTGATGTGTTAATTTCCCCACATTCCACAGATCAACAACTGTGATATCTGGAAGCGTCTTGCCTCCAAGATAAAAGCATGCTGGTGACTTCTATATGTCTTCATTCTTTTGGGAAACTATGCAAGCTGAACACCCACAATGTTATTCAAAAGCTTGGAGTAGTTCACATGTCCTCCTCGTGGTGCCTTGGGACAACCCATGAAAACACTTTTACAACGGACACAACGACAATACCTAGTTATGTTCAGTGGAGAGTGGAAGGATGGCACACATTTTTAAAAGGAAACCTGCAGTTATTGTTATGTGATTACCGTATTTTCTGGCATACAAGACAACCCCCAACTTGTAAAGATAAGGGATATACTCTTTTAATTGTTAAATTGTTATTATATGTTTTTCTCGGGGGGGGGGGGTGACTTGTTGCTGTGTTGTATTGAGGGCAGAGACTGCCTGTGTAAACCGTCCCGAGTCGCCTTCGGGTTGAGAGGGGCGGTATAGAAACGTGACAAATTAAATTTAAAAAATTAAATTAAAAATATACTCGCCATTTAAGGCTACCCCTCTTCCAACACTATGCCCCCGCCGCTCTCCTTTCAAGGACCTCCTCCCAGAATGCCATAGGGAGCACATCCAAGGCACACCGCTGCCCAGGGCTGCTGGGTGTCGCCTTCCGGAGGCACTTCCTTGGGCCTAGGCAAGCCCAGTGGCCTTCGGAGGAGGTGAGCAGTGAGGGCGAAGGAGAGCATGTGGGAATCCTGGGTCACATCATCCCCAGCCAGTCTCCGTGGCTATGTGGCCTGCCACTCCTCCTCCCCGTGCCCTCCTTCCCTCTTCAGGCTGCACCACTAAGGGAGATTTTATTTTTTCTTTTAATAATTATTATTTTAATATATACCCGGTGTACTAGATGACCCCCAACTTTTCATAAGATTTTCCAGGCTTAAAAAGCTGTCTAGTACGCCGGAAAACATGGTACATCTTTTAATGTACATTGAACTACTAGCCACACGGGACTGCTGAGTTGCTTCCTATTTTTGAAAAAAAAAATTGGACCACTGCTAGAGTTGATGTCCATTGGTAAGCAAATGCAACTCCTAAATATCTGGGGGACCAGGAGCCCCCCACCCCTGCAAAGGCCCCAATGTCCAGGCCAAATCTGCCATTGATCTTTTGGTCTGAAGTTTTTCAGTTATTGACAACATTCTAAACGGTTTCAGAATTCAAAAAAGCGGTTTCCATGGCGCCCCGTTCAAATATCACCACTGCCGGTCTGTTGTTCAGGTGCATCTTGGACAGATTGAAAGCCAGGTTCAACTCCTGCGTCTCAAAGAGCCCGAATCATATTCTGGTCTTTTGCTTTAGAGATCACCAGCCATATTCTAGTCTTATGTTTCATTTGAAAGAGCCGGAGAAGCCATTCTTTGTTGATATCTATCCTCTGGTTGAATCCCATCCCGCACAGGTTCAGTCCCCATTCCCAGGCCTGCCTTGTGACTGACCAGGAGCACTCCTGTTTTGCCTAGATCACACCTCAATTTCTTTGCCCTCATCCAGTCCATCCCTGGCAACAGACACAATGTCAAGAGGAATTAATCTTGAAATGTGTTACAGCAGGGTATCCATTTCTGTGGGTCAAGTCAAGCATGGGGCCATTTGTCACAGAAAAAGGTTTTTTCGAGCCAGGAGAAGGGTTTTCCTATGTATCACAATGTTTCCCAAACTCAGGAGAGGTTCCCATGTGAGAGAATGAGCATGTGCATAACTCCATAATTAGTAAACCTTGTTTCATCATCCACAGATTCTCAGCATGGAGAAGGGGCTAAGACGGAAATTAGACTTGGCTAAAGGCAACTTTCCAGCTGCACCTCGGCTCATCCATCTGGCCTATATCTGCTTCATTGGCTTCATCCTTGCGTTCATTGGTTGGGTCCTGTGCCTGACTGCCATGGGAGTGGATGAATGAATTTAAAAGATCACCTGTTCCCATACAATCCCCCGAGATCATTGCGGTCAGAAGACTTGAATCTTCTTTGCCAAGACGGAAATTAGGCTTGGCTGAAGGTGACTTTCCAGTTGCACCTCGGCTCATCCATCTGGCCTACATCTGCTTCATTGGCTTCATCCTTGTGTTCATTGGTTGGGTCCTGTGCCTGACTGCCATGGGAGTGGATGAATGGAGAGTCTGGCTTCCCATGCCTGGCACCAGCACTGGCAAGATCTGGGTCGGGATCTGGGGAGTCTGCTTTGAGAGACGTGAAGCCGAGCCACGAAGAGGCAATGCCTGGAATTCCAGGATGAACATTCGTCCCTCCCAAAGGAAATTTTCATCACATAGGAGCAGATGTCTTTAGCTAGTATTGGATCCTTACCTCTAGCTTTCGTGTCGTTTGCCTAATGGAACCCTTTCCACAAAGGAAGACCCAAAAAATGCTTTGCTTACTTTTTCCTGGGCAGGGGGAGTTCTCAATTTACTTTCTGGTTTCATCATTCTTATCCCACTTTTGTGGAATATGTATTCAGTATTGGTCAATGGCAGTATTGATTTCCCTGATGATTTTAATCTGCCTGTTCTTCCATATGAGCAAAAGATTGGTTCTGCCATCTATGTGGGGATTTCTGCTTCAGGATTGCAGCTAACAAGAACATTCTTTATTCTCAGTGAGAGATTTCAGATTAGGCCCAATATAGGCCATCCTATAATTATGGTCACTCTGAAGCAATCCACCAGTAGCAGTGACACAAAAACTGACTCCATTGTGGGTCATCTATATCTCTTGAGGAACTCTTGTCTGAAGAACAACTTTTTAATGTTTAAAGGGTGTAAATATTTTCAACATTAGCTGTGTTTATTGTGTGTTGATTTCAAAAAATTACATTGCGCTGTTTCTGTTTTCACTTTGTGTTCAAAATATGTTTAAATGTAGAGTAAGTTGAAAATATGTTTAAATGTAGAATAAGTTGTTTTTAACTCAATAAATTAAAAAATAATGGTGGCTTTTTTTTTTCAAGTGAGTATAAGAGAGATAACCAAGAGTCCTAAATGGCGGCTAAGTGCTTATGTTTCAGACTAAACGTTGCAAGGGATTTATTTTTGGGGAAACAGGACAATAGATTTCCAAAGAACACAAGGACTCACAAAGCATATTGTGTGTGTGGAGGGGGAGTGGTTGGTGGGTGGTATAGCATACAATGATGCTTGCTTTACAATACATACAGAAATCCTATTGCACCTTTGAAAGGACTTGAGGGCCCTTACAGACAGCCCAAAATGTGGGACCTGTCCAAATGACGCCTCTGGGCCCTTCCACACAACCTATATCCCAGACTATCAAGGCAGATGCAATATCTGCTTTGAACTGGATTATCTGAGTCCACACTACCATATATTTCAGTTCAAAGCAGAAAAATGTGGGATGTTATTCAGCTGTGTGGAAGGGGCCTCAGCTAAAAATATGGTTGTATTAAATATATAGTTTCATGAGAGAGAAAAGCATCAGCCATTGATGAGGAGAAATCAGCTATGGGACATTAACAACTAGGGTGGTCTTTGAAAACTCTTCACCCACAGGGAATGACTATATCACCACCAGCAGCAGCATAACAACAATAGTACTGTTTCCCTTTCTTGCCTAAGGATACACACATGCTTTCTTTAAATGGAAAAATGACACTTTCAAAGGACTTTCTGCTGCTCCCAGGTCACCCAGTGTTGGTGGATTAAGGTGTTGACATTTCCAAATAACAAGGGCTTCTTTATGCACTTGTATTTGCTCTTCCCTTTGAAGTTCAGAATGAGAGCATTGGTAGATCAGGCTGGGCACTTCTTACCTGTGTCTCAGCCGGCATGGTTGGACTGGCATTTCAGAGGCTTCTACATAAATGCACTCATTGCACAGCAGGAAACTGGAGCCAGGGTGGACAGGAGAAGGGAGGAAGAGATCTGCCTTCTCCCTGGAGCATTTTTCAAAGAACATTACCGAATAATAGTTTTTAATAGATATACATGGGTGTACAGGCACCACCACCAAGGAGCATGGGGTCCTGGGGAATTTGCTTCAGTTGCATCATTGGTTTTGCAGCTTTGTTCTGAGAATCAAAGTGGAGATAACTTGAAAGGGAACCAAGTGCACTATTTCTGCAGCTACCAAAAAACAAACAAGCAAAAAACAAAAACAACCCTGGAAACATATTTTAAATAAATTAACCACACAATCTAGCAGACAAACAAGCAAACAAATATTGCCGAGAAAAAAGTCAATTCCTGACCAGCCTTAAAAATAAATGTCACAATTTCTATGGTTTCACTATAGAAGTCACAACACAAATTATCTCTGGCATTCGCGAACGAAGATTCTTAGGAAGGACTCATCCCGCGCTTTCTACAAGCACATTGATTTCATTTTCGGAGGTTGGATGTGTCCTTCGAGCCTGTGCAATGGATTTTTCTGGTGGAGCGCAGTGTGCACAGAACTGGCCTCACCCTTTAAACCAAAGGTTCGTCTGCCGGGGCCTAGCAAGCTTAGAACGGTGGCAGCAAGGTCCTCAGGTCGTAGGTTTGATTTGAGTTTCCTTCTCTAGATGGTTGACCTTACAGGGTTAGACGAGCACCATCTGCCCGGGTTTGAAATTAGAGTTTTCCTTCTCTTAGATGGTTGCCAAAAGGCTAGAGAGCCCATTCTGCCCATTGACACTCTTTGTCAGACCCTTCGGTTGTAATCTGTCTGGCATGGGAGGCCCTACCGGTGGCTATGCCACCACCAGCATAGCTCACAACTTCATTAGGGTACGCAAGCCTCTCCCCCACGTCAAGGGGGCGGCAATGAAGAGGTAAATTGTAGCACGTCAGTAAAAGCTACCCAAATATGGTAGAATGGATGCTAAAGTTAGAGGCTGAGAGAATGTGACTTGCTGAAGGTCACCCATTGGGTTTCCCTGGCTGACTGGCAATTTGAACTTCAGAGTCATAGTCCCATGCTGAAACCATTACAGCACATTGGCTCTAATAGCAGCATTTCTTAGAGATGATGCAATAAAGCATGGACAATATCAGTGCACAGGTCCCATTCTGGAAGGGGGTGTCAACTTTTGTTCTATTGGGAGTAAAGGGGAAATTGATGCTTTAACAGAAGAAACGTCAGGGAAAGGTGCTGCTTTAGAATAGAAATGGAGTAGCAGAGTAAAGAGATAGTTCCAGCAACAGTGACGAAAATAATCCACTCTGATTGGTCCCCACAAGCACAGGCGGTGATTAGCCCAGAGAACATCATGTGCCTGTAGATAAGAAAGTCTCACCATGTGCGTTTGTTTACAAAGTTAGCAATTGGGTTAGGAGATGCGCATGGCAAATGAGGTTTCCACTTGGCAGGCTTCCAGTGGGAACTTGGTAGCAAATGTATCAATTCAAGTACAGTCTGCACGTAGGGCAGATAACATAGAAAGATGAAAATTTACACTGCGCAACGTTTGTCAGCAAATAGGATTGAGATGCTGAGAATGCTTTGTTTAATTGGGTAGAGTAATATGGGTTCATGAATGCTAGCCAGTAACAATGCATGAAGAAGGGAGGGACTGAAATATTGTCGCCATTGTTTGTATAAAATCTGTTTACTGGGAAAGATCGGGGTTCTGTCTTCCAGCGGCATCGTTCCGCAAAGGAGGCAGGCCCATCAGCTGATGTCATGCAAATAAAGCTGGTTTCCTGAATCGCAGTAAAATTGTCGCGTCATCCGTCCTTGCGCTCGCTAGCAACGGCAGCCTAGCACAAAAGGTATTGCACACGGAGTTCTGGGACTCCAGTTACCGCTACATCTTGGTGACCCCGACGTGATGATGGATAGTGCAATCCAGACGAGTCTGTGACGCAGAGGGCGCGATCCTGTTGTCAGGACGGTCTCCGCTCGGAAACGGGAAGCTGAGGCGACTTGGGTGAGCTGAGAGGGGCCCCAAAAAACGACCGGCTGCCCGTCTCGCCTCAGAGAAACGTTTATTGACCTGAGGGACCGCAATTGCCAAATACTGCCAGTGAAACCAGAAAAAGAAAGAAAGTCCGGGGGCGCAGGTCGTACCGCGTCTAGTGAGTAATCCGGCACCAGAAGCGCGCAGAGAAAGTCCGGGGGCGCCGGGGTTCCGAGCGTCTAGTGAGAAATCCGGCACAGAAGTCCGAGGGCACGGGGAGAATCCCGGGGTCTACAGGAATCGGCAAGTATAAGTGTTAAGTAAAAACACTTAGGGAACACACACGCCATTTGGGGGGAGCAAGCACTGAAGTGTCCCCAGCCATTAGAAATGGGTGGGGTGGGATCCAAGGAGCGAAGAGGGACGCCTCTGAGCTGTGTTATAGACAACTGGGAAAGGTTTTGCCAGTTAGTAGTGGAGGGAAAACCGCAAGACTTGAAAGACTACAGGCTTAAGAATCTGTGTACAGAAGTATGGCCGGCTGTTGCAGAAATCAGCTGGCCAAAGACAGGAACATGGGATTTGAGAAAATGCAGGCAGTTAGAATCTTATTGTCACGAAGTACACCCAACTGATCAATGGGTCTACTCCGCGACATGGGAAAGAATGGTTTCGGAAGGAGTTTGGTGGGCTGGTTCAAAGCAGCCCCAGGACAGATGTTTTGTTAGCCGAAAGGCAGGGAGAAATGCTCCAGTTTTACAAGTAGAACCGGAAGAATTGCAACCCTTAAGGAGAAGACCAAGGCATAGAGAAAATGCAACTGCAGAAGCAGAGGGGCCCAACGCACCTCTGCCAGATGCGTCTTTAAATGCCCCGATTCAAGCCCCAACCGCGGTTCCCACTTCCGAAACAAGTTCAGCCGCAGAGATGGCATCCCCGGCTGTGATGCACACCCCAGCGGCAGACATTGTTCCAACCGCATTCCCTGCAATGAATCCACCAGCAATGCCCCAGCCAGCACTAGCGACTCTGCCAGCCGCGGCTCCCCGCGTGATGTTTCCATCAATTATGGCAACCTCACAGGCCGCGACGGCACCCTTAATGCTGCCGCAAGCCACAACAGTTTACACCATGCCACATTCGGAACGCAACCCTTTCTACGAGAGTCCGCCAGCTTACCAAGTGCCCCAACCAGATCAACTCCTATATCCGCTAGCAGAAGCAAGGGAGGTAGAGAGGAGAGCGAGAAGGCAGTCCCCATATGTTGGGAGAACGACAGAGCGTTCCCCCGACGGAAGGTGCAAGAAAGAACACTCCACAGTCGCTAGGAGAGTGATAGAGCATTCCCCAATTGCGAGGAGAAGGGACCGCTCTCCGGATGCCGGGAGAATGATAGAGCATTCTCCGGACACAAATAGAAATGATCCTCGGGAGCCATTAGATGTTTCACCTATGCAAATTAGAAGCAGATCCCGAGAGGCAGCGAGATCAGGCACAGAGACAAGGGGAGCACTAGAAATGCCAATTCGACAAGTACCCCTGTTGGATGACAACAACAGGGTGGTACAAGCCTTTCAAATTGTTCCCTTTAATTCTAGTGACATTTTTAACTGGCGAAATGCCACGCCACCTTATTCAGAACAACCAAAAGCAATGACAGATTTATTAGAGGGAATAATTGCCACACATGATCCTACATGGTGGGATTGCAAACAGCTTCTAAATGCACTGTTTACTGCTGCAGAAGGGCATGGAGGAAGCCCACAGAAAATATGGCAACTACAATCATTTCACAGACAGCTGTGAGAAGAGGATTCAAAAAGCAGCCAGGATTTTTAGAAAATTGTTAGCAATAGCAGATCAAGTATATCTAAATAGGAAACAAGAGAGCAGCATTCTTAGAAGGGTTTGGAAAGAAAGGAAAATATTCTGTGCAAAAGAGAAGGAATGCAAAGAAGACATTTTGTGCCTGGGGGCAGATAATGTAAGACGCTCTGTTCCCTGATAAACAAGCAGAGAAGAAATTGGCAAGCAGGTCGAACATTCGACCCTGATCATAGGTGCTAGAAGAAATATGAGACTGTGTTTGAAAAGGCAGACTTTTAAAATATTCAAAGTGAAATGCTTTATATTTATGTGTACAAATGAACTATTTGGCCCTGGCAGATCAGGTTTTTATAGCAAGAGAGCAAGTAGAAGAGGAGAGAAAGGACAGGAAGACGAAGTAAGGATATAAAGTGTTACTCAGCTTAATGGATGAGAGACAAGCAAGAGGCAGAGGAAGTGGCTATAGCAGAGGTGCAGGACGAGGAAGAGGAAGAGAAAGACGAAGTGCTAGTACATTGGGGAAAAATCAGTGTGCTAGATGCAGAAAAGAAGGTCACTGGGCCAGAGGTTGTGTAGAGGAAGTGACAGAGGAGAAGGAAGCAAGTGCAAGAGGAAGAGGAAGACAGCAAAGAGGGTCAGGAAGAGGAAGAGGCCAGGGGGCATACAGATCATATCAGGAGGAGGCAACTGTGGCGGCAGTCATAGAGGAAGAAGAGGAAGAAGATGAGGATTGAAGAACAGGCCAGGCTTTTCTCCTGCTGAACCCAGAAGAGCCCCTAGTTGCCGTAGAAATAGGGGATCAGCGAATAAAGTTCCTAGTAGATACAGGAGCGGACAAGTCCGTAGTTAACAAGAAAATAGCACCCATTAGCAATGAACAAATCAAAGTAATTGGAATGTCAGGCAAACCACAAAAATGCCCTTTATTAAAGAAGAGAAGATGCAACATAGCAGGAAGGGAAGTGATTCATCAGTTACTCTACATCCCAGAATGCCCAATTCCATTGTTAGGAAGAGACATGTTAGCGAAGATTAGAGCCAGATTGGAATTCTTGGAGACAGGCCAGCTAGAGCTCACTGTGCCAGCTCAAGAAGAATACCGATTGTTCAAATTGAGGGAGGTCAGGAAGAAAAAGTTACAATGGTCTTGGGAAAGTACACCAGGAGTCTGGGCAGAAGATAATCCCCCGGGAATGGTGAAATATGTAACACCAGTAGTAATACAGATAAAGCCAGGATGCCTTCCCATGAGAAAAGCGCAATATGCTATCAGCAGAGAGGCCGTGGAAGGGATCCAAGAGCAGTTACACAAATTGTTGCAGAATGGGATTATCACACCCTGCAACTCACCATGGAATTCACCCCTCCTTCCTGTCCGCAAGCCAGGAGGTGGGTACAGGATTGTTCAAGATTTGCGGGCTGTCAATCAGGCCACAGTCTCATTTTTATTTATTTATTTATTTATTTATTTATAAATTCGATTTGGTAGACCGCTCTCTCTGGAGCCCAGAGCGGTTTACAGCATAAAATCAATAAAACATCAATAAACAGATAAAAGACGTATACCCAAAAGCCCCCTCCCCACAAATGATCCCGGCAAGCAATAATACGCAGAGGCAATACATGGCAGGACGGTATGTTGGCAGCTGGCAACTAAGGAGGCATCAGTTGGGACCAAATGCCTGCCTATATAGCCAAGTCTTCACAGACTTGCGGAAGGCCAACAAACCCCGTAGTGCTCGTATCTCCTCCGGCAGAGAATTCCAGAGGATCGGAGCGGCCACTGTAAATGCTCTCTGCCGGGTGCTCGACAGCCTACAGATCTTAATACTAGGGACCTCTAGTAGATTAAGCCCCTCTGAGCGCAGTGATCTTCTGGGTTTGTATGGGGTAAGACGCTCCCTCAAATACACTGGCCCCAAACCATATAAGGCCTTGAAAGTTAGAACTAACACCTTGAAGGAGACCCGGAATTCGATGGGAAGCCAGTGCAGTGCACGCAGGAGTGGGGTCACATGCGCAGATCTTGTGGCTCCCGACAGCAGGCGCGCTGCTGCGTTCTGCACCAGCTTGTTTCCGGATCATTGACGCCCGTGGTCCCAAATCCTTATATTATGATGAGTTTAATCCCAGCCTTAGCAGTTTGGTTCTCAGTTCTGGACCTTCGTGACGCATTCTTCTGCATTAGATTGGCCCCAGTGTCACAGCCCATCTTTGCATTTCAGTGGGAGACCCCAAAGGGAGGACAACGTTCACAGGTCACGTGGACTCGTCTTCCGCAAGGTTTCCATTCCTCACCGACGATTTTTGGACAAGCCTTAGCCAAAGATCTGTCAGAATTTGAGATCCCAGAGTCAGAAGGAGTATGGCTTCAATATGTTGATGATCTACTTCTAGCTTGTAGAACGGAGCAAGGATGCAAACACTACACACTAGAGATGTTAAAAATATTACAAGAGAAGGGATACAAAGTGTCAAGGAAGAAAGCACAGTTGTGTCAAAAGAAAGTCAAATACTTGGGTTTTGGATTATCCCAAGGAAGCAAGGTGTTGGAAGTAGAAAGAAAGGAAGTCATCTGTGCAATTCCAACACCTACAGACAGGAGGCGGACGAGAGAGTTCCTCGGAACTACCTCGTACGTGAGACACTGGATTCCAAGTTACGCCGCAATAGCGAAGCCCCTTTACCAAGCCACGAGAGGAAGTAATAAAGACCCATTTGTGTGGACGGGGGAGTGCGACGAAGCCTTCAGAACTCTGAAGCAAGCCGTAATTTCTCCTCCCGCATTAGGCCTGCCAAATTTAGAAAAACAGTTCTACCTTTTTGCTGCTGAGCGAGAAGGTACCGCTGTGGGTGTTTTGACACAACAGGTAGGCACATGGCAGCGGCCGGTAGCATATTTGTCCAAACAGTTAGACACAGTAGCGCGAGGCTTGCCTTCTTGTCTCAAGGCCGTTGCGGCTTCGGTGGATTTAATTCGAGAGGCCACCAAGCTCATGTTAGGTAGACCACTCATTGTTCGAGTCCCACATCATGTCAAAGCATTGTTAGATACAAAGGGGCCACGGTGGCTCACGAATGAGAGACTGACTAAGTACGAAGGGGTGCTGTGTAATAATCCACTCGTAGCCCTAGAGATGTGCTCTACCTTAAACCCGGCAACCTTGTTGCCCGCCCCCGGGGAGGTAATTGAGCATCAGTGTGTCCAAGTCATGGACCAGGTTTATTCCAGCAGGCCAGATTTGCAAGATATCCCATTGGAGAAGGTAGATTTAACCCTTTTCACGGATGGCAGTAGCTTTGTGGAGAGTGGGGTGCGACATGCTGGCTATGCAGTGGTGACGGGGGAGGGAGAGACGCTGGAAGCAGGGTCTCTTCGTCCGGGAACTTCTGCTCAGTTGGCAGAACTTTTGGCTCTCACTCAAGCACTGCGGTTGTCAAGAGGACAAAGGGTTAATATCTTTACGGATTCTCGTTATGCATTCATTACGTTACATGCTCATGGAGCATTGTACAGGGAACGAGGCTTCTTGACCTCGGCTGGAAAGGGCATAAAACACGCTGATGAAATAATTGCTCTCTTGGAGGCAGTTTGGGAACCAAGAAAAGTTGCAGTAATGCACTGTAGAGGACATCAAAAGGGTGAAGACCCGGTGGTTAGAGGAAATAGACAGGCAGATCTGGCCGCTAGAAAAGCAGCACTCCAGAAACCATCATCCGTAATGTTGGAAGTCACAAGCTCAGGTCCACAGGTAGAGAAATGCAATTACACAAAAGATGAGGAAGATTGGGCCCTGAGTGAGAAAGGGGAGTGGCAAGGGAACATTCTCGTGATGCCAGACAACCGTGCCTTCATCCCGAAGGATAAGGCATGGCACATAGTCCAACATTTTCATGAAAGCACCCATTTAGGTAAATCTGCATTGGCAGCCTTGCTGGGAAGGCAAATGTAGACGGATGGCTTGCATAGCTTAACTGCAGCTGCAGCCCGCAGATGCTGGACTTGTGCCAGGAACAACCCGAGGGAGGGGCCACTTAAGCCCCCAGGAATTCAGCATCAAGGCAGCTCACCGTTTGAAGCATTGGTCACAGACTTTACAGAAATGCCAGCACATGGAGGATTCAAATATTTGCTGGGACACTGAAAAACAGTTTGGCAAAGATTTGTCAAGAGACAGGACTAAATTGGAGATTGGCACTACCCATGGCTTTGTTTAAAATTCGGTGCACCCCACACAAGAAGACAGGACTGTCACCCTATGAAAGACTTTATGGGAGACCCCCATTAAATTTAAAGACCTTAGATGGACTGACCTCAGACAGTCATGTTCTAGGAGATCAGCAAACCTTAGAACAAGTTCAGCTGCTAGGAAAACATCTTGAAGAATTGAGCCAATATACTTATCCCAGCTTCTTTGCGATTTAAAGATGAGGAGGGAAGATTCATTGGGGTGACGGTACTAGTGAGGGGAAAAAAGATACTCATATGTAATATTTATGCTCCAAACGAGTCTAAGTCAAGCTTTGCAGAGAAAATTAGGAAAAAAATAGACGCGGAACAATTTGACCATTTACTGATAATTGGAGATTTTAATGGGGTTCTAAATAGCGAAATGGATAGAACCCGACCCCCCCCAAAAGAAACGAACCGGAAAACACCGGGAGGAAAACTACCCAAATCTATGCTAAGATGGCTGGAGGACTACATGCTACTAGACATATGGAGGTTTAACCACAAAACGGAAAAAGATTTTACATTCCTATCGGATCGACACAAAACGTGGTCAAGGATCGATATGGCATGGGGGTCCAAATCGATAATGAGAGAGGTAAAGAAAATCACCATTCTACCCAGAATAGACTCGGACCACTGCCCCCTAGAATTAACTATCTCAAACTCTTCCCAAACCAGAAGATGGAGGCTAGATGATAATCTGCTAAAAAAGCAGGAGGATATCGAGAAAACCAGGAAAGCACTACAGGAATTCTTCAAATACAATGATATAGAAGACACTGACCTCTACACGATTTGGGAAACCAGCAAAGCAGTGATGAGAGGAGTGTTTATAGAACAAAAAGCCCACAAGAATAAACTAAATAAACAAAAGGGAGAGAAAATAATAAATGTGATTTAAAAAGAAGAAGAAGAGCTAAAGAGAAATCCAAGAAGCAAAGAAGCAGGGAAAAACCTGAAGACACTCCACCTACAAAGAGAGAATCTGGAACAAGAAGAGAGAGCCAAAGAATTGAAATTCCTCAGACAATACCAGTTCAACAATGCAAACAAGCCAGGGAGATGGATGGCACAGAAATTGCGGAAGAAGAGGGAATCGGCCTACATAACTAAAATCCGAGAGGCAGGGAAAATCTACACCCAGGAACAAGAAATAAAGCAACAATTTACAAATTTCTACAATACACTATATAAGAAGGATGAGATTGATGAAGAGAAGGTCTTAAAATACCTGGGAGAACAGGACATCCCGAAAATAACGGAAGGGGAAAGGGAGGAACTTAACAAGGAATTCACGACCGATGAGATAGAAAAAGCCATAAAAAATCTCAAAGTCAATAAAGCCCCTGGCCCAGACGGCTTCTCTGCTGCATACTATAAAACCTATCAAAAGGAGCTGACACCATACTTAAAGAAAGTCATGAATAGAATAAGGGAGACAGAAAATATGCCACAATCCTGGAATCAGGCCACAATTTCAATTATACACAAGGAGGGTTCGGACCCAGAAAAAGTCAAAAATTATAGGCCGATATCCCTACTGAATATCGACTATAAGATATACAGTCAGGTGGTAGCAGAAAGACTCAAAAAGTTCCTGAAAGGAAGGATTAAAGAAGAACAGGCGGGATTCCTCCCAAATAGGCAGCAGACGGACAACGTAAGAATAATCATCGACTTAATTGAACACTACGAAATAAATAACCAAAATAAAGTAATGTTCCTGGCCCTAGATGCCGAAAAGGCGTTTGATAGGGTCAATTGGGATCTTATCAAACACCTCCTGATAGAAATGGATAGTGGGTTCTACTTCCAGAAGATGATCAACGCAATTTACAAGAAGCAAGAGGCCAAAATCTGGATTAATAATCAGGAATCAGAGAGGATAGAAATAACAAAGGGCACCCGTAAGGGTTGCCCCCTATCGCCGCTCATCTTTATTATGACCCTGGAGGTGCTATTAAACAAAATAAGAGAAGATAAAAGATTAAAAGGGACGAGAATTCAAGGGCAAGAGTTTAAACTCCGCGCCTTTGCGGATGATATTATATGTGTCATCGAAGACCCGAAGGAAAACTTGGAGATTTGGATGGACACGATCCAGAAGTATGGGGAGATCGCAGGACTCAAACTAAACATGGAAAAGACTAAAGCCCTTACGAAGAACACTCCTAAGAAGGAAGCGGAAGAAATGCAAGAAAGATGGGGCATACAGATTGTGACTAGGATCAAATATCTTGGAATAGTGTTAACATCAAGAAACATCAATCTACTCCAGAACAACTATATACTAAAATGGAATGAGCTGAAGAAGGAAATGGAAGGCTGGAAGAAAAATAAACTGTCACTGCTGGGAAGGATAGCCAGCGTGAAGATGAAAATCTTACCAAAAATGCTGTTCTTTTTCCAAAATCTCCCCATTATTCGAGGGCAAAAGTTAATAAAGGAATGGAACAGGGATATCCTAAAGTACATATGGCAGGGGGGAAAAGGCAGAATAAGTGCAAAGATCTTAACAGAAAATAAGAACAAGGGAGGCCTAGCTACCCCAGACCTCAGACTATACTCGGAGGCATGTGCCCTAGTGTGGACGAGGGAATGGGCGACGCTGGAGAAGAAAAAATTACTTATCCTGGAGGGATCAAAACTAAGATCAGGTTGGCACAAATATATGTGGTACGTGGGAGCAAAAAACGAGAAAAGGTTCGGAAACCACTTTGTGAGATCAGGCCTATTGCAAGTTTGGAGAAAATATAAAACAAAGATGTACAATAAAACGCCACTGTGGGTCTCACCTCTGGAGGCCGTACAGCTAAGAACATTAGGATGGCAGGACTGGCCAAAATACAAGGAACTAATAAAGAAGGAGAATGGTGAGATGAAACTGAAGAGCCAACAAGAAATAACTGAGATAAACAACAAGATATCATGGCTACAGTATAGACAGCTGAAGGAATACTTTACAAAAGATGCGAAGTTAGGATTTCAAGAGCAGAGTAATTTCTGGGATATAATACTAAAATCGGAAAAAAAATAATTACAAAAATATATAAGAAGTTATTGGAATGGGACCAAGAGGAAAAAAATTATATGAAAAGATGGAATGAAAATGTGGGTAAGACAATAGACAGAAGTAGGTGGGAAGAAATTTGGAGAAAAAAATTGAAATATACATACGCTATTGGGCTAAAGGAAAACTGGTTCAAAACGGCGTACAGGTGGTATATGACGCCGAAAAAATTGGGTAGAAGCTATAGGAACATGAACACCAATTGCTGGAAATGCAGTAAAGTGGAGGGGACGTATTTCCACTTATGGTGGACGTGTGAAAAAGCAAAAACATATTGGAAAAACACCCAAGAGACTCTACAAAAAATGTTAAAAATAAAAATACCCCTACAGCCTGAGACCTATCTGCTAGGCATGCATGAAAATAAGTTGGAAAATAACACAGACAAATTATTTTTTCTCTTGAGTACAGCGGCAAGGTTATGCTACGCGAGATGCTGGAAGGAACCGACCATCCCTGACGAAGAGACACTGCTGCTGAAAATACTAGAGATAGGAAATATGGATAGACTCACTTTTCTGCTGACCAGATATAAAGGAACACCTATAAGAGAGACAGATTGGACAGTAGTGATGGACTACCTAAAGGATAAAAAATATAAAGTAGAAGACTCTTAAAGACCTATCTCCTAAGAGAGGATATAAAACAGAGAAGAACCCACAGACAAAAGATGTTGAGGATGGAAAGAAAGAAAAGGAAGACCCTCCAAAAAAACAGGACGATTGGAAGTCAATTTTATCTCAATTTTCCTTAAATCTCTAACTGGACTCTCCCCCCCCGTCCCACTCTCCCCCAGACCCCAAACTAAGCCCACACTCCCATCTACCCCTCCTTTTTCACCTAATCCTATATAACCTTTCTCCCCGCTTTCCCCCCACTGTTCACGTCACTGATTTTATGTATATACTGGAAAATATATTCTGTTGAATAAAGATATTTTTTTAAAAAAAGAATTGAGCCAATATACTGCAGAACTGCAACCACCCTTTCCTACCACACCTCTTCATTGCTTTTCCCCAGGTGACCAGGTACTCGTGAAGGAATGGAGGGCCCAGCCGCTGCAGCCGAGATGGAGGGGACCATACATCGTTCTCCTAGCCACGCCCACTGCCGTGAAAGTGCGAGAGATAAGGCCTTGGATTCATTACACGAGAGTAAAGAGAGCACTGGCTGTTTGGGAATCTGCAGTCGATCCGGAGGATCCGCTGAAGGTAAAGATCAACAGGGGACAGCAACTCCCTGTAAAAGGGTCAACAAGGTCACAGAAGAAATCTCTACGGAAACCACCGTCCTGCAGCCAAGCGAACGTGACCCAACGAGAAGGAGATGGAGAGAGCCAAAGACTTTCTCATTAAGAGGGTGGTTTGAGATCTTAATGGGACTTATTCTGATACTTTACACTGCTGAAACACAAGGGGGATGGGAACAGAATCTTTTCCATAAGTTAATTACAAACATGACTCATGAACTTAGCCTAAATGACTGTTGGATCTGTAGTCATGGCCCATCTACGCATGCACAAGGATGGCCGATTGTACCAACAGCTTTGCTCGCGTTGCGGGGTTGGAATAGTACAACTTGTGAACAATCATATATTAGACACAGTGCAGACAAGGCACAGTTCATGATATCACACCGTTCCCCAGTTTTAGAAGCACCTTTGTGTTTCAAATGGGAGACAGACGGTACCATATATGCCACAAAAAACAAGGAGGAGGGAAGATACGAACTGTTTAACAGAGTTAATTTGGGATCTTACCCAGCATGCAATCACACCATCATGATATATGACCACTATTTGCTACATTGTAACCAAGATTCTTTGCAATCGCAAGTCCAAGGCTAGGAGTGGCATGGAACATAAGGCAATTACGTGTGTTATCTTATGAGTTGGAACAATTGGCAAATGAGACAGCCCAAGGGATAAATGTGTTGCAGATAGAGATCAATTCCTTGGCTGGGATGGTAATACAGCAAGAATTAGCTCTGGATTACTTGTTAACCAAGGAAGGAGGTCTCTGTGTATGGCTTAACACAACCTGTTGTCATTTTGTGAACAAAACAGGTGATATTGAGGTAGACATGGAAAAGATACAGCAAGTTGCACATGAAGTACAAAAGTCTTATGAACCCTCAGACAATTTTTGGGGATTTAGTTGGCTACCAGAGATGAAATGGTTAAAATCAATAGCTATGTTAATTCCTGTGATTTTTTGTTCTGTAACAATCCTGCTTTGCTGCTTCCCATTGATGCTAAGATATTGTACCTTTACAGCGAGACAGACAGTCAAAATAGCAAAAAGTGTCAAAAAGAAGGAAAAGAGAGACTGGAAGTCAAACTGGGATGAAATCTAGGCTATAGGATCATGTTTTGCAATTGATTAATGGCCAAAATCATTTGCAAAAAGAAAAACGGAGGAATAAAGGGGAAATTGATGCTTTAACAGAAGAAACGTCAGGGAAAGGTGCTGCTTTAGACTAGAAATGGAGTAGCAGAGTAAAGAGATAGTTC
This sequence comes from Anolis apletophallus, assembly GCA_030556195.1. Lineage (NCBI taxonomy): Eukaryota > Metazoa > Chordata > Lepidosauria > Squamata > Anolidae > Anolis > Anolis apletophallus. The sequence goes on from JARBWK010000004.1 coordinate 68,410,159, forward strand.
CAGCAACAGTGACGAAAATAATCCACTCTGATTGGTCCCCACAAGCACAGGCGGTGATTAGCCCAGAGAACATCATGTGCCTCTAGATAAGAAAGTCTCACCATGTGCGTTTGTTTACAAAGTTAGCAATTGGGTTAGGAGATGCGCATGGCAAATGAGGTTTCCACTTGGCAGGCTTCCAGTGGGAACTTGGTAGCAAATGTATCGATTCAAGTACAGTCTGCACGTAGGGCAGATAACATAGAAAGATGAAAATTTACACTGCGCGACGTTTGTCAGCAAATAGGATTGAGATGCTGAGAATGCTTTGTTTAATTGGGTAGAGTAATATGGGTTCATGAATGCTAGCCAGTAACAATGCATGAAGAAGGGAGGGACTGAAATATTGTCGCCATTGTTTGTATAAAATCTGTTTACTGGGAAAGATCGGGGTTCTGTCTTCCAGCGGCATCGTTCCGCAAAGGAGGCAGGCCCATCAGCTGATGTCATGCAAATAAAGCTGGTTTCCTGAATCGCAGTAAAATTGTCGCGTCATCCGTCCTTGCGCTCGCTAGCAACGGCAGCCTAGCACAAAAGGTATTGCACACGGAGTTCTGGGACTCCAGTTACCGCTACAGGAGCATATAGCACTTCATTGGGTCCAAATATTCCACAATATAATAACTGCATTTCATTAATTTTTATCCCACTTTATGCTTTCTAGTGCAGGATGTTTCAATGGAACACTCGGATTCTGCTCAGACCAACATTTGGAGACAGAGGATTTTTATATCCCACAACAGCAGGCAGAGAAAACCTCCAAACTCCCACAATGCATTCTGGTTTACCCTTGTACATGAACGTTTTCTTTTTAAAGCAGCAACAATAAATGTAAGAACGAAAGCAGTTGATGATCAGATAGTAACAAGCAGAAAAATAACAAAAGTGAAGCATGAGTTGGAGACATTAAATTCCATATAATTTTTTTGGGCAAACATCATGTAGCCCCCCTTTCTTTTATCCTGGTTTCTTCCGCATTTTAGGGCCTGCGTAGAAGGGCCCTAGAACTTAATCTTCAGCTCTGCTTTCATGATCAGTGGTTTTTTTTTCAAATTTGCAGTTGAATCTAATGCACCATTATATCTAATGTGCAGCCTAATTTCTATGGTATTATTTGGCCAAAATTATGCACATTACATTTGAGTAAATACGGTTTGTTGCAACTGCATCCTTGAAGGAAGCAAAATCTTAATCTCACTCCACGGGTCAGTTTTTGATATCTATATTCCTTCATGCTATTAAAGCAGAGTTGATGCTTTCAGCAGAGGTACTGTCAGGAGGGAGTGCTGCTCAGTATAGGCTTCAGAATACTGGAGTAGTTTGCCAAGTAATAATGACGGGAATAAGCTAATATGATTAGTAGAAAGGCACAAGAACATCAAATGCCTTTTAGATAAGAGCGGCCCTGACAGGCCGAATGCTAGCAACGTGCTTTTGTGTACAATGTTCTTGAATGAATAGATAGTGTGCATGGCAATTAGAGGCTTCTCCGTGAATGCTAGGGAGGAGTTGCATAGATTTGTAACAACCTGAAAACACCAGAGCAGATAGCATAGCCTGAGAATTAGAATTAATACATACGCCATGCCTTTTAGCAAATAGGAATGAGATGCTAGGATGCTTTGTTTAATTGGATAATAAGGTGGGTTCATACAGGCCAGCCAATAATGATGATGAAGATGGGAGGGACTTGGGCTCTGCAGCCATTGATTGTTTAAAAGGAGAAGTTAGAGAGTGACCGGGGTTCTTGCCCGGAGATAGCTTGTTCTGTCGGCAAGTTCCCGTCAGCTGACGTTTGTTTTTGCAAATAAACCTTTGACTTCATTGCAGCAGCCGGTTGTTGCGTCTTCTCTCGTTCCTGTGCCCGCACGTCACGCCGCTTGTAGGTAAAAGGTAAACATTTCCGGGAGTTTTGGGACTCCAAGTATTCTGCTTCATTTGGTGACCAGCCCGACGTGATCTAGAAGGCGATAAGACGGGTCTGTAATGCAGAGGACGCAATCTAGTTGCCTAGTCGGCATTCGTTCGTTAGCGGGGAGCTGAGGCGACCCAGGAGGGCTGAGAATAGGGGGCCCCCAACCACCGTCCGACCGGCTGCCTGGCTCGCCCCAGACCGCCGCTCACAGACCGAGAAACCGCAATCACTATCACTGGCAGTGAACTCAAACAGAAGAAGGAAGTCCGGGGGTGCAGTTTGGGAAACTGCATCTAGTGAGTAATCCGGCATCAGAAAAGTCCGGGGGTGACGGGGTTTCGATCGTCTAGCGAGCAATCCGGCACTTGAAAGCGCGCAGAGAAAGTCGGGGGCAACGGATGCTCTGTTGTCTAGTGAGAAATCCGACGCAATCGAGTGGTGACGTGGGAAGTGGTCCCGGGGTCTGCAGGAATCGACAAGTATAAATGTTAAGTAAAAACACTTAGGGAACATACACTCATTGGGAGGCGGGCAAGCACTGAAGTGTTTTTGGCCGGTGAAAATGGGTGGAGTGGGATCAAAAGCGAGAGAGGAGACCCCTCTGAAATGTGTGATAGACAATTGGGATAGGTTCTGTGTGTTAGCAGTAGAGGGAAAATCCCAGGACTTGAAAGATTTCGAGCTCAGAAACCTGTGTGCAGAAGTGTGGCCGGCTGTCCAAGAGATTAGCTGGCCGGAGATAGGAACCTGGGATTTGAGAACCTGCATGAAACTAGAATCTTATTGTTACGAAGTCAATCCAACTGATCAATGGATTTACTCCGCAACATGGCTGAGATTGGTTTCGGAGGGGGTCTGGTGGGCGGGCCCAAAGGGGCAAGCCAGAGAAGGATGTTTTGTTAGCCGAAAGGCAGGGAAAAGCACTCCGGTTTTGCAAACTGAACTGGAGGAACTGCTACCGTTAAGGAGAAGCCCAAGGCAGAGAGAAAATGCCGCCGCAGGGGCGGGGAGGCCAATGCGCCCCCGCTCAATGCGATTCAAGTGCCCCAGTCCAAGCCCAAGATGCGGCCCCCACCTTTGGGGCAGGCTCAGCCGCTCAGATGGCGTCCCCGGGCTGCGATGCAAGCTGAGGCGGCTCTTCCTGTTCCAACCGCAACCTTCCCGATGAATCCCCCAAGTTTGCCACCACCTGAAGTAGGGAGCCTGCCAGTCGCGGATTCCCGCGTGATGTCCCCATCAATCATGGCCACGTCACAGACCGCAACGGCTCCATTAATGCCCTCATTAGCCGTGGCTGCCTACCCTATTCCGCATTCAGAACACAACCCGTTCAGTGAAAGACCACCTGCATATCAGGCCCCTCTCTCCCCAGAGATACATTACCCCATAGCAGAAGCAAGGGAGATAGAAGAAAGAGCGAGATGGGAAGCCTCAGGCGTTGAGGAGATGATAGAGCATCTCCAAGAGAACGAAGAGGAAGAAGAGTACCCTGCAGCCAGGGGAGGGATGATAGAGCGTCCCACACCCGCGCCCAGGAGAAAAAGCTCTTTTGAGGCCGCGAGGGCGATAGCGCGCTCTCCGGAACTGAGTAGAAGGCACAGTCAGAGACAAGCCGCTTCACCAATGAGAACCAGAAGCATGTCTAGGGAAGAAGCAAGGGTGAAGGCAGAAGAAGAGAGAGGGGTCCTGGAATTGCCCATTAGACGGGTCCCATTAATAGGTGTGAACAATAGGGTACTGCAAGCTTTCCAAATTGTCCCCTCAAATTGACACAGGATCCTACATGCTAGGATTGCATCATCAATTAGGCCAGGGTGTTGGCAAGAAGGCAGCATCTTTGGGAAAAGGCCCACCGGAAATACGGCCTGTACCATTTAGAACAGAAATAAAGGAAAGAAAGCCTGAATGCAATCTTTCACCTCAAAACAGCCAAGATCTTTTTCCTTTGGAAAGACTCATAAATGAACCGTGCTAAAAAGAAAGTAAAATGTTTTGTTCAAGAGAAAGGGAGATAAGGACATCTCATGCACAGGAAAGGAGATAACAAAGAACGGCCTGTGCAGAAAAAATGGCAAGTGAACTAAGTGACCGTGCTTGTGAGTGCCAGAAAAAGGAAGAATTAAGCTGTTTAATGACTGGAGTAAATAGGAAGCCACCCATTGATTTTTGTACAGAAAAATTGATTTAATGTAAATATATGATGCTTGGCCGTATAGGAAATAATTTAAACGGGACAGTTAATAGATTTGAGAAGATATGGCCAGCGTATTTGTGACAAGGAAAGACCAAAGCAAGTTTCCAGAGGGTCAGGAAGAGAGAGACTGTGTAGAAGAAGATTAGTAATTGTTAGGAAGGGACATGTTGGCAAAAATCAGGGCCGATTGGAATTCTTGGAGACTGGCCAGCCCTCTGTGCCAGTACAAAAAGAATACCAAGTGTTCAAAGTAAGGGAAGGTCAGGAAGAAGGAGATAAAATCCCGTGAGAACGCCACGAGTGACAGGGGTCCAAGAATGTTTGGATAGATTGTTGCAAAAGGGGACTCTGCACAAGGAAGACATGCGTCATTGGTTGCATACGCAGTATGAGCCAAGTCCTTGTCCTTTTACAATCCATCCACAAGAGGGAGCAGGCAAAATTCATCTGTCTGGACGAAAGGGTGTAAGGAAGCATGCCAAACTATGGAGCAAGTACCAATGTCTTTCCCCCCCAACATTTAGGTCTGCCAGATAGCCCAACATTTTAAACACCGTAGTTAAGCACATTTGTCCAAACAGTTACACACAGTAGCACGAGGCTTGCCTTTTTGTCAGTCCCACATCATGTCAAAAGCATACACTAGATACACAGAGACACCAATGGCTCACGAGGGAGAAATGTGACCACCCTCTCATCTCTCTCTCTCTCTCGAGATGTGCCCCTATGCCAAAATTCGGCAACTTATTGCCAAATTACAGAGAGCCACTGGAATATCAGACATGAACATGGTGGACCCGGGTTTATTCCAGCAGGCCAGGTCCAAAGACGTCCCATTGGAGGATTTAACCCTTTTACGGACGGCAGCAGATTGGTGCAAGAAGGGGTGAACGACACCCGGCTAGGCAGTTGTGAGGTGGGAGGAAAGAATCCTGGAGACAGGTTCTCTTCGTCCGAGAACTTCTACTGAATTGGCCGGGCGGTTGGCTCACACCCAAGCGCTGGTTCTGTCAAGGGAAAGGGGTTAATATCTGTACAGGGAGTGAGGTCTCCTGGCCTCAGCTGAAAAGAACGGGCCATTGGGCATGTTGGGAAAAATAGTCGCTCTCTTGGAAGCTATTTGGAAACCTAAAAGGTGCTGTTAGGCACTGTAGGGGCCTCAGGAGGAGATGATCGGGTCAGTCAGGGAAGTTGCAATGCAGAGACCACCACCCGTAATGTTAAAAGTCATAAACTCAGGCCCACAGGTAGAAAAATGCAATTACACGAAGAAGATGAGGAGATTGGGCCTTGAGGGAGAAAGGAGAGTGGCAGAGAGACATGAGCGTGATGCCAGGCAGACCGTGTCGCATCCCTAAGGGTGAGACATGACATAGTCCAACATTTTCATGAAAACACACATTTAGATGAATCTGTAAAAAGCAGCCTTGTTGGGGGAGGAAAAGATATAATAGAGGGTCTGGAATTCGGTATCAAGACGGCTCGCCGTTTGAAGCAAGCATCTGCTCGCACAGGAAAGGGTTAACAGGACATTGAAAAACAGTTTGGCAAAGATTTGTCAAGAGACAAGATTGAAATGGTGCACACTGCACCAGAAGACAGGGCTGTCCCCTTTTGAAAGACTTTATGGGAAACCCCATTAAACATGAAGGACTATGAATGGAATGGCGTCAGACAGTCTGTTTTAAGAAATCAGCAAATCTTAGAACAAGTTTAGCTGCTAGGAAAAACACCTTGAAGAATTGAACCAATACCCTGTAGAATTGCACCACCCTACCCTTCTTCATTGCTTTTTCACCAGAAAACGTAATCGTGGAGGAGCCGTAAGCAGTCGAGATGGAGAGGGCCCGTGTCGTCCTGCTGGCCACGCCCCTGCCGTGAAAGTCGGAGGGATAAAGCCGTGGATTAGTTGCACGAGAGTAAAAGAGAGTGTCAGCTGTTCGAGAGAGCGGAGATCGATCCGGAGGATGGACAGGGACTTAAAATCAGTAAGCGAGGCCCTGGAAAAGGGTCAACCAGGCCACGAAGTTGATCGCTACGGGTGCAAGTGACCTGCGTGGTCAAGTATGACGCTGTGTGGCCCACCGAGAGACAGGAAAGCACTAAAAGCATTATCATTGAGGGGGAGTGGGGCCAAGTACCGATGAGAAAGATAGAAAGGAGACCATCCACAAGAGTACATGACACTTATCTTGATACCTCACACTGCTCAGGCACAAAGGGACTGGAATGATACGACATGCAATCACACGTATGCCAAAGACAGTATAGACAAGGCTCAGTTCATGATATCTCATAGTTTCCCTATACTAACAACGCCATATGTTTCAAGTAGAAGGTTAAAAGCACTTATTATGTAATAGGAGATGGGGAGGAGAAAATCATCTCATTAATGGAATTGATTTAATGTGAAATGGTTAAAGTCATTAGTAAAGTTAATCATCATGATTTTCTGTTCTGTATTGTTGAAATATTGCACCTTTGCAGAAAAAAAAAAGTCAGTCAAGGCAGTCAAAAATGTGAAAATGGGTAAAAAACGTGATTGGCAGATAGTTTGGAGTACATCTTGAGTGGTAAAAGCATGCTGTGTAATCGATTCATTGGCCAGAATCGTTTACAAGAAAAAAGTTAGGAATAAAGCAGAGTTGATGCTTTCAGCAGAGGTACTGTCAGGAGGGAGTGCTGCTCAGTATAGGCTTCAGAATACTGGAGTAGTTTGCCAAGTAATAATGACGGGAATAAGCTAATATGATTAGTAGAAAGGCACAAGAACATCAAGTGCCTTTTAGATAAGAGCGGCCCTGACAGGCCGAATGCTAGCAACGTGCTTTTGTGTACAATGTTCTTGAATGAATAGATAGTGCGCATGGCAATTAGAGGCTTCTCCGTGAATGCTAGGGAGGAGTTGCATAGATTTGTAACAACCTGAAAACACCAGAGCAGATAGCATAGCCTGAGAATTAGAATTAATACATACGCCATGCCTTTTAGCAAATAGGAATGAGATGCTAGGATGCTTTGTTTAATTGGATAATAAGGTGGGTTCATACAGGCCAGCCAATAATGATGATGAAGATGGGAGGGACTTGGGCTCTGCAGCCATTGATTGTTTAAAAGGAGAAGTTAGAGAGTGACCGGGGTTCTTGCCCGGAGATAGCTTGTTCTGTCGGCAAGTTCCCGTCAGCTGACGTTTGTTTTTGCAAATAAATCTTTGACTTCATTGCAGCAGCCGGTTGTTGCGTCTTCTCTCGTTCCTGTGCCCGCACGTCACGCCGCTTGTAGGTAAAAGGTAAACATTTCCGGGAGTTTTGGGACTCCAAGTATTCTGCTTCACTATATCATACCACAAAGGTAATCCAGTCTAACCCCCAGCCATGCAGGAATACACAATCAAAGCACTCCTGACAGACAACCAACTCAGCCTCCAGAGAAAGAAACTCCACCTCACTCCCACCCAGTATAGGAAGTGCAACAGTTCTCAACTTTTCAAAAATCTTTTGTTGTTGTGGACCACCAAAACTTAACTCAAAATTTAAAACCCTAAAGTGAATCAACTCACTTGCTCATTTGGGATCATAAAATTTGGAAATAAGTAAATGCACACATTGCCATTATCATACTTTAATTGAAATAATTCCATTCATTGTTGTTATCAATATCATAATCATATCTAAACACCAAACCATGTCCTAAAATTACTTGTTAATGGCTTAATCAATGAGAAGGCTCATCGTGCATTTTATGTAGAAGCTTCGTTGGACATAAGCAACAGGATTCCAGCCTATAACATTATGTTCCACGGATATCCATGACTTCTATTATAACCGATAGGGTTCTTTTTATACCATAATGATGTGCATTTTCCTGCCCATACTCCACCTCACTGACAGTTAATGGTGGGGAAAACTAGTGCTGGGCCATGCCAGGAAGACCAAAGTAATGAGTCTTCTTAAGACATTCATCTCTGGATGTGGAGCTAGCCCTGCTTCCTCGTGCATAAAAGGAGGTGCCAGCAATCAGCACTTCTCAAATATTACAACTGGTCTTGAATCTGGCAGATTGATAAAGTTCAGTCTTCTCTGGTCACTCTGACTTGTAGCTTACCCATTGTCACCGTGTTCCTTGGTGTTTAATGCCTTTATCAGTTGCTGAATTATATCCATTTTAGTTTTGTGACTTCAAACATGTCCAGCTTTTCTTTTATTTATGCATGTTCTTTTACTTGTTCATTGATTCATAATGGTTTTGGCTGGAAATAACAACCTTCTTCAAGTCTGCACTAGTAATGTTTGTTTCTTCTTCGAGAGCTCTGTGAATGCACACTTATGAAGTTTGCGCGCCAGCGCGGGCTTCTAACGGAAACTTTCTCAGTTTGAAAAGTTTTGGCGGTAGCTCCGCCCAGCCGGCCCGGAGGGCATAAAAGGCGCCTCCATGCGCGCCCACCCCATTCCTTTGTTTTCCGCCACTTGGGCAACATCGGAAATACGGCTGGTTGTGTGAGCATAGCATGTCCACAACCAGTTTCAAAAGGTGCTTATCCTGCGGTAGCAAGATCCCGGATTGCGACGGTCACTCGAAGTGCCTTCGGTGTCTCGGGGAGGGACACGTCGTCTCGACCTGCCGACACTGCCAGGCCTTCTCATCGAGTACCAGGCGGCGAGAGCCCGCAGGCTTCAGGCCTACCTGACGGAGCGTGCTCTCTGCCCTCCGGAGATGGCGACGGCTGTCCCATCTGCCTCCTTGGGGTCCGAGGCGGCTGCTTCGGTCCCCACCGTGTCGACCGCTCACCCGGCCAGGAAGAAGCGTCCACGGAAGGAGAAGAACGCCTCTGTCTCCTCGAAGACTTCGGCGGCGAAGAGGCCCTGCACCGTGACCACCGAAACGGTCCAGCTGCCTCCACCTCGTAGAGCTTCGATAAGCTCGATGGCGTCGGGCCTCTCCCAGAGGTCGGCCATCTTGAGGACTCCCTCTGATCGGGCTATGGAGATAGCTTTCCGGAGGTCGAGTGAAGAAGCCCGTAGAGCCCAGACCAGAGGCCTGGTTCCTGTGACTCCGGGCAAGTCTCTGGAGGCCGCAGCCACGAGACCGCCATCACCCACCTGGCGCAGGACTCTGACGTCATCGTCTTCGGTTTCCTGCCCCGACTCGTCGCCTATCCCTGTTCTCGCTGTGGAGACAGGGGTAGAGCACCACGTGTCACCGGAGGATTATTATGTATAATATGTAATCCTCCAGGACCCAAACCTGCATAATGGACATATGCCTTTGATAAAGATCCCGAAACGGAACCCAGCGGCCCAGATTACAAGGAATATACCTCCGTCAGGCTTGCTTCATTTCATTTCCGAGAGCCCGGATTGCAAGGCTCTGGTTTATTTTTGGTCTATGGTGCTTGGATTTCACCCACCGCATCCTGGTTGCCGTGTCTGTTGCTCTCATTGAGCCAAAAAGGGGATATTCCCTGAGTGACTTTGGACTGATTTTCATACAGACTATACCAGATGGACTTTATGTTCCAGCCACTCTCCGGACACGGTACAAAGTCGGTTGCATAATGATGTTCTATGTATATATGCTACTTATCAAATGACTTATGCTTTATAAATGAACGTATGATTTGACAGGGGTAGAGCACCACGTGTCACCGGAGGATTCGGTACAGACCGTCGTCCGAATCCCACCCGGACAAACCTCGATCCGACAACTTTTGTCACCTCGCCGGACAAAGGCAGACAAACCACAAGGCTCGCCCTGGCCCCGGCCGAGCGAAACCTCCCTCCTGTGATGACTGCGGCCCCTTCAACCTCGAGGTCGCCGCCTCAGTCACAGCCTACGGCGAGCCAGGACACGGTTCGGCCTTGGTCGGGTGACGAGATGGAAGATGGCGAGTGTATATGCGGTGAAGCTACGTTCAAATCAACCGGCTGGACAGGGTGGACCCTCTCTTAAAGATCCCACCGCTGCCGCCAATATGTGACCACTCCACTTCTTGACCGGCCTCAGACTGGACAATCTTTCTATGTCCACACTGCTGACCTCCAATCCAAGGAAACCTCGAAGTTACCTCAGCAACTTCACGTTTATTGGCAGGGTACTGTCTCACCCTTCACCATTTAACTGACTGGGGGTTTTAAAACTTCTCAGTGACCACTTGACCACGCTGCCACCATTTATCCGGCTGACCACTGACTTTGAGGGCCACCACCAATAAAAGAATCAGGAGAGGTGTTTTCCTTTTAAGATGCAAACAATTTATTTTGACACAAATGGGTACAATCTTGGTTGGTTTCAAACTTCCTTAGAGGCACAACCATTTCTGTTACATAACACAATGGGGACCTATTATAGGGTTTCCACTAAACCTCTATAAACCCCTGCAACTTTAACTAGGGTCTCTATACCCTTTAACTGGACTGCTCACTAGCAGACCTTAAGACACACACTAACACTGGACCGTTCTCTTTCAGTCCTTAGGACACTCTAAACTAGAACATAACTCCTCCCTCTCATTTGGCAGTTGGCTTCCCGCTCTTTTCCAACTGTAGAATTCAAACCTGAACATTCTACTAGCCTCTAGCCCTGGTTGCCATGGCGACAGCTCTTCTAAGCTTCTGCCATGCCTCCCTTCTGTTTCACCCACAGAAACAAACCATAGAACATTCAAAACAACATACATTTTAACACATGTCACACAACATTTACACAAATAATCAACATCATTACATTACCTTCCTTCCTCCCGAAATTATTTTTAATTCTCTCTGTCCAGAGTGAATTAAAAATAATGCCGTTAGCAAGACATTATATAATCTTATACATTTCACATATACATTTATACTTACACAACTATATACAAACCATATCCATTCTGTAATCTGAATTTAAGTAACTCTCGATAAAGAGTCAGCTACTACATTCGATTTGCCTTTCACATGCACTACCTTAAAATCGTAGTCTTGCAAGAGTAAACTCCATCTTAAGAGTTTGTTGTTAGTACCCTTAACATTACTCAGCCATTTTAATGGCGCATGATCCGTCTGCAAAACAAACTTCCTGCCCCACAGATATGGTCTCAGTTTTTTTGAATCGACCACACTATGGCGAGACATTCTTTCTCGATGGTAGAAAGACTACTTTCTCTCGGCAATAGCTTTTTACTTAAAAACATTACAGGATGCTTTTCCCCATCCTCGTCAGCTTGACTTAAAACCGCTCCCAAACCTGTTTCTGATGCGTCGCACGTTAATATAAATGGACGATCAAAATCTGGAGCTTTCAACACTGACTGTGATGTTATGGTC